>CM055122.1:980896325-981308825 GCA_029206835.1 Rana muscosa | reverse complement strand
AAAATGATTTTTATTAGTTGTCTCTTTCCATCAAAAAAAGAATGTAGCCGGCAACTCCAGTAATCCAAATAGAAAGTCTTTATTGCTACATACAGGTACGGTATAGGAACAGTAAAAAAGGCTCTGTCAGCAGAACCAGGGAGTCAGGGAAAATCTCTTTGACAGAGTCCTGGAATACTTTTAAAATAGGAGGGGTGAAATAAGTGTATCTGAGAAAAAGACAACTAACAAAAATCCTTTCTGCAATTTGTGTGTTGGCCTCACTTTCTGGCTAGCGAAAAGTGTGTAACCTGAATAGGAAGTGAGAGGAAATCTCACAAATTAAGACCTGTATAGCAGTAAAGAATTAAAGGAGTTGAAAGCCTCAGCTACTACACCCCAAATTAAAGTAACAAAAAACAAATGTGTTATTACTTCTTTTCCATTCAAAAGCATACAGGCTGGGTTGCCAGGAGAATGGAGAAAGGCAATCGTGCTTCTATCAACATTGGTAGTTACACCTAAGCCTTGACCCCAGATGCCAGCTTTTCAACATGTTGAGCATATTCATCACACTCATCCAGTCTTCCAAAAGAGATGTGAAGGAGAAGTGGATTTGGAATACCATTTTGGAATAAGGGGGCCCACAAAAAAAATTATAACAAAGTATATAAGGACCCTTTTTAACTCCTTCACAGAAGTTAAATTGAAAAATACATAGAGACACTTTACGAAAGTCCTTTCATTGAAAGAATATACTACAAAAAAAGTCCCACATTGACAGTCACATTAGTTATGAGGGTTTCAATTTAGCATAATAGAATTGGAACATAGTTGAGTTCAGTTCAAAGAGCAGTCACACAACAGGAAAAAATCACTTAGCAAGCACCATGAATCATGTGTGCGCTTTATTTGACTAATGAGAGAGAAAGTTCTAAAAGTTGGAGTATATGGCAATAAAAATAAATAAATAAATAATTCCAGATGACCAAATAACCAACAGCTGCACAGGCTCTATTGTTTTAGGGTAGATGTTTGCTGTTTAGAGAAGTTTTTAATTTTTTTTAAAGGGAGGTATTTATTTGATTTTTATTTTATTTCTTTTGAGTCTTTTACATTTTATTTCAGGGTCAGCAGTGTGAACTTGTTGGTTTCACATGTTGATTTCACAGACAAAGCTGCTCTTTATTAGCAGCACACAACCACACACTATTGCAGTCCAATTTATTGCAGAAAATCACCACAGTGTTCAGACCACCAAAGCACCACATCTTGAACCCTTCTATTGTAATAGTTCCTACCTACTAAAATTCCTACCATCATTCCTAGGAGGTCTAAAGGAACAGGCGAACAGGCAGAGGTTCTTCACATGCAGCTAGTAGGAGAGGAGCTGGTTGTGCATCTGCAGGGAAAAAAAGTGGTCGGGCTGCACCTTCCTGCTCTTCTACATTTATTCCATGCACAGCCCCTCAAACTATCATTAAAGTGGATGCAAACCCAATGTTCAACAATTAGAGACACGGTACATACATCATGTGTTAGCCCTTTCTTTATAAATCAAAAGAACATTAGTTGTACCTGCATTTTTTCATCCCTGTGCCTGTCACAGCCCTCTGAAAAATGTTGATCTGTGGGCATGTCTACAGGCCAGAGTTTGGTAGGTGAAGTACTCACATTACAGGACTCCCCTTCCATCTGTACACTCCCCCTTTCACCTGGCAATCACACCAGCTCAGCTTGAATGCCAAGCCGAAGTTTGTAAAATCAGTTAGCCTCATAAACACTGGGCAGCATTTGAGGCACAGGGGGATGCAGACTTTCATAGCAACAGAGCAAATGTCATAAATCAGTACACGGACAACACTGCCATGCTTTTCTGTGCTTATCTCTGCTAACGGAGGAGGAGGAGGGAGAGATGCTTGCTCTGTCATCACTATCAACAGAGCCAAAGAGCTTCACAAAGACACAACTGCCAGGGAGAGAGCCGAGCAGGAGGATACAATTAACCCCTCAATGGCTGGACACTTTTACTGTAATGCCCTACTTTCACAGTAAAAATGCCCAGCCATTGAGGGGTTAATTGAATCCTCCTGCTCAGCTCTCTCCCTTGCAGCTGTGGGGTTAAATCTGTGTGAAGCTCTTCGGCTCTGTTGATAGTGATGGCTATCCCCCCATCCCCTCCATTAGCACAGAAAAGTCTCAGCAGTGTCTCTCCTCCAACTGGAGCTCTTTCGGGAGTGATCTGTGATTGGCTGTGGGACGCACGCCCCTTCCCTCATGCCCATGCATAAGTCTCCTGATTAGTCTGTCAGTTACAGGAGAGGGGAGGTGGCGACCCAATTTTTTTTTTTGTGTGTCGGTTTTCTTTACTCTAGGAAATTGGAGAGGATTGTAGATGACTGACTGCTCCTTTCCTGACCAGACTTTGGCATCTGGCTTCTTTTGCTTTGCTGTGTGAGGTAGACTTGTTATTTCAATTTTGATGTTTTGGGTTTACATCCACTTTAAGTTAATGGCTGGGAAAACAATACCCAGTTATTTTTCTGCAGCTTGCTGCTAAGTGGGCTAGGGTGATAAGGAGGGTGGGGGTTATGAGGTGACAGACCATAATGGGGTGCCTGAGAATGTAGAGGAGGAATGTGATGGAGAGGCACAACATCAGCAATGCAGGATGTCTTCAAGGGGCAGCTTGTGGATGAATGGATGAAGTAGCCACTATATTCTACCAGATGGCACTGCTCCATGGGGGCAAGCTACTGGAATCCCTAGGTCCACTCTAGAGGGCTTAGTAGTCTGGGCCCTCTTTCATACATGTGCTGCAGAAAGCAC
The DNA here is from genome assembly GCA_029206835.1 of Rana muscosa. NCBI lineage: Eukaryota > Metazoa > Chordata > Amphibia > Anura > Ranidae > Rana > Rana muscosa. Next base: position 981,306,017 of record CM055122.1, on the reverse strand, counting down.
CATGGTGGTTTGCAGCACCAGCCTGCAGTGTGTTTTAAGCTTGACAAATCTACCAGGCATTGTGGTACACATACATGAGGAGATACATGACTGTTCACAACAAAGATCAGTGAAAGTAGCAAATTACTGTATTTATTGGCGTATAACACTCACTTTTTTACCCTGAAAATAGAGGGTAAACTGTGCCTGCGTGCTATACGCAGGGGGCTGTGTAAAGTTTTTTTCCTGAAACTTCCCTCTTAAAGTTAGGGTGCGTGTTATATGCCTGTGCGTGTTATACGCCGATAAATACGGTAATTATACTGGTCTGTAGCCCAAAGCCCACAATCCTCCTCCTTCTTTCCCATACCCTTCTACCTCTTCCACAACTCCTCTGGGATCTCAGTTTGCATACACTGCTACATCTGCAGCCTCAAGCAATAGGTCTGATAAAGGGATTGAGGGGCATATTTTATAGTAAATCAAGGGATGAAAAGGGCCAACATGGGTCCACACATTGTAGGGCCAAATGTAGACTTCAACAGTGCTCAGTCTCCTATCCCCACCCTGCTGTCTCCAGCTAAATCTTTGACAAGACTGGTGTGTCTTCTCCAACTGCGGGAGCAGAAAAAAATAGGCACTGAGTCACCCTCATGCCCAGTGTCTCAATGTCAGCTTGGAAAAATGATTGGCTTTATAGCTGCTCCTGTTCCAACTAGTTGAGTCTGTCCCATTCTGTGAATTTGCAGCCTATGCTGTACCACATTTTAGGTACCCAGCTGCCATTTTTCACCCACAATGTCACCACTACCCCCAACCAGCATGTGGAAGGTAATGTCTTCCTGTTGCTGGAGCATGTGGTCCTACTCATCCTACTCCAACTGATTCAGTGCTGACTGTTCAGTATTCTTTCTTTATGTCCTGTCACAATCCACAGTATTTGTTATATGCTGGATAAAAGGTGGCTTGTCTCTCCCTCTTAAAATGTGGCCTACTAAAAGGTTTACATGAGGTGCAGCACGTCCTTGTAATATTTCATCTTTATGTCTCTAACATAATACACTCTAATTATCATTAATTGTTCAGTAATTTCCCTTTAGAATTAATAAAGTATTCTGAATCAGAATTTCTGAATCAAAAATATATTTTTCTCTCCCTCTTTAAATGCAATCTACTAAAAGGCACACATGACATGTAGTGTGTCTCTGCAATATTTCTGCTTTGCAACTCTGACATAATCCACTGTAATTCTTATTTCTGGAACAAATACCTTGTCTTTCCATCTTCAAATGCGGCCCACTACAAAGACTTACATGATGTGCAGGGTGTCTCTGTAATATTTCTTTATTGTGTCTGACATAGCCTACTGTGATTCTTATTTCTGGATGAAAAATGCCTTGTCTCTCCCTCTTGAAACATGCAGTGTGTCACTTTAATATTTCTGCTTTGTGTCTCTGACATAATCCACTGTATTTTTTTTTTTGGATCAAATGCCTCATCTCTCTATTTTTAAATGTGGCCTACTACAAAGACTTACATGATATGCAGCATGTTTCTATAATATTTCTTTCTTGTGTCTCTGACATAATTCACAGTAAATTGTTATTTCTGGACCAAAATGCTTCATCTCTCCCTGTTTAAATGCAACCTACTAAAAGTGCATACATGATGTGCATGATGTGCAGCATGTCTCTGTAATATTTCTGCTTTGTGCCTCTAACATAATCCACTGTAATTTTATTTCTGTGTCAAGAATGTCTTGCATCTGCCTCTTAAAATGCTGTCTACTAAAAATAGAGTGAGGAAATGAAGAGCACTTCTGGATAACAGCATCTGGCCAGAGAGGATGCCCACAATGAAGGTGGGTGTAGGTCAGACATACAGATGTCTAAAACATAGCACTTGGGAAACACTCCAAGAGAGAAGCAAAAACTCTGAGGAAAGAAACACCTTATGTTTGTTTCTGTCTATTAAAAATGCTTACAAGATGTGCAGTGTGTCCCTCTGTTATATTTCTTCATCTTGCCTCTGACATTATCCACTATACTTTTTTTTGTTTTTTCAAACCTGCTCTCCCTCTCACATTGATGTCTAATTAACATGTTTTCCAGCCACTATTGTCTCTGAAATATGATTCATAATTTTTCTCATCTCTGGAATGTTGGGGTGTGTTTTTGTAAATAGGTGTATTTGTTTACTTTGTGTTGATTTTGTATTATATTTTGTAGACAATACAGTGTAGTACTACTTCAAAAGAGGTCATATTCTATGTTATGAAACACGTTTTGCTTCTGTTTGGCAATTGTTACAAATTTGAGAGATTTAGCTTAATGTGTAAACCTGCCAATGTATTTTAGATATTTTCTGTCTACTCCTTCAATCACTAAATTCCGGTCTATTATTATTAGTTAAAAAAAAAAATCATGTGTCACAGCAAAAACTACCTGAAAGGAGATTTGTAAAGTTACCTCTAATCTAATGAGGTGCTGCTGGTTTATGTAAGCCAAGGAATGATATAGAATCTAAAAAACTGTATTACAAATTATGTGATGCTGTTCCTAAAAATCATACTGTTTTGCAATGCCACATATAGCTTAACACCTTTTGTCCTTCTGAGTGGACATCAAATGATGTCCTCCCAGAAGGTGCCGCTAGCCTGCCCGTGGTGCCATGCAGCAGCACGACCTGCCACCGGACACAGTCAATAACTGATCACTATACCAGCCTGGTCCGATGACCAATTACAGCAAATCACATGACAATTGTAAACAATGGATGTCTTGCTTTCATGTCATCCATTGTATACTATTGTGTTGCTAGCTGTGATTGGTCACAGTGATCACTTGGTACAGACAGGGCCAATCACAGCCCATCTGTACCATGTGATTAGCTGTAACCAATCACAGCTAATCAGACCAAAAGACACTAAATGAATCAGTTTCATTCAGTAAAAATGGTTGCTTATACCAATGAAATTCACTGGCATTTTGTGTAAAAAAAATCCTGAAATAAATCGTAACGAAAATAAAAAAAGAAAGAAATGAAAATATATATATATTTTTTTTTTTACATACTCTGTGTCCCTGATCACTGCCACATCAGTTATATGTTAATATATAAAAAGTGAGTTGAAAAAACGGTCTAATTTCAAATCAAACAAGCGCTCTTGGTGTAATAAACTCAGATCTGATCTCCCCGCCAACATTAATGGCAACAGCTGCTACCTAAATAGGATCTCAAAGAGAACCTATATACAGTAGATAAAAAAGGTCAAAATAAAACCAGGCAGCGCTTATACATATAAAATGTTCTTCTCAGTACATATGCATTCTAGTTTATGAATGTCCATCATATGAGGTCTGTACACAGAAATACAGAAGTGAGTTGTGAAATAATAATAGCAGAAACCACCAGTCCTTTAAATCACTCAAATGCAAATCTTGCTGATGCCGGACAGTGTCACCTCCACACATGCACAAAACAGAAGGAGGGGGGTGTGGATATAAATCCCCTCTTGGGTCAACTCTTACCAGGGAAAGCTTGAATTACAGCATGTGTGTCAATGGTTAAAAGCGGTCTCCACCGGTATCTCCACTCACTGCTCAATCTTAGCCAGCCACTCTGATCACTCAGTGATTATCCGAGCTCTGCACAGGAGCCGCATCCAGTGCCACCACCAGCTCTCCCTCAGCTCAATCTGAGATTTTATATGTATAAGCGCTGCCTGGTTTTATTTTGACCTTTATCTATTTACAGTTATATGATAATGCTCTATTGCACTGGTGATCGTATGTAAAAAAAAAAAAAAAAATTCTTACTTTTCCAAAAATTGTGACAAAATATTACAACTTCAAAAAACTCACCATGCCTCTTACTAAATACCCTGGACTGTCCACTTTCCAAAAAAGGTCATTTTGGGGTATTTGTACTAGACATGTGCACTGCCGAAAAATAATTTGTTTTAATTTTCATTTGTTTTTTTGTTTATTTTGGAAATTTGAAAATTAAAGAAAATCCAAAATAACTAATTATTAAATTATAGGTATTGGAATTTACTTTAAAATTTGGCTGTTAGTGAATGCAACAAATACAAATGTATCTGAAGTTACAAATTAACTGAAATAAAGAATGCCACATCTAAACTAGTGGAACTAAACTAAATAATAATAAATAATAATAATAATAATAATAATAAGTTTTTATTATTATTGTTATTTATTATTATTAATTTGTTACATTCCATTAGTTTAGATATGGCATTCGTTATTACGGATAATTTGTAACTTCAGATAAACTTGTATTTGTTACGTTCACTAACAGCCAAATTTGAAAGGAAATTCCAATACCTATAATTTAAGTTATTATTAGTTATTTCAGATTTTCGAGTTTTCGGGTTTTTGACTTCTATTTTTGTTCTTTTTTTCTGATTTTCGTTCTTTTAAATTTTCGGATTTTCATTCTTATTTTTGGATTTACAAATTTTAGAATTTCCGGATTTTAGAATTTAGAATTTCCGAATTTTCGAAATGAAAAAATTTAGGATTTTCAAATTTTTCAATTTCCGAATTTCAAAATTTTTGGATTTTAAAATTTGGAATTTTCGGAAAAATTCGGAAATTCGAAAATTCAGAAATTCGGATATTTCCAAATTACCAAATTTGTCTAAATTCGTTAAAAAAATTATTTGGAACTAAACAAATTGCACATGTCTAATTTGTATTGTCATGGTGTTTTCAGGCCACAAGAAATTAGATAGGTAAGAAAGGTGTCAGTACATCAGGATTGATCAGTTTTCATTATATATATATATATATACACATATACATATACACACACACACCATATTTTGTGGACTCTTTGACTTTCATACAAACTAAATAAAAAAAACTGATTTGGCTTATTTTCTCCAAGGAAGTGCAGCAGAACACATTTTGACCTAAATTTATGAAGAAAGATTATTTATTTGCAGATGATGTCTTGGTAGACGAGACATTTGGACGATGCACGCTGGCTCCACAACACTGCGTTCTTCTCCTTGTGATCACATTATACAAAGGCCTGTTTTTACCTACATTGATGTAAGTGCAATACTTTATGTAATACATTTTTAGCCAAGGATTTTATGCTATGTGGCAATCTTTTTTTCCTGTATGGCTGTTTCCTGTTGAATGGTGGAGCCGATGAATCTCTATATGCTTTCTTTATGTTGGTCCCTGAAAGCTTGATTGTCGGATCTGTACAATCCACATGCTGGTTCCTGTGATGCTAAAGACCCCATCAGTTTTGCTTGTTTGTCTCTCTGCTGCTGGCAGGTAGCCCACACCATTTGGTAAGAGTACCCTATTACCTTCACTAGTGGCGGTAGCACATTTGATGGTGAATATTGTTTCTTTGCTAAATCAAACACATAGCTCCGATGGTCATCCTTGGCTGGAATTCCGAATATCTACTTATTTTGCACCGTTTTAAAAATAAATTTTTTTCACTTTGGACTCATCTAAACGTCTCTTGACACAGTTCAATGGACATTTAGGTTCTCAATATGTTTATGTATATATTGTCCCACTATTTTGCATACTAGTCTCGCTTTGCAGGCAATGCCATTAATGTATGTTTAATTGTGCACTGTCACTTATATGCATTATTACATATATCAATACCTAGTGCTGCACTTAAATCCTTACCACATTAAAGGGATGGCCTTCTCCCTGCCAAATGGTATTTATTAAATTTTCTATTTGCATTCCCCCTCCCCAACAGTGTCGTTTCCCATATCCTTTGTTTTTTAATCTGATGGCTATTAGCCTTGAAAATGGACAGAAGTGACTTTCAAATTTCTTCCCATTTACTTCAATGGGGTTTAAAGAACATTCTTATGAATAAAAGCAGGCACTAATTGTGATACATTTATGGACATTTGAGGCAAAGGAGGTGGAGCAAAGCTTCGATTTTGCTTTGGGCCCTATTTAATCTACATTCATCTCTGGTCTATAAAGTAAAACGTGACTGTAAAATAAAAAGCATACTTCCCGGCAAACTCCTAGCTAGGGCCCTTCAAGCCAAAAAGGCGACCCACACCATCCACAACATAACAACCCCTTCCGGGACCTCCCTTGTCAAACCTAAAGACATCTCCGATCAATTTGTCAACTACTTCACAGACCTATATAACCTCCCTCCTGACCGTTCCACTGAAGCTCTCCCTGACAGAAACTCAGCATTATCCACCTTCTTGGCACAATACAGCCCATCCCCTATCACATCGGAAGATTCCGCCACTTTAGATCTTCCGCTCTCCACAGATGAAATAATGACAGCCTTAAAGCAAATGAAACCTGGCAAAAGCCCCGGCCCGGACGGTTTGACAGTCAGCTACTACAAAGCTTTCCCAGACGTCCTGTTACCTCATCTTGTCAAAGCTTTTAACACTCTGCTACCGCACTCCACCACCAGCAAGGAGTTCCTTGAAGCACACATCACACTAATCCCCAAACCGGGCAGGGATCATACCCTTGTCGCAAATTATCGCCCAATTTCTCTCCTCAATGTGGATCTAAAACTGTACGCTAAATCCATAGCAAACCGTATTCTCCCCCTGCTTAACAAGCTGATTTCATTAGATCAGGTTGGTTTTGTCCCTGGTAGGGAGGCCAGGGATAACACCATCAAGGCGCTGGATATACATCACTGGCTGTCCAAGTCATCAACCCAAGGGTTTTTCCTGTCTTTGGATGCCGAGAAGGCGTTCGACAGAGTGGCCTGGGACTACATGGAGACTACACTTCGGATGGTGGGTTTTCCCCCCCGCTTTATTCAAATGATAATGGCTCTTTATGCTGACCCATCTGCCAAAATTCGAGTTAATGGCCGCCTGTCGGACGCCTTCTCCGTCACAAATGGTACTCGTCAGGGATGCCCACTGTCCCCCATAATTTTTATCCTCACCATGGAGCCACTGCTCCGAAAATTAAGAGACAACCCAAACGTTAAGGGCATTGATATCCAAAACACCCATTACAAAATAGCCGCATATGCAGACGATGTCCTCCTGTTCTTGAGAGAACCCATAACCACGATCCCGAATCTCCTTGCGGATTTCTCACTATTTAAATCACTGTCCAATCTGCAAATACATTTTAATAAATCAAAAGCTTTAAACGTCACCCTACCCCCGGCCTTGGTCTCACAATGCAAACTCAACTTCCCCTTCCGTTGGGAACCACATGCACTCACATACCTGGGTGTCAAAATCCCTACGAATTTGTCTGACCTATACGCACAAAACTTCCTTCCTACCCTCAGCGCAATTCAAGAAGATTTACACAAATGGCACTTCGGTTCCTTTTCCTGGATGGGTCGAATAGCCATATTAAAAATGAATGTCCTGCCCAGGCTCCTATACCTTCTCCAAGCTGTCCCCATCAAACTTCCGCCCTCGTTTTTTACTGCGTACAAACGAATGTGCAGAACATTCATTTGGGCATCGAAACCCCCTAGACTGAGTTGGGACAGATTAACACTCCCCAAATTATCGGGGGGCCTTGGTCTCCCCGATATACAAAAATATCACTGGGCAAGTCACTTAAATAGGATCGTAGACTGGCACGTCCACTCTCACACAAAGGCGTGGATAGCAGTAGAGAACGCGGCCACAAAAACTCCGTTATCACATCTCCCCTGGATTGAACATACATCTAACCTCGCTAACGGCTCTAAACACCCCCTCATTGGAGCCTCTCTGTCATGTTTCGCTAAAACATGCGGTCACTTAAAGGTCGCTCCTGCCCCGGGACCAATGACCCCACTGAACTACAACCCCGATTTCTCCCCTGGCCTACCCCCTCGTGACCCCACCACCGTCCCCGCAGCTACCCCACTCAGAGCACACACTTTCTTCCGCAATGGCAACCTCCTGTCTTGCCTGGAGATGTCTGAACTACTCCCAGAACATCGCATCACTTTCTTCAAACACCTGCAGATCAGACATTATTTCAATTCCGCTAGATCACCCGAAACCTGGACGAGACCCCTCACGCCTCTTGAAAGTATCTGCAACAACGGCGAACCCCAACGCCACCTTATCTCCACCTTATATGCCCTTCTTTTCCCCACACACACTTCCAACACCGATAAACTGACACGACAATGGGAATCAGACCTGTCACTACAACTCACCGACTCGGACTGGGAACAAATTTTTACACACATGCACAAAGGATCTCTTAACGTATCCACTCAGGAAAATAGATACAAAATCTTTTCCAAGTGGTATAGGACCCCAGACAGACTTCATAAGTGCTACCCCCACATCCCTCCGACCTGCTGGAGATGCAACGCAGGCCCTGGTTCACTACTCCACATATGGTGGGAATGCCCCCTCATCCAACCCTTCTGGACCGACGTCCACCGCCGTATTTCCCAGATCACCACATTCACACCGGACTTCACCCCCGCCCAATTTCTACTGCATCACTCTCCCACACCCTTCGCTAGTTACAAAAAATCTCTAACCTTACACCTCATAAACGCAGCCAACTCATGCATACCCGCTCACTGGAGAAGCACCACCCCCCCTACGATTGAAGAGTGGCACCGCAGGACAGACAGAATAGCGGACATGGAATGACTCATATTTCAAGCCCGTGACACCCCTACATGTTTCACAAACACATGGGCCTGTTGGACACATTACAGGGAAACCACCGCACGACCTCCCCCAATCCCACATGACGGTTCACCCCCCTAGCACCTCTGTCCAGAAATCACATCATCCCCCCCCCTACTGCTCCCCCTCACCCCCTTTCCCTCCTGTTATTATACCCAAAATGATTCCACATAAGTCTCCTCTCAAGTATACACCCAACAACTGACCCGAGCCTGTTTGAGTACATGAATTCCTCAGTCTAAACAATAGGACCCCCTCCCCCGCTGGCTGGAAAGATACTCCTACCCCCATTAGCTAAACCCTATTTACCTCACTATACCAATCAGAACCACAGACTCCGTTAACAGCAATGCAGCCCCCGCCCACTCACAGCTAGATCCCGTTAGGGGGTGAGTTGGACGAGGGCTGAGGATCATCACTGGTATTAGACATACATTCACAGGGATAATACCTCTGAGAAGCTCCCTCTCCCCTCTAGTTATAACACTTGTATAACCCCATTACACGCTCTTCATCCGTTCCCTAAGCCTCAAGAATGTGGTCGGACCCAGAGGACCACCATATCTTATTCTTTACTACAGTCATGATTAAATCTACACTACATCTTATCTGTTGTTCTGTGGTTCACTTGACTCTGTTGACTATCTATTACTTGCCAGGATGCTTTCCTACATTCCTGCTACTGACACAAGTTAATGTCAATGTTATGTATTTTCTGTATTTTCTGTAATCCTGTTAAAACCAATAAACAATTTTGAAAAAAAAAAAAAAAGCATACTTCCTCTAATAGCATACTCAGAGAGTAGTTTTTACTACAAATAATTTCTTGATGCAAGAAACACAGACTTTGGAAATGGTCGTTCAGTGTGCCTGAAGCAGCCTGATTCCAAATGACCAGCCTGTCTATGGGAATGGGAGCTCAGATATCTTAGATATGCTGCTTGTCTAATATACCTTGTCTTTACGATTTTCTTATAAAAATTATTAAGTTGTATAATTTAGAAGTGAAGTAAGAATGCAGCATATATTTTTCTGTAGTTGTAGATCAATGGATCAATGGACTAGCCAACATTTGTGAAGGTCTATTCTGATGTTTTAATATAATGTTCATCTTATCGGATCATACATCAAGAAACAGTAATAAACAACATATACTTTGTTTAACTGGAGTTTTGAAGAGTTTAAAATTTTACTTCTTAAGCCCTTTTGTACAACATGAAACTTGATTGAAGAATGTTTGTAGTATAAAAACATCAAAAGTACATTAAGCAATACAGACGCTATAATGGTCTAACGGTTCACATTGGGAGTTGAAAAATATCAAGTAAACTATATACTGCATTGATTTTTTTTCAAGTTTCATTATAAAAGCTTTAACAGCAAAGAACCAATTTTCAAAAGTTATAAACTTAAAGTTATAAACATTTGAAAAAAATTACACTGCAATATTCTCTGTAGTCCCAAAAGATAACACTATTTTTTACTCTAACTAGGAAGACCAATTTGCACCCTAAGAAAGCTTAAAGCTGAACTCTGGGCACACAGTGGTCCATTTAAATATATAGCCTCACAGGATGTAAATCCACTCTGAATGTACCCTTTGCAAACTCAGATATTACCATATAAAATTGGTAGTGACTTCATCACTGTGCTGTACATAGCCTATGTAGAAATCTGAGTTGTGGGAGGAACCCAACAGGCCCACCCATTGCAGGCTACCTGCAGATAAGTACAGGATGGGGTAGATAAAATTTTAGTCACTGCACAAGCAGAGATAGCAGCAGCGACTAGTCTTTATTACAAGAAAAGTAAAATTTTCACACTGAATTACTGCACAGATCTGGAAGAAATACACAAAGGGCACAATGATTCAAGTACACAGAAACATTTATCTTATATTTAGACAATAATTGCTTATCCTGGTTCAGCAACATGCACTTGTTTCAAGTAGGGATGAGCTTCGAGTTCGAGTCATACTCATGTTCGACTCGAACATTGCCTGTTCGCCCGTTCGCCGAACAGCGAACAATTTGGGGTGTTCGCGGCAAATTCGAAAAGTCTATGGGAGAAATCTAAAGTGCTAATTATAAAGGCTTATATGCAAGTTATTGTCATGAAAAAGTGTTTGGGGACCCGGGTCCTGCCCCAGGGGACATGTATCAATGCAAAAAAAAGTTTTAAAAACGTCAGTTTTTTTCGGGAGCAGTGATTTTAATAATGCTTAAAGTGAAAAACAATAAAAGTGAAATATTCCTATTTCTTTTGTACCTGGGGGGGTGTGTATAATATGCATGTAAAGTCGCGCTTGTTTCCTGTGTTTAGAACTGTCCGTGCACAAAATGTCATTTCTGAAGGAAAAAAAAGTCATTTAAAACTCACTCGTGGCTATTAATGAATTGTCGGCTCCCGGCAATACATAGAAAAGTCATTGATAAAAAAAAAAAAAGCGTGCCCCCCCCCCCCCCAATTCAATTACCAGGCCCTTCAGGTCTGGTATAGATATTAAGGGGAACCACGCCACAAATAAAAAAAAAAATGCGTGCGGTTCCCCCCAAATATCCATACCAGGCCCTTCAGGGGAACTCCACCCCAAATTAAAAAAAAATGGCGTGGAGTCCCCCCAAAAATCCATACCAGACCCTTATCTGAGCACGCAACCTGGCAGGCCACAGGAAAAAAGGGGGGGACGAGAGAGCGCCCCCCCTCCTGAACCGTACCAGGCCACATGCCCTCAACATGGGGAGGATGTCCCCATGTTGATGGGGACAAGGGCCTCATCCCCAAAACCCTTGCCCGGTGGTTGTGGGGGTCTGCGGGCAGGGGGCTTATCGGAATCTGGAAGACCCCTTTCACAAAGATCCCGCCCCCCCCATGTGAATTGGTAAGGGGTACATTGTACCCCTACCATTTCAGGAAGAAAGTGTAAAAAAAAAAAAACACACAAACACCTTGGAAAAGTCCTTTATTAAAAAAAAAAAAATAACATTCCAGCGATGAAATCCAAATTTCACTTTTATTTTTTCATTTTAAGCATTATTAAAATCACTGCTCCCGAAAAAACGCCAATTTTTAAAACTTTTTTTTGCATTGATACATGTCCCCTGGGGCAGAACCCGGGTCCCCAAACACTTTTTAGGACAATAACTTGCATATTAGCCTTTATAATTAGCACTTTAGATTTCGAACGATCATTGTATTTAATAGGGTTCTAAAGTTCACGCAAACATTCTGTCTGTTCGCAGATTCTGGTGCGAACCGAACAGGGGGGTGTTTTGGCTCATCCCTGGTTTCAAGCACTGAATCAACAAAAAGGAACATTTCAGCATTGTATCTTTCCTATACATATTTGGAGCTTTGAAAAAAAACATGTATATGACTTTCTGTGGATATTTTAGGATGCAACAAAGTTAATGGCCTGCTCTCCTTGTAGAACAGTACATTAAAATTTGTAAACTCAGATTTAAACTTGAGCAGGGTGGAAATTTTCTCCCTAAGTAATGACAACCCATGTGATGTCCTATGAAGATGTTTTGTGGAAGTAGTATTGTAAATAAAATGATAAATTATCACATATATGTTCCTGTTTTGCATTATGGTAGGTCCTAGTCCTTAAAATGTTTTAACAACATTAAGGGCTATTATATCATTTTTGACTCCAGGTTAGACTGTGCAGATTGAAAATGAATGATAATGATCCGGGAGAAAAACTTTACATTGTTTCCTCAGCAGAGCATAGGGGAGAAATGATCAAGCATAATGATAAAAATGCCAGTTTTCTGGCTGTCATCTTGAACCTTCAGCTTTACCACTTAGTGAGCCATAATGTCTTTACCACCTGCTTATTTGGTCAGTATTTTTCTTAAGATAGTTTCCCTTCCAATTTATTTTAGATGCCTTGCATATGCCCTTTTTTCATTGTTTGTAATAGCGTTGAGTTTCCTTATTTTATTAGTCATCAGGAATTCTGACAAACACTTTTTTATGACCCTTGTAAAATAAATACTGCAACACACATCTCCATTATGCTATGTCTTGGGCCTTGTAATTCTTCAAATAAAAAAAAGGAGAAAATCACAAAGACAAGGTTGGGGAATAACAGAAAGTACAATGATAATAACCCAGCCAAATTTAAATGAATATAAAGCAAAATAAATTATATTAAAATGTTAACCGTTTATTATATTTAAGATTTAAAATCTCTAAGATATGATGTGGGTTAAACGAGAGTTCTTTTGACCAAGAGTGAAAGCTTTAACATAATAATATTTATTAGGAAGTAGTTGAAAGCATCTATCTAATACACAAACATCTATCTATAGTCTAAAGCAGGGGGGAAATATTAGGTTAAAATACAAGAAAACAGAGTAAATTCATCAAAATACAAACAGCAAAGAAACAAACATATGACAAGCAGGTATACCTTAAGTGCTGGGAGATGATCTGATAGTGATGGTTCTGGGCCCACGTCAGACTCATGACTCCTCTACTCTGTGTGTGATTCCCACTTATATAGGCCCATCTCTCATTGACTTGAACAGGGCCACCCTGATTGGTAATTATGTTAGCCCTCTCCTCCCTCCGGGTGTATCACCTCCAAGATTGGACAATTTCTCCTTTAGCATAGCTCAGCCCCTCAATAGCACCTCCTCTCTTGGGTTAATGAGTTAGTGATAATTGGTTTGAAGAGATATTAATTAAAGAGAAGGTCATCACCTTCTCTTGAATGGGGCACTTAACTATGCATGACCTTAGTCGGGGCAAATTGTCCTTTCCTGAACAGATCAAAGAAATATTATCAGCATATCAAACACCCTTTAAAATGGATACATGGTTGGTTAACAAAGAGGACTACAAATCCTTTATCTAGCTAATGAATTCGGCCCCGTCAAGTCTACACACTCAGATGGTATCTCTTCCTTGCATTTGAATATTACGACAGGTAAATAGCAGAGCATCTCCCATAACGCACACACCTAACATTCTTGCAAGTCAAAAGGAACTATATATATATATATATATATATATATATTGTGAGGGGGTTCGCTCGGCAGCGGGTGTGTGTGACCCCCTGGATGGGCTCCCCACACAAAAACAGGCCCAGCAGACGGAGGTTGTGGTTTTCAAGATCAAAAGGGTGCGGTTTATTTCTCTATTTACAGTGACAAAAACACAGCAAAGCAAAAAGAAACATAAACAAAATAAACCCTGGTCAGCTTGACCTCTGACTAAACATGCAGGTTTCCTAAACTAACAACTGGGATCAGCCTGGTGCTGTCCTAGTCCCTAAGTCCCTGGTTTAGTAAATGTCCAAACAAATAGCCACACAGGCTTTGTCTCACCGCACAGGGGTTCACTCTCCCTAGACAGTCCACACAGGTCTGGTTCCAGGCATGAGCAAACACCTAATGAAGCTGGGAGTTTTTATAGAGGCCTTAAACGAGCTGACAAGCTTCAGCTGGTCTCATCAACTCCCTGCCTGCACGACGCCCAGCACTCTCCCTAGAGGTATGAATCATCCATGAGCCCACTAGCCTCAGCTGGGCTTCATCAACTCCCTCCCTAGTTGTATAAGTCGGCATAAAGCCTGAATCTGGGAGAAATATATCTACCCCCCTGGATGCAACCAGGTGACTTTACCTTCCTGCTGTCACAATATATATATATATATACACATATACACAAATATTTCCAGTTGCTAATGGAGATTACTCATAAACTCTTCATAAGGCAACAAAAAATAAATAGCAAAACATCTGAAACTGAAACCGTTAACAGATTAGAAAAAAAATATTTTCTATTCCCAAACTATGAATCAGATTTTATTTTCTTGGTCACTAATGTTTATTAAATTAACTGGAATAAACCAGCATAACACAGGGAAAAAAGTTTCTACATTTTAGTTACTTTTTTTTTTAGCACAAAAGCCCTAGGTTCAGAGAAATATTTGACTATTTACTGCCAAATGCAGCCTCTTTTACCAGTTTGGCTACTGACTGTCAGAGTTGCAAAAGTGGCTCTAGGTGAAAGGCAGTCATAGACACAGAATTGAGAAATAATCTTGGCAGAAATAGATTTGTCTATTATGCTTATAATTCTATGTGTTTTCCATCTTACCCGGGAAGCTTCCTTTTCCTTGCTTCTAAATTTTTAGGAGCATAACTACAGATCATGTGGCTCCATAGTAATATTTCAACAAGGCCCACATGCCACCTTTCTCTGTGGCACCTTTTAATCTAATCTCTGACAGTTATATCATTGATCACCTGAAAGATTATGTCTACCCAAAGCTTAATTTAGTTTTGAATAGGGTGGGAATGTATCAGAACCTCTGATTGGTTTTAACCAAGTGCTACATGTTGTGAGTGTGGTATGTAATTTTAATGATAATTTATTTATTTAAAATTCCCCATACTTATTAAGTGTTTTGACGAATGGTACGTGATAAATTAAAGGGTAATGTCTGAATCTACGTATAATGAATCGCAGTGTCTCCAGCCACTTATGGCAGTTAATAAAAAAAATTGAGGGGGCGTGTCCGGACGTTTACTGAGGAAGACGAGTTTGAGCAGAGCTCTGCTAATCCTTCCAAAATACTCTGCCATCCACTGCATAATTTCAACCTGGTGAGCCTCCAAACCTGCTTTGCCCGGGCCTGAACATCTCCTACCTCAGCTCCAGCCCATATCGCGGAGTCCGGCTGGCTGAATCTCCACCAGGCTCGCTGCCGGACCACAAGGCCGAGGCCCGTCACCATCTTGAGGCCTACGGAGCCCCCCACTCAAGACACTCGGCCACCCCATACTCCTGCCCCCGTGCCTTTACCCTTGGGAGAGGATTGACTACCCTTACGGCAGTTGGGGACTGTAGAGAGGCAGCGGTGGCCCAGAAGGAGCAGCACTCCTCCGCACAGCGGCCATTGTAGGAAAGGCCGCGGCTTCGGTCTAGTCCCGGAGATCGGCGGCCATCTTGCTGCACCCGGAATCCATATATCCACCCGATTCCTACCTCCCTGGCGTCTGGTCCCCCCCTCACAGTATATAAAAGGTTGCTTGAACTGATGACCATTGACCTCAGCCAACACAGTAGTTTCACTGTAAACCTGCCTTGTAGACAGCCTCTAAATATAGCAAGTGCATAGAGGCCATTTTGCTACACCCAGAAGAACACTCTCGGCCTCACCGCTTCTCTCTTACCTGACCGCACCTCCCCTGGTCACCAGAGTTCTTCAGTTTATCTATACACCTCCCCCTGCTGAGTTGGCACCATATACAAGGTCCTACCAGGACATCTGATTTACGCTTGGCGCTAAGAGTACGCGCTTGACATGCGCTTGACATGAGTTCTGTCAGATGCACGACTTCTGATCATGGCGGACGTGTGAGACCCCTGCCGCCTTTCCGAGACTCCCGCTGAACGATACGCAGCTTCAATCTCCACGGGAGTCACCTCCTCAGTTTCCCGCAGCGGCCACGCACCCCATGGGCAAAATTGGGGATCAAAGACACAATTACACCACAGTCCTCAGACCTCAGACCTCAGCCACGATAGATCGCTTTCTGATTAGGCCTGCATCCGCAGGCTCGAGTAGTCACGATGGCGCACAGAATGAATCGGAGCAATTGGAGCTGGACACAGGTACTCTTTTTGCCATCGCCCCCACCCCTATACCGGGATCATCCCCCCCCCCCCCCCGATGACAGCGGAAGTTTTAGATGCCAAATTGCACTCCCTACTCCAGGCCATTACCCATAACATTGCACATGAAGTTAGCGAAAGAATTAAGGGGGGAAATTGGCCAGCTTGGAGAGCGCACGGATTCCCTAGAATACAAGTTTGATGAGATGGTGCAGTATGTACAGGTACTTGAGGAGGACAATGCTGCCATAAAAAACACGGTCACCCAGCTCTAAGCCCAACAGGAAGTCCTAGAAAACAGGGAACGCAGGAAAAACCTGAGAATCAGAGGTATCCCTGAAGCTGTGGAAGACAGAGATCTCCGTTCCTACCTTCTAAGCTTATTCAATGTGGTTGCTCCAAATATCCCTGACATAGACTGGTGTTTGGACAGGGCTCACAGATCACTTGCCCCTAAACCCCCAGCGGGTGCTAACCCAAGAGATGTGATTGTCAGATTTCACTACTATGATAGTAAAGAAGCTCTAACCATTGCAACCCGTAACCAATCCAGAATCGAGTTCAAAGGATCCAAGATCCAAATCTTTAGTGACCTCTCACCTATTACTCTAGCTAGAAGAAGGAACCTTCACCCGCTGATGCTACATCTCCAGTCTCACAAAGTCATATATCACTGGGGGTTCCCCTTCTGCCTTTCTGCATCTCGGGATGGTATACAATACTCCTTGCATGATCTTCAGGAGAGCGACACCTTTCTACGCAACTTGGGTATACCACCCCTTCCTGATGAAGATCCTGTGCCTCTTCCAGCCACTCCTAAACCACAACGGCTCAGAGTCGCATTTGGACCCCAGTGCGACAGAAATCATCCAAGTCCAACCTCACGCCCCAGAGGCGCCATACTTCAAGATTCCCAACCTGAGTAACCTTTCAATTGACTGAGACTCTGTATACCAAATTTAATTGGCCCCCAGTTATTGTTATTGAGTGGCCAACGATCCCTTAGTGGGTTCTCTCACCCCCTGGCCGGGTTTAACGGTTTGTTTACATTCACACCCTCGGTTTTGTATTCCAGGCCTCTCTGCTCTGGAGGGTGGCGGGGAACTTTCCGTCTCTATGTTTGGAGGTTCTCATGCTCCTCTTACTGACCCAAGGCTCAGACCTGGGTTTCCAGGAGGCGTTCGGCCTTCCAGGTTTCTATTTAGTAGACGTTGAACCTTTTTTTCCTGTTTTTTTTTTCTTTGTTTTTTTCTTTTGTTTTTTCTCTCAGGTCTTTTTTTTTTTGACCTGAGGTTACCGATTCTGATAGACTTAATACATTCAAGTTGCAATGCTGCCACTGTTTTATTTGTATTTGTGATACTTTCTATTCCTTATATACACAATGCACCATGGAATCCCCCACCCAATGTATACTGTATAATATATCTATTGCTTTTTTCCCAGATTGAATTATTATGGCTCTAAAAATTTTAACATGTAATGTTAAAGGTTTAAACTCTATTCAAAAAAGTTGGCTGGCTTTTAAAGAGTTTAAAGCTTCTAGAATAGATGTAATCCTGATCCAGGAGACTCATTTCCGCACTGGGGGATCCTTTAAATTTGCTAGTAAACATTTTCCAACATCCTTTATGGCATCTGACCCATCCAGAAAGACAGGCATAGCTATCTTGATTAATCGATCCTGTCCTTTACGAGTCAAATCTACCCACCTGGACCCCCACGGCAGATTTATTGTTCTGGACTGCTCTTTTCTCAAGCAATCCCTCACTATTGTTAATGTTTATGCTCCCAATTCTGGTTAGATCAAATTTTTATCCTCTATGTTTGACACTCTAGACAAATTCTCCCAACCCTTCATGGTCATCGGGGGGGGGGGGATTTTAATTTGACCATATCTCCTGGCAAAGACAGACACATATTATTTCCATCCTCTTCACCTTCCAGACCTGACCACCTTTCTAAATCCTTCCGTAAACTCATTAGAGCTAAAAATCTTTTAGATATCTAGAGGATTAAACATCCTACACACAAACAATACACATTTTATTCACACTCCCACAAACTCTACTCTAGACTAGATAATTTTTTCATCTCTACTCCTCTCTTGACATCCACGGTATCCTCTGAAATCAATCCAATAACTTGGTCAGATCACTCGTCTGTAAACCTTGACATTCTCCTTTCTTCTGCTTCCCCTAAAACCTGTCACTGGAGACACAATGAGACATTTCTCCGTATCCCTCACACTAAAGATCACCTATCTAATGGTCTAGCTGAATATTTTCAACTTAATGCAGGTACAGTCTTGGAGCCCTCCAATTTGTTGGAGGCGCATAAGGTCGTCTTCCGGGGACATTGCATTGCTACAGGTTCCCGTTTAAAAAAATAATGCTGCATTCCAATATTCATCTATTATGTCTCAACTCCGTTCGGCGGAGCGGCTCTTGTTGTCCTCCCCCACGGTGACTGGACTCCGGACTGTTGTTTCATTACGAAATCAACTTAAAGCATTGAAAATGAGCAAAACTGATAAATCTCTTTTATGGTCTAAACAAAAATTTTATGAATACTCAAATAAACCCCATAAAATGCTGGTAAATAAGTTGAAGCCCCGCTCCTTTCAAACCTCCCCTGATTTTCTCAGGTAAATGGACGGAACACCCACCTATTGCCCTCTCACTATGTCCAAAATCTTTGGAGAATTTTATCACCAATTGTACAATTGTCTACATACAGATTCCAACTATGACTTTACACAAGAGAAATTTGACTCATTCTTTGACTCCCTACAATTACCTAAACTTTCACCCGAACACCTTGCCTCCTTGAACTCTGCAGTTACACCGGAGGAATTAGAAGACGTAGTAAAGCATCTCGCCACCCAGAAATCTCATGGCCCTGATGGTCTACCATATTTCTACTATAAGAATTTCCTACCCATTTTGAGCCCTCATTTCCTTGTTTGCTTCACTGTTTAACCACTTCCCGCCCAGTCAATAGCGAATTGACATCCAGGAAGTGGTTGCAATATCGATACTGGACGTCATATGACGTCCTGCAGGATAATGCCTTGCGCGCGCCCGCGGGGGCGCGCAGCGCGGTGATCGGGGACGGCATGTGTCCCTCGGACACAGCGCTTCCCCGATCACGGTAAACAGCCAATTTCATTGGCTGTTTACCATGTGATCGGCTGTGTCAAAGTCACAGCCGATCACCTGTCAAAACAAACTCGGCGGCGCGCTCCGTGCGCGCCGCCACAGGCTTGCAGAGCGGGGATCGGGGAAGGCGAGTGTCCCTTGGACACAGCGCGTCCCCGATCAGAGTAAACAGCCAATGAATTGGCTGTTTACCACGTGACCGGCTGTGTCCAATCACAGCCGGTCACAAATGTAAACAAACTCCACAGGAGTTACTACCTGATCCCTGCTCTCTCCTCACACACCGATCTGTGAGGAGAGAGAAGAGATCAGTAAGTTAGCTCAGTGTAGTTTGTCTACATAAGTTTACAGTGCACAACACGCCCCCCCCCATAAAGAGGACCTGTCACACAGCCCAGCACATCAATCAGCCCAGCCAATCAGCCCATCTGTCAATCAGCCCATCTGTCAATCAATCAGCCCATCTGTCAATCAATCAATCAGCCCATCTGTCAATCAATCAATCAGCCCATCTGTCAATCAATCAATCAGCCCATCTGTCAATCAATCAATCAGCCCATCTGTCAATCATCTGTCACAGGCCCACCTCCATCGATACCGCCATTGGCACCGCCACACAGGCTACCAGTACCGCCATCGGTACCAGTACCACCACCAGTACCGCCACCAGGCCCAGCATCTATACTGCCACACCGGCCCGCTACCAGTATCACCACTAGTGCCGCCATCGGTACCACCACCAGTACCACCACCCGTACCACCGTCGGTAGTGCCACCACCACCTGTACCACCACCTGTACCGCCATCGGTACCATCACCACCCGTACCACCACCACCTGTACCGCCATCGGTACCACCACCACCTGTACCGCCATCGGTACCACCACCACCCATACCGCCATAGCTACCACCACCACCCGTACCGCCACCTGTACCACCATCGGTACCGCCGCCACCACCACCCGTACCGCCATCGGTACCACCACCACCTGTACCGCCATTGTTACCACCACCACCCGTACCGCCATCGATACCACCACACAGGCCCACCACTAATACCTCCATCGGTACTACCACACAGACCGCCACCACTACCACCAGCAGTACCATTACACAGGCCCACCAATAAGCACTGCCATAATGTCCCAAAGGGTTTACACACCTGAGGAGGCATATGCCATTCTTGCCATGTCGGATGATGAGAGCAGCGGGGAGCTCCCATTATCCGATTCTGGTTCGGAATACGAGCCAGTGGAGGATAGTGGCTCAGAGTCCGAGTCCCCGGAGGAAACCGTCCCTCCCAAAAGAATGCGATCGGCACCAAGATCAGCACCAAGATCAGCACCAAGATCAGGAGAACTGCCCACCACCAGCAGCGCCATACCCCAGGAAGAGGAGCCCAGTACAAGCAATGGAAATGCACGCCCAACCCGAAGAATCCAGCCCCAATCCTACCTTCCCGATGCCCTGGCAAACCCCTTATGGTCGCCTGCCAACTCAGGATCCGCTATCATCCCCCCTTTCACCGCACAGCCAGGTGTGCAGCCCGACACTACAAATTTTTCTAAATTTGATTATTTTTGTTTATTTTTCCCACAAGATTTGCTGCAGAATATAGTGGATCAAACGAATCTGTATGCATCCCAATTTATTGCTGCCAACCCCGATTCTTCCTACGCCCACATGTTCCAGTGGCGGCATCTAACATTGGAGGAATTTAAATTATTTTTGGGCCTTATGTTCAATATGGGGCTTACAAAAAAGAACGAAGTCCATTCATATTGGTCCAAACGCCCCATCCAACACATGCCCATATATTCCGCTGTCATGTCCAGGAAAAGATACGACATGATTATGCGCTTTCTCCACTTCAATGACAATTCACAGTGCCCTCCCCGAGATCATCAGAACTACGACAAATTGTACAAGATACGCCCCCTAATCAATGCCTTTTCCCAGCGATTTGAAGAAGTTTTCATCCCAGACCAAAAAATTTGTGTGGACGAGTCCCTCGTACATTTCACCGGCCGACTGCAGTTCAAGCAGTACATACCAAGCAAGAGAGCCAGGTATGGGTTAAAATTAAATAAATTATGTGATCGAGCCACTGGATACGTCTGCAAATTCAGGATCTACGAAGGCAAAGACTCCCAGCTCCAGCCCCGTGATTGCCCCACATATATTGGAACCAGTGGGAAAATTGTCTGGGAGTTGGCATACCCCCTGTTCGGAAAAGGTTACCATTTATATGTTGATAATTATTATACCAGCCTGCCCCTTTTTCGCCACCTTTACAGTAAACAAACCCCGGCCTGCGGTACCTTCAAAAAAAAACGGAAGGGATTCCCACAAAATTTATTGACAAAAAAATTGCGACCTGGAGAATCGGCATCCATGAGGAACGAGGAGGTGTTGGCCATGAAGTGGAGGGACAAGAAAGATGTCCACATCCTCTCTACGATCCACAATGACACCATGGTGGAGATCCCAAGAAGACGCGGCTCCATTGTAAAGCCTGAATGTGTCCACGACTACAATTTGTACATGGGGGGGTGGATTTAAACGACCAGATGCTACAGCCCTACTTATCAACCAGAAAGTCCCATTATTGGCACAAAAAAGTTGCGTTTCACCTGTTTCACATGGCCCTTTTTAATTTGTTTGTCTGCTACCAAAAAGCAACTCAAAATCACCGACTCCACTACCTCCAATATATCGAAGATATCATCGATAGGATAGGATAGGACACCTCTGCCTGCTACCTGGACCTGTGCTTTGGCTGTGCTCTGGCTGTGCTGACAGTATCTCTGCCTGTGCGAACTATGGACAGTATTCCTGCCTGCTGCCTGGATGATTGCTTTTGCTGTCGCTGACCTCATCCCTGCCTGCTGCCTGGACCGATGCTCTCCTCTGTGGACCACTGCACTTCTAAAACCACAGGTAATCTTTTGTTATTTGGTATGTACCTGCTATGTGTTAGATATATGAAGGGCCTTCAAAAATGTGATCGGTAGTCAGAAAATGATATGTGCAATTAATGCTGCTAGAATGCCTGGAGGTGCTACTTGGATGTTGGGCCTCTGTATGTGGCCAGGCTGTGTAAAAGTCTCAAACATGTGGTATCGCCATACCTCAGGAGGAGTAGCATAATGCATTTTGGGGTGTAATTTTTGCTATGTACATATTATGTGTTAGAAATATCTTATAAATTGACAACTTTGTGTAAAAAAAATGCATTTTAATTTTTTCTCCACATTTTCCAAAACCTTCTGGAAAAAAATGAACCGTTCAAAAGACTCATAATGCCTCATAGATTATACGTTGGGGTGTGTGCTTTCAAAAATGGGGTCATTTTGTGGAAAATTCTATTGTCCTGGTGCTCCAGGGCCTTCAAAATTGTAATAGGTGGTTGAGAAAGGATATGTGCGATTTATGCTTGTAGAACGCCTGAAAGTGCTACTTCAATGTTGGGCCTCTGTATATGGCCAGGCTGTGTAAAAGTCTCACACTTGTGGTATCGCTATACTCAGGAGGAGTAGAAGAATGCATTTTGGGGTGTTATTTTTGCTATTTATATGCTATGCGTTAGAAATATCTTATAAATGGACAACTTTGTGTAAAAAAAATGCATTTTCATTTTTTCTCCACATTTTCCAAAACCTTCTGGAAAAAAATGAACCGTTCAAAAGACTCATAATGCTTCATAGATTATACGTTGGGGTGTGTGCTTTCCAAAATGGGGTCATTTTGTGGAAAATTCTATTGTCCTGGTGCTCCAGGGCCTTCAAAATTGTAATAGGTGGTTGAGAAAGGATATGTGCGATTTATGCTTGTAGAACGCCTGAAAGTGCTACTTCAATGTTGGGCCTCTGTATATGGCCAGGCTGTGTAAAAGTCTCACACATGTGGTATCGCTATACTCAGGAGGAGTAGCAGAATGCATTTTGGGGTGTCATTTTTGCTATGTATATGCTATGCGTTAGAAATATCTTATAAATGGACAACTTTGTGTAAAAAAAATGCATTTTCATTTTTTCTCCACATTTTCCAAAACCTTCTGGAAAAAAATGAACTGTTCAAAAGACTCATAATGCTTCATAGATTATACGTTTGGGTGTGTGCTTTCCAAAATGGGGTCATTTTGTGGAAAATTCCATTGTCCTGGTGCTCCAGGACCTTCAAAAGTGTAATAGGTGGTTGAGAAAGGATATGTGCGATTTATGCTTGTAGAACGCCTGAAAGTGCTACTTCAATGTTGGGCCTCTGTATGTGGCCAGGCTGTGTAAAAGTCTCACACATGTGGTATCGCTACACTCAGGAGGAGTAGCAGAATGTATTTTGGGGTGTAGTTGCAATTATGCATATGCTGTGTGAGAGAAAAAAACTGTTAATATGACCAGTTTGTGTAAAAAAAAAAAAAAAATTAAATTTTCCCAAGAATTGTGGGAAAAAAATACAACTTCAAAAAACTCACCACGCCTCTTAGTAAATACCTTGGACTGTCTACTTTCCAAAAAGGGGTAATTTTGGGGTATTTGTACTTTCCTCGCTTGTTAGTGTCTCAAGAAATGAGATATCCCTTCAGTACATCAGGCGTGATCAGATGTGATAAATTTTCAGTGATTGCCACCATAGTTTGTAGACTCTATAACTTTCACAAAGACCAAATATACACTAATTTGGGTTCATTTTACCAAAGATATGTAGCAGTATACATTTTGGCACAAATTTATGAAGAAAAATTACTTATTTGCAAAATTTTACAATAGAAACTAAAAAAAAGTGTTTTTTTTTTAAAAAAATTGCTGTTTTTTTGCTTATATCGCAAAAAATCAAAAACCCAGTGACGATTAAATACCACAAAAAGAAAGCTCTATTTGTGAGAAGAAAATGATAAAAATTTTGTTTGGATACAGTGTAGCATGACTAAGTAATTGTCATTCAAAGTGTGAGAGTACTGAAAGCTGAAAATTGGTCTGGGCGGGAAGGTGCATAAGTGCATGGTATTGAAGTGGTTAAAGGTACCGTACCTCATTCACAATTTCTACATGCCCATGTTTCTGTGATCCCGAAACCCGGTAAAGACCCCTCCATCCCTGATAACTATAGGCCCATTGCATTACTTAACTCTGATTACAAGATATTCACAAAAATACTGGCTAATCGACTATCCCATTTCATTCCAAGACTCATACACAAAGATCAGGTAGGATTTGTGAAGGCCACACATGCCGGCGATAATACGAGACGTACAGTTGACCTCATAGACCTACTGAACAAAACATCCCGCCCAGCCCTGATACTGAGCCTTGACCCGCAAAAAGCTTTTGATCGGCTCAGCTGGTTGTTTATGTTTGCTACCCTCTCCAACTATGGTTTTGGAGGTCCCATTATAGCAGCCCTGCATGCCCTATACTCATGTCCTTCATCCCAAGTACAATTATCCTGTTATCTATTGCCATCTTTCTCGTTGAGTAACGGTACCAGACAAGGCTGCCCGTTATCCCCCCTACTCTTTATCCTTTGTCTAGAACCCCTAGCCGCAGCCATTCGCAATCATCCTGATATCCGTGGGATCTCACTACGCCAAAAGGAGTATAAGCTATCCCTGTTTGCGGACAATGTTCTTCTGACTCTGACTAGGCCCCATACATCTCTTCCAAACCTAATAGCCCTGTTGAAAGACTTTAGCTCTATCTCGGGTTATAAAATCAACACCAGTAAAACAGAAGCCCTACCTTTACACATCCCGCCCTCAGAGCTAACAGCTCTCACACACAATTAGGGATGAGCTTTGAGTTTGAGTCAAACCCATGTTCGACTCGAACATCGTCTGTTCGGCCATTCGCCGAATTTCTAACATTATGGCCCGTTTGCGCCAAATTCGAGTGGTGCGTCACGGCCCATAATTCACTGCGGCATCGCAGTGCATTGCTGGCTGATGATTGGCCAAGTGTCCCGCATGCTTTGGCCAATCACAGCACGGAAAAAACAGAGAGCCATAATTGTCTCAGGGGGTTTAGTACACGCCCCACACTATATAAGGCCACCTGCGTGGCGGCCTTGTGTAGTGTGTTGCGGCGGTGGTTAAAGACAGAGAGAGAGAGAGATAGATAGTGTAATTTAATTTGAGTTAGATAGAGCAGGCAGGCGAGTCAGTAGTATTTTGTTTTAGTGTCCTTTGCACAGTGTGCACCTAAAGCTTACATAAATACAATTGCTGGTGTTCTCATACAAATACATGCAGGGAGCTGCAGTATTTTGTTCTAGTGTCCTTTGCACAGTGTGCACCTAAACCTTACCTCAATACAATTGCTGGTGTTCTTGTCAGGTCTGCCAGGAAACTAGAACCGTCCCTCCGCTTTCCTGACCAGTAGTCTTGTTATCCCGGTGTCAGGTGGAGGGACGGCTGAGATCTCCTGCAGCCCAGAAATAAGGAACCGGAAAGGAACGTGCAGATAGCCTAACCACAACCCCCAGCAACAACTCACGGTTAGTAGGCTGAAGACAGGATCCCAGGAGGGAAAAGGACAATCCAGGTAATGTAGTCAGAACAAGCCAGGGAGTGTCAGCAGCAAGGTAAACCAGGTCCAAGAGATAATCCAGGAATCGTAGTCAAGACGAACCAAGTCAGTAACCAAAAAGTAAGCGCATCCATAAACAGGAACCTATCCTAAGGCACGGACAGGAAGGGGAAGTGGGAATATATAGGGACACTAATGAGAAGACTGCTGACAGCTGGTCCCAGGGTGGAGAAAATATCCCCACTAGTGAAAAAAAACATAACTAGGATGCTAACATAAAACCAGTTCACTGGTGGTTCAGGACATAGGAAAACAGTCTATGAACACCAGGCCCTGGGATCAAATCCTGGACACGTCGTGACAGTTCTCATACAAATACAGGCAGGGAGCTGCAGTATTTTGTTTTAGTGTCCTTTGCACAGTGTGCACCTAAAGCTTACCTCAATACAATTGATGGTGTTCTCATACAAATACCACAGGCAGGGAGCTGCAGCATTTTCAGTTAGTGTACTGTGTCCGCTGCACAGTGTGCAACTAAAGCTAACTGAAGACAATTGCTGGTGTTCTCATACTAATAATACTACAGGCAGGCAGTTTATTCTGCTAGCTGCAGTATAATCAGTTATATATTGTGGTAGTGTGGTACCCCACCAGTGTTGAGGGGCTCCAGGGTATTTGCTTGTTTGGGAGGAAACTGGCTTTTCAGTTTCCTCATGATTTACTAAAGTCCACTTTGGGACCTGGAGCTTGGGGATTTCTTGGAGATCTGGGTGGGATGAAATCCCCAGTCCTGGATCCGGGTTTTGAGACTCAACTGCACACTGATTGTTCAGGTGTGTGTGGGCCTGATAGTAGAGTCAGGACCAGCATTCTTGGCTCCAACCTCCCGACGAGTGCAGGTGTGCACTGGGGAAGCCATAGAGTGCATGTGTGCAGGAGTGCACAGTGGAAGCCAGAGACCCAAGTCTGAGGATCAAAGCAGTGAGGGGCTGCTATCTAAACGGATGGTCTTTGCAAGGGAACAGTCTGAAGAGGTCAGACGAGAGCCTGAAGTAGAAGGACTGAGCAGCACTGCTGTATGTATAAGCCAGGAGGCTGAAGGTCATTTTGTTGATGAAAAGGAGGGCTGAAACCCCTGTGAGGGAAACCTTTGATTTTGTTGTGAACTTCTTTTAATAAAAATGGGCAAACAAAGCCCTTTAAAAGAAGAACCAGTGAGTGGAGGTGTTCTTCAAGCTCTACCTTTGATGCTAGTCCTTCACAATATATACATCCCAGCTTTGTGCAGCTACGTCTCCCTGCAGGTCATTAGTATGTCTGGAAGGACAATAAGGAGAGTCAGACAGTCACGAGCCAATAAAAGAGGGCAAGCAGGCTCTGTGTCTAGAGGCAACAGTGCTGCTGGTCGTGGACATGGTGCATCCTCATCAGCACGTGGCTGTGGGACACATTTGTCCTTCTTTTCGGCAGCTGGCCTTGTTGAGCCGCAACATGCCCAAGACTTGGTAGAGTGGATGACCAAGCCGTCCTCATCCTCCTCGTCCTCTCTCACCCAGGGTCAGGGTACTTTGTCTGGCAAAGCAGCTGCCAAAGCGGCCTCTTCCCTCGGCTCAATGGCATCAGTCACTCCTTCCCTAGCCCCACCATGTCCTCTTGAGGAGTCCCCCGAACTGTTTGAGCACAGTGTTGGGTACATGCTCCTGGAGGATGCCCAGCGTTTTGAAGGCTCCGATGATGGAACCCAGCAGGAGGAAGGCAGTAACATGAGCCCAGAGATATGGGGTAGTAACGTGAGCCCAGAGAGAGGGGGTGCCCAACAAGGACAGCTATCTGGCAGTCATGTTCCCCCAGCTGCAGCATACTGCCAGATTTGCTCCAGTGATGAGGAGGGAGGGGATGATGAGGTCACTGACACCACGTGGGTGCCTGATAGGAGAGAGGAGGAGGAGGAGGAGGCACATCTCCAACAAGGCAGGATGCCCTCCAGGGGCCAGTTTAAGGGCAGCACACCATCTGCATCACACCACAGAGCTCCGCATGTGGAGGCCGCTGCTGTCTCTGCGCGTTATTCCAAAAGTTCTTTGGTGTGGGCCTTTTTTCAGATGTGTGCAGCAGATCGCACCATTCCCATTTGCAACATATGTCTAAAGCGTATCTCGCTTGGCCAAAACATCAGCCGCTTGGGCACCACGTGCTTGACCAGACATATGTCGACCTGCCATGCAGTCTGTTGGCAAGCTTACCTAAAAGACCCACACCAAAGAACAAAGTGGACCTCGCCTTGCTCCTCATCAGCTGGGATCTCCAACCCCACTATACCTTCAGTCCTCTCTGAAACCTGCACTGAGAGGAATGAAGGTGTAGAATTAGGTGTGTCACAGCCAAGTACTTGCGGACAATCTGCTATCGGTACACCAACGTCCGATTGCACCAGGCAAATTTCCATGCCCCAGCTTCTGCACTGCCAAAAGAAGTTCCCAGCCATCCACATGCCCAGCGGTTGAAGTGCTAGCTTGGCTAAATTGCTAGCACTTCAACTGCTGCCTTTTCAGTTGGTAGACTCTGCCCCCTTCCGTGAGTTTGTGGAATGTGCGGTTCCTCAGTGGCAGTTTCCCAAACGCCACTTTTTCTCACGGAAGGCGATTCCGGCTCTCTACCGGCATGTGGAAGGCAATGTCTTGACCTCGCTGGACAGGGCGGTCAGCGGTAAGGTGCATATTACCGCTGACTTATGGTCCAGCAGGCATGGACAGCGAAGTTACCTATCTTTCACGGCGCATTGGGTGACTCTGCTGGCAGCTGGGAAGGATGCAGGACAAGGTGCAGTAGTGTTGGAGGTTGTTCCATCACCACGCCTCCAAAATGTTACTACTGGTGATTCTGACACACCTCTCTCCTCCACCCCCTCCTCTTCTTCTTCCTCCATGGCCTTTACCTGTGCTTTGTCCTCGGAACCAGCGGTGCTCCATAGGCATTCAAGGTGCTACGCAAGTACGCAGGCAAAAAGATGCCATGCGGTGCTTGAGCTGGTGTGCTTGGGGGACAGGAGCCACACTGGGGCAGAGATTCTGTCAGCTATGCAGGGGCATGGATACAAAAAATTCCGCGCTGCCTTATAGTGAAGCCGCTCACACAACCAATTGAGAAATGGTGAAAAACAAACAAAACAAAAAAAAGTGTAGCGCTAAAACTAAATATGAACTGCACTGAAAGTGCAGTAATCAACAATGCATATTCAAATTATACAAACATCTTAAAGAACACAGTGACAAAATGAAAATTAATCCAAAAAAATCCTCAGTGATGTGAGTATTGAATAATAGAAGTCACAATGAAACTAAATCCTTTGGTGTAGAAATGCTGGTGAAGTTGAATTGGTGAAAATCAAAGTCAAAATCAAAATCAAAATGGTGGTGCTCCTAAAGTGAACTTAACACAAAATAAGTGCTTTCAGAGTGACCGTCACCATACGATAGTAGAAAAGGCTTACCGAAAGGTGTGGACCCCAAAAAACTTGCGTTCAAAGGGTCAACCAAGCATGGGTAAGCCACTATGGACAGCGAATCTCCAACTGTGATTTAAACAGGGGTCTCGAACATCAATCCAATACAGAGGGTGCAGAAAATATCTCTGGCGTTTAAATGGCGATGGAACTTGCAGGAAATGTCCAATGATGGCCAGGTGTTGATTTCAGACAAGTAATAGAAAATGGAAGGAAAGAAAAAAGCACATAGCGTAATCCTGTATAAAAGGGTAATTTAATGTAGGTAGGAACACTTACATTTAAAAAGATGTAACAGCGCTTCATCAAATAGTTAGTGGCAACAGTAGGGTCTCCCGACGCGTTTCACATCATATCATCTATGCAGGGGCAGGCTCAGAGGTGGTTGACGCCATACCAGCTTAAGCCAGGAAACGTGGTTTGCGACAATGGCACCAACCTCCTCTCTGCCCCCCGACAGGGACAACTGACCCATGTGCCCTGTTTGGCTCACGTCCTTAACTTGGTGGTGCAGCGGTTCTTGGGCAGGTACCCGGGCTTACAGGAGGTCCTGAAGCAGGCCAGGAAACTCTGTGGGCATTTCTGCCGGTCATATAATGCCAGTGCTCGGCTGGCTGACCTGCAAAAGGATTACAATCTGCCCAAAAACAGCCTAATCTGTGACATGCCCACCAGGTGGAACTCTACGTTGGCCATGCTGCAGCAGCTGCACACACAGCAGAGGGACATCAATGAGTATCTGTTGCAATATGGCACCAGGACAGGGTCAGGGGAGCTTGTATTTTTTTTCCCCCGCCAGTGAGACATTATCAGGGATGCATGCACTGTCCTGGCACCATTTGAGGAGGCCACGAGGATGGTGAGCAGTGACAGTGCATGCATCAGTGACACTGTCCGTCCACCTGTTGGAGCACACGCTGCATGGAATAATGGACAGGGCACTTGAGGCAGAACAGAGGCAGGAAGAGGAGGACTTCCTTACATCTCAAGGCCCCCTTTATCCAGACAGTGTTCCTGCTGGCCTGGCTATCACACAGGAAGAGGACGAGGAGGGAGGATGGGGAGGAGGAGGAGGATTATTGTGTTAGCATGGAGGTGGAGCCTAGCACTCAGCAGCAGCAGTCTTCAAGAGATCAATTACAGTCCCAAGACACCCATGGACTTGTACGTGGCAGGAAAGGGGATGGCTGTGGATCATGTCATCCTTAGTGACCCAGAGGACTCCACACCGAATGCCTCAGCAAACCTACGCTGCACGGCCTCCTTGATCCTGCAAAGCCTGCGGAAGGATCCTCGTATTTGTGTGATCAAGGAGAGGGATCATTACTGGGTGGCAACCCTCCTTGGTCCACGTTACAAGGCTAAGGTTGCGGACCTTATCTTGCCATCGCAGAGGGAGCAGAGGATGAAGCATCTTCAGGAGGCCTTGCAGAAAGGTCTGTGCAACGCGTTCCCAGAGACTGGGAGGTTACAAATTCCTGTAACTGGACAACGTGTTGCTGAGGCTCCGGTCAGTCAAAGAAGGCGCGGTGGAGAAGGTGGCTGTCTGACCGATGCGTTTAGACAATTTTTTAGTATGCAGCCCCAAGGTATGATCGCTTCCAGCAACTATCGCCAGCGTCTGGTTTACATGGTGCAGGAATACCTAGGGGCAAGATCAGACTTGGACACCTTTCCCACCGAAAATCCTCTGGGTTACTAGGTCTTGAGGATGGATCACTGGCCAGAGCTTGCACAGTATGCAATTGAGGTACTGGCCTGTCCTGCATCCAGCGTTCTTTTGGAACGCACATTCAGTGCCGCTGGAGGCTTTGTAACCGATCACAGGGTGCGCCTGTCCACTGATAGCTTGAAAGAACATTTTTGTTTCTGGGCACCGCCACCAGTGGCTAAGGCCCAATTTTTCAGCCCCTGTTTTTGTTTTTGTTTTTTAGTTTTTATTGACATTTTTCATGTATACAAAAACAGATAAGAAAAATTGTCAGAATAGAAAAAAAAACATACAGCACATAATAAAAGTGTATCAATAAATTCACAGTACTGCCAACATACAATTATCATATACCGTATAGAGGGAATTGAGCGAGTGAGTAAATAGTAGGCTTGTGCAATTCGTTTAGTAACGAATCGAAATTTGTCTGAATTTAGCAACTTTCGGACATTAGGAAGCATTCGAATTTCCGAAAAAAGCAATTACGAATAAAACCGAATCCTAAATAAATTATACCGCAAATAGCGAATGCCCGAATGTCTTCGGCATAATTCGTTATGAAAAAAGTTACGAATGTACGAATCCATTCGAAGCACAATAACACTCACTCTGCTCTGCTCTCTGCTTCTCCCTCACCGTGCTGAACTCCCTCTCAAAATGGTGTACAGGGGCGGAGGCTATAGCCGCATGTAAAAAACGAAAGTAAAATACGAGATTTCTAATCCATTCGAAGCACAATGACGCTCTGCTTTGCTCTCTACTTCTCCCTCACCATGCTGAACCCTCTCAAAATGGTGTACAGGGGCGGAGGCTATAGCCACATGTAAAAAACGAAAGTAAAATACGAGATTTCGAATCGTTACAAATAACCGCTATGTATTTAGAAAAGTACAAATCCATTCGAAGCACATTAGGCATAATAGGCAGCGTCGTTGTGAGAGAGACACGGAAAATTACGAATCAACAAACCCAAACAAAGTTACGAAAGTAGGACTTGTGTCCAGAATCAACAAAAAACAATGTACCCTACCGAAAGTACGAATTATAAATCAACTAAAAATTCAAACGAAAAATGTCGCTTGCAAAAATACGAATTAGTCCGAACACGAAAATCCCGTCTAGCAAAATTACGAATGATTACGAATCAACAGGACCGAAAAGAAACTAAACTAAACTAAACAAATTTTTCCGTTGTGCACAAGAAACGAACCGAAACTAAACAAATTTTTCCGTTGTGCACTAGTCTAGTAAATAGCCAGTGAGTGGGCAAGACAAAACAATATACCATATAACACATGTAAGCAAGATTGTATTCACTGGGTCTGGTGACAGTGAGATTCTCAGGGTGCCCCCCCAGAAATCGAGGGAACCACGTAGGTTTCTCACCTAATTATAAAAGAAAGCAAAAAAAAGAAAAAGGGGGACGGGGGGACGGGAATGGGGGAAAGCACCATGGAATCTTCAAGGGGAGCAATTAACAAACCTCAACAATCTAACTTTGGGATAAATGGTCAAGAGAGAGTCTCCTCTCTGGAAGATAAGGAAGTGACACCAGGATTGAGATCTGAATGTTCCCAGATATCCCACACTTTCAAAAATTGAGGAAGTGTGTCGTGCACCATTGCAGTGAGGCATTCAATTTTACAGATCAGTCCCAATATTTGGAGGACCTGTGGAAGTGTGGGCGGGAAAGGGGACAACCACCGTGAGGCTATAGCCCGTTTCACTGCCAAAAGGATATAGGTAACCAGTTTTTGTGTATGCTTGGAGATGCCAGGGATCGGCATTCCTAGTAGGAAATTAACCGGGTCCAGCGGGGTAGTGACGTCCAACAACTGCTGTAGAAAGGTCTGGATAGAAGACCAAAATGAGCGAATTAAGGGACATTCCCAAAAAATGTGGAAATGAGAGCCAACGTCGCTCTGGCATCTACAACATACGCGGGGGGTCGTGGGATCATATTTATGTAGTACTTCAGGTGTTCTATACCAAAAATATAAAATTTTGTATGCCGTCTCCCTTTGTTCCACACATCTTGAAGACTTGGAAATAGCCTCCCAAATCTTCCGCCATTGAGGAAGGGGGATGGGACGACCATTTGTGCATATATAAGTGAGATGTGTCAGTAAGTGAGGCAGCATCATGTAAATATTTGTAGATATCAGAGATGAGATGGGTCTGGTATGGTCCCTGAGCTCATAAAAGTTTGAACGGGGTAGGTTTATCAAGAGTCAGGGTAGCTGATTTAGAAGCAAAATAATGTTTAATCTGGAGGTAGGAGTATAACAATTGTTTAGGGATCTGATATTTTCTCTGTAGGTCAGCAAAGGGCAAAAGTGTACGGGTGAGGGGATGTACAATGTTTCGAAGTTGAAAGATTCCAGCTTGTGTCCACGGAAGCATGCGATTATAAGATAGGCTATCTGGGATGTCAGGGTTAAACAACATGTTCAGTAGCGGAGGACATGGGGATGGAAGGGAGAATCGGTGTGAACATTTTTTCCATATAGAGAGGGAGAACAACATTGGCCCCAAGCAAATACTTCGAAGTTGGCTTATAGACGAATCCAGGTTAGCCAAGATCATAGCGCAGGGCTGTACTGGTCTTGTGACACTCATTTCGATCTCTGCCCACACACTAGGCGCCATTCTGGAGGACCAAGTAATGATCGGTTTAAGATTGGTGGCGTAAAAATATTTAATGAGATCTGGGGCCCCCATCCCACCTCTTGCCCTAGGGGCCAGCACTACCGAGCTCCCAATCCTGTGAGCTCTATAGTGCCAGATGAAATTAAGAAATGCTCTTTGTGTAGCTTTAAGTTGAGACATAGGAATGGGAATCGGGGAGTGTCAAATAGGTATAAAAGTCTAGACATAATAGACATCTTCAGGACATTAATGCAACCCAAGAGAGAAATGGGTTACGTATCCCATTGTCGCAAGAGCCAATCAAAGTCTCGGAAGAGTGGGGGGTAATTAGCCTGGTATAAAGTTGAGTATGAGGAGGTTAAATTCACCCCCAAATATGTAAGGGAATCCGAACACCAATGAAATGAATAATTTTGTGTGAAAGCTGTGAGTTCTGAGGGTGGAATGTGTATAGTTAGGGCTTCGGTTTTACTGGTGTTAATTTTATAACCCGAGATAGAACTAAAGTCATTCAGTAGGGCTATGAGGTTTGGTAGAGAGGTATGGAGTCTATTCAAAGTTAGTAGAATATCGTCCGCAAACAGGGATAGCTTATACTCCTTCTGGCGTAGTGAGACCCCACGGATATCAGGATGGTTGTGAATAGCCGCGGCTAAGGGTTCAAGACAAAGGATGAAGAGTAGAGGAGATAATGGGCATCCTTGTTTGGTACCGTTACTCAACGAGAAGGATGACGACAGATAAGAGGATAGTTGTACTTGGAATGAAGGACATGAGTATAGGGCTTGTAAGGCTGCAATAAAGTGACCTCCAAACCCATAGTTGGAGAGGGTAGCAAACATAAACGGCCAGCTGAGCCGATCAAAAGCCTTTTGTGCATCAAGGCTCAGTATCAGGGCTGGAAGGGATGTTTTGTTCAATAGGTCTATTAGATCAACCGTGCATCTCGTATTATCACGGGCGTGTCTGGTCTTCACAAAGCCTACCTGATCTTTGTGTATGAGTCTGGGAAGGAAATGGGATAATCGATTGGCCAGTATTTTCGTGAATATCTTGTAATCAGAGTTAAGTAATGCAATGGGCCTATAGTTATCAGGGATGGAGGGGTCTTTACCAGGTTTCGGGATCACAGAAATATGGGCATGTAGAAAGTGTGGATGTGGAATGGTACCTTTAAATAGTGAAGCATACAAGGAAAGCAAATGAGGGCTTAAAATAGGTAGAAAGGTCTTATAGTAGGAATACGGTAGACCATCAGGGCTAGGAGATTTCTGGGTGGTGAGTAGGGATGAGCTTCGTGTTCGAGTCGAACATACGTTCGACTCGAACATTGGCTGTTCGATCGTTCGACGAAGATCGAACGATTTGGGCCGTTCGCGCCAAATTCGAGTGACGCGAACGGCCCACAATGCACTACGCCATCGCAGTGTCATCCAGGCGCTGTGATTGGCCAAGCATGCACTGTGACCCCGCATGCTTGGCCAATCACAGCGCCGGCAGCGAGGAGAGCAATGATTGGCCACAGGCAGGATGCCTGTGGCCAATTATTGCTGAGGGTGTTTAGTACACGCCCCACACTATAAAAGGCCGCCAGCACGGCGGCCTAGTGTAGTGTGTTCCGGAGCAGGGATAGAGTAGCATAGGCAGGGACAGTGACTGTTATTTCTTTCTTGCTTAACCTGGATTCCTTTAGTTTAGGGAAAGAGAAGGATAGGTAGGGAGAGTGTCAGTGTGTTTTGTGCTTCTGCTATAGTGTGCTTAAAAAAACATTTATTCTAGGGACAGAAAACTCTAGGTAGGGACAGTGTCAGTTTCTTTCACTCTGCAAGTCCTTGTTTCCAGGGACCTGTAAGGACAGTGAGTTAATTGTCCTTGTGCTATATTGTGCTTAAAAAAAACATTTATTCTAGGGACAGAAAACTCTAGGTAGGGACAGTGTCAGTTTCTTTCACTCTGCAAGTCCTTGTTTCCAGGGACCTGTAAGGACAGTGAGTTAATTGTCCTTGTGCTATATTGTGATTAAAAAAAACATTTATTCTAGGGACAGAAAACTCTAGGTAGGGACAGTGTCAGTTTCTTTCACTCTGCAAGTCCTTGTTTCCAGGGACCTGTAAGGACAGTGAGTTAATTTTCCTTGTGCTATATTGTGATTAAAAAAAACATTTTTTCTAGGGACAGAAAACTGTAGGTAGGGAGAGTGTTTTTTTTCTTTCACTCTGCAAGTCCTTGTTTCCAGGGACCTGTAAGGACAGTGAGTTAATTGTCCTTGTGCTATATTGTGCTTAAAAAAAACATTTATTCTAGGGACAGAAAACTCTAGGTAGGGACAGTGTCAGTTTCTTTCACTCTGCAAGTCCTTGTTTCCAGGGACCTGTAAGGACAGTGAGTTAATTGTCCTTGTGCTATATTGTGATTAAAAAAAACATTTATTCTAGGGACAGAAAACTCTAGGTAGGGACAGTGTCAGTTTCTTTCACTCTGCAAGTCCTTGTTTCCAGGGACCTGTAAGGACAGTGAGTTAATTTTCCTTGTGCTATATTGTGATTAAAAAAAACATTTATTCTAGGGACAGAAAACTCTAGGTAGGGACAGTGTCAGTTTCTTTCACTCTGCAAGTCCTTGTTTCCAGGGACCTGTAAGGACAGTGAGTTAATTTTCCTTGTGCTATATTGTGATTAAAAAAAACATTTTTTCTAGGGACAGAAAACTGTAGGTAGGGAGAGTGTTTTTTTTCTTTCACTCTGCAAGTCCTTGTTTCCAGGGACCTGTAAGGACAGTGAGTTAATTTTACTTGTGCTATATTGTGCTTAAAAAAAACATTTTTTCTAGGGACAGAAAACTGTAGGTAGGGAGAGTGTTTTTTTTCTTTCACTCTGCAAGTCCTTGTTTCCAGGGACCTGTAAGGACAGTGAGTTAATTGTCCTTGTGCTATATTGTGCTTAAAAAAAACATTTATTCTAGGGACAGAAAACTCTAGGTAGGGACAGTGTCAGTTTCTTTCACTCTGCAAGTCCTTGTTTCCAGGGACCTGTAAGGACAGTGAGTTAATTTTCCTTGTGCTATATTGTGATTAAAAAAAACATTTATTCTAGGGACAGAAAACTCTAGGTAGGGACAGTGTCAGTTTCTTTCACTCTGCAAGTCCTTGTTTCCAGGGACCTGTAAGGACAGTGAGTTAATTTTCCTTGTGCTATATTGTGATTAAAAAAAACATTTTTTCTAGGGAC
Organism: Rana muscosa; assembly: GCA_029206835.1. Taxonomy (NCBI): domain Eukaryota; kingdom Metazoa; phylum Chordata; class Amphibia; order Anura; family Ranidae; genus Rana; species Rana muscosa. The sequence continues at coordinate 981,268,964 of CM055122.1, read as the reverse complement.
AGAAAACTGTAGGTAGGGAGAGTGTTTTTTTTCTTTCACTCTGCAAGTCCTTGTTTCCAGGGACCTGTAAGGACAGTGAGTTAATTTTACTTGTGCTATATTGTGCTTAAAAAAAACATTTTTTCTAGGGACAGAAAACTGTAGGTAGGGAGAGTGTTTTTTTTCTTTCACTCTGCAAGTCCTTGTTTCCAGGGACCTGTAAGGACAGTGAGTTAATTGTCCTTGTGCTATATTGTGCTTAAAAAAAACATTTATTCTAGGGACAGAAAACTCTAGGTAGGGACAGTGTCAGTTTCTTTCACTCTGCAAGTCCTTGTTTCCAGGGACCTGTAAGGACAGTGAGTTAATTGTCCTTGTGCTATATTGTGATTAAAAAAACATTTATTCTAGGGACAGAAAACTCTAGGTAGGGACAGTGTCAGTTTCTTTCACTCTGCAAGTCCTTGTTTCCAGGGACCTGTAAGGACAGTGAGTTAATTTTCCTTGTGCTATATTGTGATTAAAAAAAACATTTTTTCTAGGGACAGAAAACTGTAGGTAGGGAGAGTGTTTTTTTTCTTTCACTCTGCAAGTCCTTGTTTCCAGGGACCTGTAAGGACAGTGAGTTAATTTTACTTGTGCTATATTGTGCTTAAAAAAAACATTTTTTCTAGGGACAGAAAACTGTAGGTAGGGAGAGTGTTTTTTTTCTTTCACTCTGCAAGTCCTTGTTTCCAGGGACCTGTAAGGACAGTGAGTTAATTGTCCTTGTGCTATATTGTGCTTAAAAAAAACATTTATTCTAGGGACAGAAAACTCTAGGTAGGGACAGTGTCAGTTTCTTTCACTCTGCAAGTCCTTGTTTCCAGGGACCTGTAAGGACAGTGAGTTAATTGTCCTTGTGCTATATTGTGATTAAAAAAAACATTTATTCTAGGGACAGAAAACTCTAGGTAGGGACAGTGTCAGTTTCTTTCACTCTGCAAGTCCTTGTTTCCAGGGACCTGTAAGGACAGTGAGTTAATTTTCCTTCTGCTATATTGTGATTAAAAAAAACATTTTTTCTAGGAACAGAAAACTGTAGGTAGGGAGAGTGTTTTTTTTCTTTCACTCTGCAAGTCCTTGTTTCCAGGGACCTGTAAGGACAGTGAGTTAATTTTACTTGTGCTATATTGTGCTTAAAAAAAACATTTTTTCTAGGGACAGAAAACTGTAGGTAGGGAGAGTGTTTTTTTTCTTTCACTCTGCAAGTCCTTGTTTCCAGGGACCTGTAAGGACAGTGAGTTAATTGTCCTTGTGCTATATTGTGCTTAAAAAAAACATTTATTCTAGGGACAGAAAACTCTAGGTAGGGACAGTGTCAGTTTCTTTCACTCTGCAAGTCCTTGTTTCCAGGGACCTGTAAGGACAGTGAGTTAATTGTCCTTGTGCTATATTGTGATTAAAAAAAACATTTATTCTAGGGACAGAAAACTCTAGGTAGGGACAGTGTCAGTTTCTTTCACTCTGCAAGTCCTTGTTTCCAGGGACCTGTAAGGACAGTGAGTTAATTTTCCTTGTGCTATATTGTGATTAAAAAAAACATTTTTTCTAGGGACAGAAAACTGTAGGTAGGGAGAGTGTTTTTTTTCTTTCACTCTGCAAGTCCTTGTTTCCAGGGACCTGTAAGGACAGTGAGTTAATTTTACTTGTGCTATATTGTGCTTAAAAAAAACATTTTTTCTAGGGACAGAAAACTGTAGGTAGGGAGAGTGTTTTTTTTCTTTCACTCTGCAAGTCCTTGTTTCCAGGGACCTGTAAGGACAGTGAGTTAATTGTCCTTGTGCTATATTGTGCTTAAAAAAAACATTTATTCTAGGGACAGAAAACTCTAGGTAGGGACAGTGTCAGTTTCTTTCACTCTGCAAGTCCTTGTTTCCAGGGACCTGTAAGGACAGTGAGTTAATTGTCCTTGTGCTATATTGTGATTAAAAAAAACATTTATTCTAGGGACAGAAAACTCTAGGTAGGGACAGTGTCAGTTTCTTTCACTCTGCAAGTCCTTGTTTCCAGGGACCTGTAAGGACAGTGAGTTAATTTTCCTTGTGCTATATTGTGATTAAAAAAAACATTTTTTCTAGGGACAGAAAACTGTAGGTAGGGAGAGTGTTTTTTTTCTTTCACTCTGCAAGTCCTTGTTTCCAGGGACCTGTAAGGACAGTGAGTTAATTTTACTTGTGCTATATTGTGCTTAAAAAAAACATTTTTTCTAGGGACAGAAAACTGTAGGTAGGGAGAGTGTTTTTTTTCTTTCACTCTGCAAGTCCTTGTTTCCAGGGACCTGTAAGGACAGTGAGTTAATTGTCCTTGTGCTATATTGTGCTTAAAAAAAACATTTATTCTAGGGACAGAAAACTCTAGGTAGGGACAGTGTCAGTTTCTTTCACTCTGCAAGTCCTTGTTTCCAGGGACCTGTAAGGACAGTGAGTTAATTGTCCTTGTGCTATATTGTGATTAAAAAAAACATTTATTCTAGGGACAGAAAACTCTAGGTAGGGACAGTGTCAGTTTCTTTCACTCTGCAAGTCCTTGTTTCCAGGGACCTGTAAGGACAGTGAGTTAATTTTCCTTGTGCTATATTGTGATTAAAAAAAACATTTTTTCTAGGGACAGAAAACTGTAGGTAGGGAGAGTGTTTTTTTTCTTTCACTCTGCAAGTCCTTGTTTCCAGGGACCTGTAAGGACAGTGAGTTAATTGTCCTTGTGCTATATTGTGCTTAAAAAAAACATTTATTCTAGGGACAGAAAACTCTAGGTAGGGACAGTGTCAGTTTCTTTCACTCTGCAAGTCCTTGTTTCCAGGGACCTGTAAGGACAGTGAGTTAATTGTCCTTGTGCTATATTGTGATTAAAAAAAACATTTATTCTAGGGACAGAAAACTCTAGGTAGGGACAGTGTCAGTTTCTTTCACTCTGCAAGTCCTTGTTTCCAGGGACCTGTAAGGACAGTGAGTTAATTTTCCTTGTGCTATATTGTGATTAAAAAAAACATTTATTCTAGGGACAGAAAACTCTAGGTAGGGACAGTGTCAGTTTCTTTCACTCTGCAAGTCCTTGTTTCCAGGGACCTGTAAGGACAGTGAGTTAATTTTCCTTGTGCTATATTGTGATTAAAAAAAACATTTTTTCTAGGGACAGAAAACTGTAGGTAGGGAGAGTGTTTTTTTTCTTTCACTCTGCAAGTCCTTGTTTCCAGGGACCTGTAAGGACAGTGAGTTAATTTTACTTGTGCTATATTGTGCTTAAAAAAAACATTTTTTCTAGGGACAGAAAACTGTAGGTAGGGAGAGTGTTTTTTTTCTTTCACTCTGCAAGTCCTTGTTTCCAGGGACCTGTAAGGACAGTGAGTTAATTGTCCTTGTGCTATATTGTGCTTAAAAAAAACATTTATTCTAGGGACAGAAAACTCTAGGTAGGGACAGTGTCAGTTTCTTTCACTCTGCAAGTCCTTGTTTCCAGGGACCTGTAAGGACAGTGAGTTAATTTTCCTTGTGCTATATTGTGATTAAAAAAAACATTTATTCTAGGGACAGAAAACTCTAGGTAGGGACAGTGTCAGTTTCTTTCACTCTGCAAGTCCTTGTTTCCAGGGACCTGTAAGGACAGTGAGTTAATTTTCCTTGTGCTATATTGTGATTAAAAAAAACATTTTTTCTAGGGACAGAAAACTGTAGGTAGGGAGAGTGTTTTTTTTCTTTCACTCTGCAAGTCCTTGTTTCCAGGGACCTGTAAGGACAGTGAGTTAATTTTACTTGTGCTATATTGTGCTTAAAAAAAACATTTTTTCTAGGGACAGAAAACTGTAGGTAGGGAGAGTGTTTTTTTTCTTTCACTCTGCAAGTCCTTGTTTCCAGGGACCTGTAAGGACAGTGAGTTAATTGTCCTTGTGCTATATTGTGCTTAAAAAAAACATTTATTCTAGGGACAGAAAACTCTAGGTAGGGACAGTGTCAGTTTCTTTCACTCTGCAAGTCCTTGTTTCCAGGGACCTGTAAGGACAGTGAGTTAATTTTCCTTGTGCTATATTGTGATTAAAAAAAACATTTATTCTAGGGACAGAAAACTCTAGGTAGGGACAGTGTCAGTTTCTTTCACTCTGCAAGTCCTTGTTTCCAGGGACCTGTAAGGACAGTGAGTTAATTTTCCTTGTGCTATATTGTGATTAAAAAAAACATTTTTTCTAGGGACAGAAAACTGTAGGTAGGGAGAGTGTTTTTTTTCTTTCACTCTGCAAGTCCTTGTTTCCAGGGACCTGGAGAGACATTGAGTGAATTGTCCTTGTGCTATATTGTGATTAAAAAAACATTTATTCTAGGGACAGAAAACTCTAGGTAGGGACAGTGTCAGTTTCTTTCACTGTGAAAGTCCTTGTTTCAAGGGACAGAGAAGGACACCTCAAGGTAGCCCTTATTGCTTTTTTCCCATCTCCCTGCAGGCCATCTATTAGAATGTCTGGAAGGCAAACAAGGAGAGGCAGACAGTCAGGAGGCAATAAAAGAGGGCAAGCAGGCTCTGTGTCTGGGGGCAACAGTGCTGGTCGTGGACGCGGTGCATTGTCATCAGCACATGGCCATGGGACACGCTTGTCCTTCTTTTCGGCAGCTGGACATGTTGAGCCACATCATGCCGAAGACTTGGTAGAGTGGATGACCAAGCCCTCCTCCTCCTCCTCATCCTCTCTCACCCAGGCTCAGGGTACTGGAAAAGCAGCTGCCAAAGCGTCGTCTTCCCTGGTATCAATGTCAGACAAATCATCAGTCACTCCTTCCCTAGACCCACCATGTCCTCCTCCTGAGGAGTCCCCCGAACTGTTTCAGCACAGTGTTGGGTACATGCTCCAGGAGGATGCCCAGCGTTTCGAAGGGTCTGATGATGAAACCCAGCTAGAGGAAGGCAGTAGCGTGAGAGCAGACAGAGGGGATGCTCAAGAAGGACACCAATCTGGCAGTCATGTTCCAGCAGCTGCAGCATACTGCCAGATTGGCTCCAGTGATGAGGAGGGAGGGGATGATGAGGTCAATGACTCCACGTGGGTGCCTAATAGGAGAGAGGAGGAGGAGGAGGATGAGGAGGAGGCACATCTCCAACGAGGCAGGATGCCCTTTGGTGGCCAGCGTAAGGGCAGTACACCGACGGAATCACACCGCAGAGCTCCGCCTGTGCAGGGCGCTGCCTCTGCCCGTCATTCAAAAAGTTCTTTGGTGTGGGCCTTTTTTGAGGCTAGTGCATCAGATCGCACAGCTGCTGTTTGCAACATATGTCTCAAGCGTATATCGCGTGGCCAAAACATCAGCCGCTTGGGTACCACATGCCTGACCAGACATATGTTGACCTGCCATGCAGCTCGTTGGCAAGCCTACCTCAAAGACCCACACCAAAGAACAAAGCGGACCTCTCCTTGCACCGCATCAGCTGGGATCTCCAACCCCACTATAACTTCAGTCCTCTCTGAAACATGCACTGAGAGGAATGAAGGTGTAGAATTAGGTGTGTCACAGCCAAGTACTTGCGCCCACTCTGCTAGCAGTACACCGACGTCCGATTCTAGCAGGCAAATTTCCCTGCCCCAGCTGCTGGACCGTCGAAAGAAGTTCACTCCCAGCCATCCACATGCCCAGCGGTTGAATGCTAGCTTGGCTAAATTGCTAGCGCTTCAACTGCTGCCTTTTCAGTTGGTAGACTCGGCCCCCTTCCGTGAGTTTGTGCAATGTGCGGTTCCTCAGTGGCAGGTTCCCAAACGCCACTTTTTCTCACGGAAGGCTATTCCGGCTCTCTACCGGCATGTGGAAGGCAATGTCTTGGCCTCGCTGGACAGGGCGGTCAGCGGTAAGGTGCATATTACCGCTGACTCATGGTCCAGCAGGCATGGACAGGGACGTTACCTTTCTTTCACGGCCCATTGGGTCACTCTTTTGGCAGCTGGGAAGGATTCAGGACAAGGTGCAGTAGTGTTGGAGGTTGTCCCACCGCCACGCCTCCAAAATGCTACTACTGGTTGTGACACACCTCTCTCCTCCACCCCCTCCTCTTCTTCTTCCTCCATGGCCTCTTCCTGTGGTTTGTCCTATGAACCAGCGGTGCTCCGTAGCCGTTCACGGGGCTACGCAAGTACGCAGGCAAAAAGATGCCATGCCGTGCTTGCGCTGGTGTGTTTGGGGGACAGAAGCCACACTGGGGCAGAGGTCCTGTCTGCTCTGCAGGGCCAGGCCGAGAGGTGGTTGACGCCACGCCAGCTTAAGCCAGGAATGGTGGTTTGCGACAATGGCACCAACCTCCTCTCCGCCCTCCGACAGGGACAACTGACCCATGTGCCCTGTGTGGCTCACGTCCTTAACCTGGTGGTGCAGCGCTTCTTGGGCAGGTACCCGGGCTTACAGGATGTCCTGAGGCAGGCCAGGAAAGTCTGTGTGCATTTCCGCAGATCTTATAATGCCAGTGCTCGCCTGGCTGAGCTGCAAAAGGAGTTGAACCTGCCCAAGAACCGCCTTATATGTGACATGCCCACCAGGTGGAACTCAACGTTGGCCATGCTGCAGCGGCTGCACACGCAGCAGAGGGCCATCAATGAGTACCTGTGCGACTACGGCACCAGGACAGGGTCAGGGGAGCTTGGTTTTTTTTCTCCACGCCAGTGGGGCATGATCAGGGATGCATGCACTGTCCTGGCACCATTTGAGGAGGCCACGAGGATGGTGAGCAGTGACAGTGCATGCATCAGTGACACTGTACCTCTTGTCCACCTGTTGGAGCACACGCTGCGTGGAATAATGGACAGGGCACTTGAGGCAGAACAGAGGCAGGAAGAGGAGGACTTCCTTGCCTCTCAAGGCCCCCTTTACCCAGACAGTGTTCCTTCTGTCCCACCCATCGCACAGGAAGAGGAGGAGGAGGAGGAGGAGGAGGAGGAGGATTGTGTCAGCATGGAGGTGGAGGCTGGCACTCAGCATCATCAGCAGCAGTCTTTTAGGGATGATTTACAGTCCCAAGAAACCAGTGGACTTGTACGTGGCTGGGAGGAGGTGGCTGCGGATCATGTCGTCCTTAGTGACCCAGAGGACTCCGGAGCGAATGCCTCAGCAAACCTACGCTGCATGGCCTCCCTGATCCTGCAAAGTCTGCGGAAGGATCCTCGTATTCTTCGGATCAAGGAGAGGGACCATTACTGGCTGGCCACTCTCCTTGATCCACGGTACAAGGGTAAGGTTGCGGACCTTATGTTACCGTCGCAGAGGGAGCAGAGGATGAGACAACTCCGGGAGGCCTTGCAGAAAGGTCTGTGCAACGCGTTCCCAGAGACTGGGAGGTTGCAAACTCCTGGTCCTGGACAACGAGTTGCTGAGGCTTCGGCCAGTCAAAGAAGGAGCGGTGGGGAAGGTGGCCGTCTGACCGATGCGTTCAGACAATTCTTTAGTCCGCAGCCCCAAAGTATGATCGGTTCCAGCAACCATCGCCAGCGTCTGATAAACATGGTGCAGGAATATCTAGGGGCAAGGTCAGACTTGGACACCTTCCCCACCGAAAATCCTCTGGCTTACTGGGTCTTGAGGATGGATCACTGGCCAGAGCTTGCACAGTATGCAATTGAGCTACTGGCCTGTCCTGCATCCAGCGTTCTTTCGGAACGCACATTCAGTGCTGCTGGAGGATTTGTCACGGATCACAGGGTGCGCCTGTCCACCGACTCGGTTGATCGACTGACTTTCATCAAGATGAACCAGTCTTGGATCACCACCAGCTACCACACACCTGATGCTGATATAACAGACTAATTGATTTTAAAATGTCACATCCCTTCAAGACTGATGCTGATGCTGAGTGCCTGTGCTGTTATGTTGACTGGCTATCCTCCTCCTCCGAGTCCTCAATGATACGATTGATGATGATAGCTTGGAAGATCATTTTTGTTTATGGGTGCCGCCACCAGTGCCTAACGCCCAATTTTTCAGCCCCTGTTTAACAGGGGCGTGTAATTACAATTTTTGAAGCAATACTTTGCAACAGGGTTCATTGCTGTGCTCCAAGTACAGTATCTGTGAGGAGTTGCAGTGTTGTGCCACCAGTGCCTAAGGCCCAATTTTTCAGCCCCTGTTTAACAGGGGCGTGTCATTACAATTTTTGAAGCAATACTTTGCAACAGGGCTCATTGCTGTGCTCCAAGTACAGTATCTGTGAAGGGTTGCAGTGTTGTGCCACCAGTGCCTAAGGCCCAATTTTTCAGCCCCTGTTCAACAGGGGCATGTAATTACAATTCTTGATCTAATAATTCACAGCAGGGCCCATTGCTGCACCCACCAAGAGTAACTGTCAGGGCTTACAGTGTTGTGGCACCAGCACCACCATCAAAGGCCCAATTTTTACTACCACTGTTCAACAATTATATGTAATTAAAATTCCTGATATAATAGTTGACAGCAGGGCGTTCCAGCACCAACCAAGAGTAACTGTGAGTGCTTACAGTGTTGTGCCAACACCAACAACTAAGGGGCCTATTTCTGCAGAGTATATACGGCAGGTCCCTACTTTCAAACATCCAACTTACAAACGACTCCTACTTGCAAACGCAAGAAGACAACAGGAAGTGAGAGGAAATCTACCACTAGGAAGGAAAATTCTCTCCTGTAAGAATAAATATGGGAGAAAGGTGTCTCCTCTGTACTGATGCTTTATCAGCAATCCTTGTTTCAAGAAAAACACCACATTTCAAAAACAGTTGTCATTAGGACGGAAAGTGAGGTGAAATGTTCTGAACAGGGGCACAGACAGCAAAACAAATGTTACAGGGGTGATAACCCTTACCTATGTTTTCCAAAAAGTTTAAAAATAGATTTTTGGTCTGGAGCTACACTTCAACAATGTACCTGTTCAAAATTACAAACAGATTCTACATAAGAACAAACCTACAGTCCCTGTCTTGTATGCACCGCCTGTATACGGCTGTTCAGAGTATATAGGGCCTTTTTTATTTTATGTGCGGGGTTCCCCTTAATATCCATACAAGACCCAAAGGGGCTGGTAATGGGCTGGGGTAGGGGGGGGGTCATGGGGTAGCTATGCCATTTTTCTTAAAGATTTTCATCCATATTACCGGGACCAGACATTACATTAAAGCCGCAAGCAGTTTTAAATGGCTTTTTTTTCCTTTAGAAGTGTCATTTTGTGCAGGGACAGTTCTAAACACGGGAAACACGTGGCACTTCACAGGCATACTTTAGACACCCCCCAGGTACGATATTTAAAGGAATATTTGACTTTTTTTTTTCACTTTATGCATCATTAAAATGACTGCTCCCGGAAAACGACCGTTTTTAAAACTTATTTTTGCATTGATACATGTCCCCTGGTGCAGAACCCGGGTTCCCAAACCCTTTTTAGGACAATAACATGCATAATAGTTTTTATAATTAGCACTTTAGAATTCGAACGTTCGCATCCATTGTATTTAATAGGGTTCTAATGTTCGTTCGAACTTTCGGTCCGTTCGCGGGTTCTGGTGCGAACCGAACCCGGGGGTGTTCGGCTCATCACTAGTGGTGAGATGTTTTACTAAGTTTTCTAAAGTTTTCTAATTCCTCGGGTGTAACTGCTGAGTTCATGGTGGCTAAGTGAGTGGGTGAAAGTTTAGGTAGTTGTAGGGATTCAAAGAATGAATCAAATTTCTCTTGTGTAAATTCATACCTGGAATCCGTACGTAGACAATTGTACAATTGATGATAAAATTCACCAAAGATTTTGGACATAGTGAGAGGGCAATATGTGGGTGTTCCGTCTGTTTGCCTAAGAAAATCAGGGGAGGTTTGAAAGGGGCGGGGCTTCAGCCTATTTACCAGCATTTTGTGAGGTTTATTTGAGTATTCATAACATTTTTGTTTTGACCATAAAAGGGCTTTATCAATTTTGTCCATTTTCAATGCTTTAAGTTGATTCCGTAAGGAAACAACATTCCGGAGCCCAGACACCGTGGGCGATGACAACAAGAGCCTCTCCGCCGAACGGAGTTCAGACATAATAGATGAATATTGAAATGCAGCATCTTTTTTATAGACGGGAACCTGTAGCAATACAATGTCCCCGGAAGACGGCCTTATGCGCCTCCCACAAAGTGGAGGGCTCCGAGACTGAACCAGCGTTAAGTTGAAAGTATTCAGTTAGGCTAGTAGACAGGCGATCTTTAGTGTCAGGGATACGGAGAATTGTCTCATTGAGTCTCCAGTGAAAAGTTTTAGGGGATGCCAAAGAGAGGAGAATGTCCCAAGGTATGGGATTGATATCAGAGGATATCGTGGATGTCAGGAGAGGAGTAGAGATAAAAAAAATGATCTAGTCTGGAGTAGAGTTTGTGGGAGTGTGAATAAAACGTGTATTGTTTGTGTGTAGGATGTTTAATCCTCCAAATATCTAAAAGATTTTTAGCTCTGATGAGCTTACGGAAGGAGTTAGAGAGGCGATCAGGTCTGGGAGGAGAAGAGGATGGAAATAATACGTGTCTGTCTTTGGCAGGAGACATGGTAACATTAAAATCCCCCCCAATGACCATGAAAGGTTGGGAGAATTTGTCTAGGATTTCAAACATAGAGGATAAAAATTTGATCTGACTTGTATTGGGAGCATATACATTAACAATAGTAAGGGATTGATTGAGAAATGAGAAGTCGAGAACAATAAATCTGCCTTGGGGGTCCAGGTGGTTAGATTTGAGGGCATGATCTATTAATCAAGATAGCTACGCCTGCCTTCCCGGATGGGTCAGATGCTATAAAGGACATAGGGAAATGTTTACTAGCAAATTTAAAGGATCCCCCAGTGCGGAAATGAGTCTCCTGGATCAGGATTACGTCTGCTCTAGAAGCTTTAAACTCTTTCAAAGCCAGCCATCTCTTTTGAATAGAATTTAAACCTTTAACATTACATGTAGAGCCATAACATTTCAATCTGGGAAAAAAGCAATAGACATATCTTACAGTATATAATGGATGATGAATACCATGGTGTATTGTGTATATAAGGAAAATAAAATATCCCAGATACAAATAAAACAGTGGCAGCATTGCAATGTTAACGTCTTAATTCTATCAGAATCAGTAACCGCAGGTCAAAAAAAAAAAGACCTGAGAGAAAAAACTAGATGAAAAAACAAAAAGAAAAAATAAACAGAAAAAAAAGTTTCAACGTCTATCAAATAGAAACCTGGAAGGCCGAACGCCTCCAGGAAACCCAGGGCCGAGCCTTGGGTCAGTAAGAGGAGCATGAGAACTCCCAAACATGGAGACGGGAGGACCCCCGCCCCCTCCCAGAACAGAGAGTCCTGGAGTATAAAACTGGCGGAGTAAATATATAGAACCGATAAACCAGGGTGGCTGTAGAGCAACAAGCCACGCATCCCCCAGGCCAGGGGATGAGAGAACACGCTAAGGGGTCATTGGCCCCCCCAAAAAAAACAACAACCGGGGGCCAATTAAATTTGGTATACAGAACCTCAGGTATTTGAAAGGATATTCAGGTTGGGAATCTTGAAGCAGGGCCCTGACTCAAACAGGTCCCTGTGAGATTCAACTGACATACATATATACAACAGTTCCAAGGTTTCACCTCTAAACCTAGAGACCCAAATTTGCTTAACCTAGGGTCTGACCTGAGGAAGTGTACGGTGGAGGAATCTCCCACTGTAATGATATCCGCAGTGGGATACCTCTCCACCAAGTCCAACCCAGCTCACTGAAACAGCACAATGGCAATAAAATAAATGCAAAACAGTTGATTTACACGTGCAAGTTCAACAAGCTATCTGGCTCTCCCTGGTGGGCAGCTTTACTGTTGCGTGTCCCGCTGTATCAACCTAGTCAGTGAGCGGAGCTGATGATTGTTCCTAAAAGTCACCAGTAATCTTCGCTAGCCTTTGTTGGTGCACTTTAGGATTTGTAATCAAAGAAAAAGGGTGAAGAAAGGTTGAACAATTAACATGTGTGGTGAAAGGACAAGTGGAATGCTGATCCTTCCCAAAGCGCTAAACCCACTCCTGAATGTAGCGTGTCTCCACTTAGGGCACTGCGGTTACCAACAAGTATAAGTAAAACTATAGAAGTCACCTTCCTGTGACACAGTTAGTTATGTTGGTGGGCAGGTGCCCTCTCACCACATGAGGCCTCGCTTTGCTGGTATTCTCCGCTTGGGTCCTCTTGGTTCTCGGCCTCCGGACGGGTCGTGGTCCCTGGTCCTCCGCTTAGCCGCTCACAAGGCGTCGGTGGATAGGTGACTCTGGATGCTCGGGAGCATAGAGCGGTCCCTCTCCCTGGTCCGATCAGCAAGGCCATGACAGGAATCCCTCCGACAGGCGATCCAACCTCCGTCACTTTAGGCCCAGGCTTCTCCGGCCCAAGCACCCTCGCTGCAGGCCTCTTGCCTCTTGCAAGATGGCATCCCAAGAGACGGAACACAAGCCCCGCCTTGTCTTAAATAAGTTTTCCCAGCAGGCTGTGCATGGCACCACGCACCCTGGCAGCCCAGGGGCATTGTGGGCCTTGTAGTCTATTTCTGACACATAGCAATAGAGTCCCTGTCTCTCCGCATCACAAGGTCCGTCATGCATTTTTCTTATCATAGCTGAACCAAACAAATTGCAGCAGTATGATACAAACGGGCAACAACAGAAATTACGTTCTTATTAAGCACAAACTGTAGTCCATAAGCTACGTGCAAAAGTGACACCTTGCAACATATGCTTTTTCCAAATTTTTACTATTTTCCATACCTGTTTTTGTATACATGAAAAATTTTAATAAAAACTACAATTTAAAAAATTAAATTAAAAATGTTAACTTTTTTCAGGCAATCAGTAATATACTACAATAATTTCCTGAGTTCGTTCATGTATGGGGATTTCTTACCAATGTATAAATATCTCCCAATTAAATTAATAAGTAAATACATTTTATTATTATACAAGTATAATTATACAACTTCATACAAAACCTGGATCTTCTGCTAATTAATATTTCATACACATTACTAAAGACATCAACGCAACAATAAAACTATTTTTCTTAATATTTGACAAATAACCCTATGGTAAGCCCCAATCGACTATTTTAAAAAGGATGTGGTTAAATTCAAAATCACAATGTGGTTTATTTACTAAAGGCAAATCCACTGTGCACTACAAGTGCACTGCAAGTGCACTTGGAAGTACACTTGGAAGTGCAGTCATTGTAGATCTGAGGGGGACATGCAAGGAAAATAAAAAACAGCATTTTTACTTGTACATGATTGGATTATAAAATCATCAGAGCTTTCCCTCATTTCAGATCTTCCCCTCAGATTTTCAGAAACTGCACTTCCAAGTGCACTTGCAGTGCACTTGTAGTGCAAAGTGGATTTTCCTTTAGTAAATTAACCCCAATATCTCTTGCCATTCGAAAGACAATTTTCAGACTTTCTGCGGCCGGAAGAAAGGCCAAAACTATGTCTTGCAGAGCCAACAGAGATATTATCAATTTGAAAGAAGTCTTAATTTAACAGGGCAACAAATAATTTCCCTGGGACCACAATAGCCAAATTTCTTGCAATACAGGTTGATCTTAATTTCACCCACACATGGCTTCAACGCACGGCAAGACAAATAATGTGGGACAATTCTTAAATACTAAACTACCCTTCACACAGTACTTGATAAGATTAAATATACACAGTAACATATGATTCCTATAATTTTGGGAAGAAAAAGTTGATCAATATTTATATGGTCAGTATCTCACCACTGTTTAAAAGGAAAGGATGTATATTTGATTCGTCCTAACAGCAACATCCAACGAGATGGGGAGTGGTCACTTATTACCAAGCTTGTGTTCATCCAGAGAGTGTATGTCAGCATGTGGATCTGTGGTCCTTGGTCTTTTTAATCATGTGTCTTTCTCTTTTTGTAAGGTGCAATGTAATTGTTGGATGGTTACCTCCCTCTCCTCATGTTTACCATCTCGTGATTGGTTGGTTCCAAGTATAGGAGGTAACTGCCATAATTTTCACCCGTCCATCTGTGATCAAGGAAAAGGTGTATTCAGAATATGATGTTTATTATTATGATGAAATGTATTTTAATATGTTTCATGTTAAGATAATGTGGTGATCGCCTTCATGTCCGGTTGTACGCTGTCCCCATCTTGTGTACTTTGCTGGCTATAAGAATTTTTAAACAACTATATTGAGATTGGCAGAGATTTATGGAATCAAACAACACACCCTTTTAACCATAAAAGACGGGTGTCAAGTCCATGTCCAATAGGTGGATGACTCCAGTATACATTGATTCTTATAAAATGTAACATAGTAAATTAATATACCGTACATATATATATTTTTCTTTTAGTTTCTGTTTGAGCTGAAACTTGGCTATTTGATGCATGATTAACTGTGTGTCTACACTAGGGATGAGCTTCGTGTTCGAGTCGAACATACGTTCGACTCGAACATCGGCTGTTCGATCGTTCGACGAAGATCGAACGATTTGGGCCGTTCGCGCCAAATTCGAGTGACGCGAACGGCCCACAATGCACTACGCCATCGCAGTGTCATCCAGGCGCTGTGATTGGCCAAGCATGCACTGTGACCCCGCATGCTTGGCCAATCACAGCGCTGGCAGCGAGGAGAGCAATGATTGGCCACAGGCAGGATGCCTGTGGCCAATTATTGCTGAGGGTGTTTAGTACACGCCCCACACTATAAAAGGCCGCCAGCACGGCGGCCTAGTGTAGTGTGTTCCGGAGCAGGGATAGAGCAGCATAGGCAGGGACAGTGACTGTTATTTCTTTCTTGCTTAACCTGGATTCCTTTAGTTTAGGGAAAGAGAAGGATAGGTAGGGAGAGTGTCAGTGTGTTTTGTGCTTGTGCTATAGTGTGTAGGTAGGGAGAGTGTTTTTTTTCTTTCACTCTGCAAGTCCTTGTTTCCAGGGACCTGGAAGGACAGTGAGTGAATTCTCCTTGTGCTATATTGTGCTTAAAAAAACATTTATTCTAGGGACAGAAAACTGTAGGTAGGGAGAGTGTCAGTTTATTTCACTCTGCAAGTCCTTGTTTCCAGGGACCTGTAAGGACAGTGAGTGAATTGTCCTTGTGCTATATTGTGATTAAAAAAAACATTTTTTCTAGGGACAGAAAACTGTAGGTAGGGAGAGTGTTTTTTTTTCTTTCACTCTGCAAGTCCTTGTTTCCAGGGACCTGTAAGGACAGTGAGTGAATTGTCCTTGTGCTATATTGTGCTTAAAAAAAACATTTATTCTAGGGACAGAAAACTGTAGGTAGGGAGAGTGTCAGTTTATTTCACTCTGCAAGTCCTTGTTTCCAGGGACCTGTAAGGACAGTGAGTGAATTGTCCTTGTGCTATATTGTGATTAAAAAAAACATTTTTTCTAGGGACAGAAAACTGTAGGTAGGGAGAGTGTTTTTTTTCTTTCACTCTGCAAGTCCTTGTTTCCAGGGACCTGTAAGGACAGTGAGTGAATTGTCCTTGTGCTATATTGTGCTTAAAAAAAACATTTATTCTAGGGACAGAAAACTGTAGGTAGGGAGAGTGTCAGTTTATTTCACTCTGCAAGTCCTTGTTTCCAGGGACCTGTAAGGACAGTGAGTGAATTGTCCGTGTGCTATATTGTGATTAAAAAAAAACATTTTTTCTAGGGACAGAAAACTGTAGGTAGGGAGAGTGTTTTTTTTCTTTCACTCTGCAAGTCCTTGTTTCCAGGGACCTGTAAGGACAGTGAGTGAATTGTCCTTGTGCTATATTGTGCTTAAAAAAAACATTTATTCTAGGGACAGAAAACTGTAGGTAGGGAGAGTGTCAGTTTATTTCACTCTGCAAGTCCTTGTTTCCAGGGACCTGTAAGGACAGTGAGTGAATTGTCCTTGTGCTATATTGTGCTTAAAAAAAACATTTATTCTAGGGACAGAAAACTGTAGGTAGGGAGAGTGTCAGTTTATTTCACTCTGCAAGTCCTTGTTTCCAGGGACCTGTAAGGACAGTGAGTGAATTGTCCTTGTGCTATATTGTGATTAAAAAAAACATTTTTTCTAGGGACAGAAAACTGTAGGTAGGGAGAGTGTTTTTTTTCTTTCACTCTGCAAGTCCTTGTTTCCAGGGACCTGTAAGGACAGTGAGTGAATTGTCCTTGTGCTATATTGTGCTTAAAAAAACATTTATTCTAGGGACAGAAAACTGTAGGTAGGGAGAGTGTCAGTTTATTTCACTCTGCAAGTCCTTGTTTCCAGGGACCTGTAAGGACAGTGAGTGAATTGTCCTTGTGCTATATTGTGATTAAAAAAAACATTTTTTCTAGGGACAGAAAACTGTAGGTAGGGAGAGTGGTTTTTTTCTTTCACTCTGCAAGTCCTTGTTTCCAGGGACCTGTAAGGACAGTGAGTGAATTGTCCTTGTGCTATATTGTGCTTAAAAAAAACATTTATTCTAGGGACAGAAAACTGTAGGTAGGGAGAGTGTTTTTTTTTCTTTCACTCTGCAGGTCCTTGTTTCCAGGGACCTGTAAGGACAGTGAGTGAATTGTCCTTGTGCTATATTGTGATTAAAAAAAACATTTTTTCTAGGGACAGAAAACTGTAGGTAGGGAGAGTGTTTTTTTTCTTTCACTCTGCAAGTCCTTGTTTCCAGGGACCTGTAAGGACAGTGAGTGAATTGTTCTTGTGCTATATTGTGATTAAAAAAAACATTTTTTCTAGGGACAGAAAACTGTAGGTAGGGAGAGTGTTTTTTTTCTTTCACTCTGCAAGTCCTTGTTTCCAGGGACCTGTAAGGACAGTGAGTGAATTGTCCTTGTGCTATATTGTGCTTAAAAAAAACATTTATTCTAGGGACAGAAAACTGTAGGTAGGGAGAGTGTCAGTTTATTTCACTCTGCAAGTCCTTGTTTCCAGGGACCTGTAAGGACAGTGAGTGAATTGTCCTTGTGCTATATTGTGATTAAAAAAAAACATTTTTTCTAGGGACAGAAAACTGTAGGTAGGGAGAGTGTTTTTTTTCTTTCACTCTGCAAGTCCTTGTTTCCAGGGACCTGTAAGGACAGTGAGTGAATTGTCCTTGTGCTATATTGTGCTTAAAAAAAACATTTATTCTAGGGACAGAAAACTGTAGGTAGGGAGAGTGTCAGTTTATTTCACTCTGCAAGTCCTTGTTTCCAGGGACCTGTAAGGACAGTGAGTGAATTGTCCTTGTGCTATATTGTGATTAAAAAAAACATTTTTTCTAGGGACAGAAAACTGTAGGTAGGGAGAGTGTTTTTTTTCTTTCACTCTGCAAGTCCTTGTTTCCAGGGACCTGTAAGGACAGTGAGTGAATTGTCCTTGTGCTATATTGTGCTTAAAAAAAACATTTATTCTAGGGACAGAAAACTGTAGGTAGGGAGAGTGTCAGTTTATTTCACTCTGCAAGTCCTTGTTTCCAGGGACCTGTAAGGACAGTGAGTGAATTGTCCTTGTGCTATATTGTGATTAAAAAAAACATTTATTCTAGGGACAGAAAACTGTAGGTAGGGAGAGTGTTTTTTTTTCTTTCACTCTGCAAGTCCTTGTTTCCAGGGACCTGTAAGGACAGTGAGTGAATTGTCCTTGTGCTATATTGTGATTAAAAAAAACATTTTTTCTAGGGACAGAAAACTGTAGGTAGGGAGAGTGTTTTTTTTCTTTCACTCTGCAAGTCCTTGTTTCCAGGGACCTGTAAGGACAGTGAGTGAATTGTTCTTGTGCTATATTGTGATTAAAAAAAACATTTTTTCTAGGGACAGAAAACTGTAGGTAGGGAGAGTGTTTTTTTTCTTTCACTCTGCAAGTCCTTGTTTCCAGGGACCTGTAAGGACAGTGAGTGAATTGTCCTTGTGCTATATTGTGCTTAAAAAAAACATTTATTCTAGGGACAGAAAACTGTAGGTAGGGAGAGTGTCAGTTTATTTCACTCTGCAAGTCCTTGTTTCCAGGGACCTGTAAGGACAGTGAGTGAATTGTCCTTGTGCTATATTGTGATTAAAAAAAAACATTTTTTCTAGGGACAGAAAACTGTAGGTAGGGAGAGTGTTTTTTTTCTTTCACTCTGCAAGTCCTTGTTTCCAGGGACCTGTAAGGACAGTGAGTGAATTGTCCTTGTGCTATATTGTGCTTAAAAAAAACATTTATTCTAGAGACAGAAAACTGTAGGTAGGGAGAGTGTCAGTTTATTTCACTCTGCAAGTCCTTGTTTCCAGGGACCTGTAAGGACAGTGAGTGAATTGTCCTTGTGCTATATTGTGATTAAAAAAAACATTTTTTCTAGGGACAGAAAACTGTAGGTAGGGAGAGTGTTTTTTTTCTTTCACTCTGCAAGTCCTTGTTTCCAGGGACCTGTAAGGACAGTGAGTGAATTGTCCTTGTGCTATATTGTGCTTAAAAAAAACATTTATTCTAGGGACAGAAAACTGTAGGTAGGGAGAGTGTCAGTTTATTTCACTCTGCAAGTCCTTGTTTCCAGGGACCTGTAAGGACAGTGAGTGAATTGTCCTTGTGCTATATTGTGATTAAAAAAAAACATTTATTCTAGGGACAGAAAACTGTAGGTAGGGAGAGTGTTTTTTTTCTTTCACTCTGCAAGTCCTTGTTTCCAGGGACCTGTAAGGACAGTGAGTGAATTGTCCTTGTGCTATATTGTGATTAAAAAAAACATTTTTTCTAGGGACAGAAAACTGTAGGTAGGGAGAGTGTTTTTTTTCTTTCACTCTGCAAGTCCTTGTTTCCAGGGACCTGTAAGGACAGTGAGTGAATTGTCCTTGTGCTATATTGTGCTTAAAAAAAACATTTATTCTAGGGACAGAAAACTGTAGGTAGGGAGAGTGTTTTTTTTCTTTCACTCTGCAAGTCCTTGTTTCCAGGGACCTGTAAGGACAGTGAGTGAATTGTCCTTGTGCTATATTGTGCTTAAAAAAAATATTTTTTCTAGGGACAGAAAACTGTAGGTAGGGAGAGTGTCAGTTTCTTTCACTGTGAAAGTCCTTGTTTCAAGGGACAGAGAAGGACACCTGAAGGTAGCCCTTATTGCTTTTTTCCCATCTCCCTGCAGGCCATCTATTAGAATGTCTGGAAGGCAAACAAGGAGAGGCAGACAGTCAGGAGGCAATAAAAGAGGGCAAGCAGGCTCTGTGTCTGGGGGCAACAGTGCTGGTCGTGGACGCGGTGCATTGTCATCAGCACATGGCCATGGGACACGCTTGTCCTTCTTTTCGGCAGCTGGACATGTTGAGCCACATCATGCCGAAGACTTGGTAGAGTGGATGACCAAGCCCTCCTCCTCCTCCTCATCCTCTCTCACCCAGGCTCAGGGTACTGGAAAAGCAGCTGCCAAAGCGTCGTCTTCCCTGGTATCAATGTCAGACAAATCATCAGTCACTCCTTCCCTAGACCCACCATGTCCTCCTCCTGAGGAGTCCCCCGAACTGTTTCAGCACAGTGTTGGGTACATGCTCCAGGAGGATGCCCAGCGTTTCGAAGGGTCTGATGATGAAACCCAGCTAGAGGAAGGCAGTAGCGTGAGAGCAGACAGAGGGGATGCTCAAGAAGGACACCAATCTGGCAGTCATGTTCCAGCAGCTGCAGCATACTGCCAGATTGGCTCCAGTGATGAGGAGGGAGGGGATGATGAGGTCACTGACTCCACGTGGGTGCCTAATAGGAGAGAGGAGGAGGAGGAGGATGAGGAGGAGGCACATCTCCAACGAGGCAGGATGCCCTTTGGTGGCCAGCGTAAGGGCAGTACACCGACGGAATCACACCACAGAGCTCCGCCTGTGCAGGGCGCTGCCTCTGCCCGTCATTCAAAAAGTTCTTTGGTGTGGGCCTTTTTTGAGGCTAGTGCATCAGATCGCACAGCTGCTGTTTGCAACATATGTCTCAAGCGTATATCGCGTGGCCAAAACATCAGCCGCTTGGGTACCACATGCCTGACCAGACATATGTTGACCTGCCATGCAGCTCGTTGGCAAGCCTACCTCAAAGACCCACACCAAAGAACAAAGCGGACCTCTCCTTGCACCGCATCAGCTGGGATCTCCAACCCCACTATAACTTCAGTCCTCTCTGAAACATGCACTGAGAGGAATGAAGGTGTAGAATTAGGTGTGTCACAGCCAAGTACTTGCGCCCACTCTGCTAGCAGTACACCGACGTCCGATTCTAGCAGGCAAATTTCCCTGCCCCAGCTGCTGGACCGTCGAAAGAAGTTCACTCCCAGCCATCCACATGCCCAGCGGTTGAATGCTAGCTTGGCTAAATTGCTAGCGCTTCAACTGCTGCCTTTTCAGTTGGTAGACTCGGCCCCCTTCCGTGAGTTTGTGCAATGTGCGGTTCCTCAGTGGCAGGTTCCCAAACGCCACTTTTTCTCACGGAAGGCTATTCCGGCTCTCTACCGGCATGTGGAAGGCAATGTCTTGGCCTCGCTGGACAGGGCGGTCAGCGGTAAGGTGCATATTACCGCTGACTCATGGTCCAGCAGGCATGGACAGGGACGTTACCTTTCTTTCACGGCCCATTGGGTCACTCTTTTGGCAGCTGGGAAGGATTCAGGACAAGGTGCAGTAGTGTTGGAGGTTGTCCCACCGCCACGCCTCCAAAATGCTACTACTGGTTGTGACACACCTCTCTCCTCCACCCCCTCCTCTTCTTCTTCCTCCATGGCCTCTTCCTGTGGTTTGTCCTATGAACCAGCGGTGCTCCGTAGCCGTTCACGGGGCTACGCAAGTACGCAGGCAAAAAGATGCCATGCCGTGCTTGCGCTGGTGTGTTTGGGGGACAGAAGCCACACTGGGGCAGAGGTCCTGTCTGCTCTGCAGGGCCAGGCCGAGAGGTGGTTGACGCCACGCCAGCTTAAGCCAGGAATGGTGGTTTGCGACAATGGCACCAACCTCCTCTCCGCCCTCCGACAGGGACAACTGACCCATGTGCCCTGTGTGGCTCACGTCCTTAACCTGGTGGTGCAGCGCTTCTTGGGCAGGTACCCGGGCTTACAGGATGTCCTGAGGCAGGCCAGGAAAGTCTGTGTGCATTTCCGCAGATCTTATAATGCCAGTGCTCGCCTGGCTGAGCTGCAAAAGGAGTTGAACCTGCCCAAGAACCGCCTTATATGTGACATGCCCACCAGGTGGAACTCAACGTTGGCCATGCTGCAGCGGCTGCACACGCAGCAGAGGGCCATCAATGAGTACCTGTGCGACTACGGCACCAGGACAGGGTCAGGGGAGCTTGTTTTTTTTTCTCCACGCCAGTGGGGCATGATCAGGGATGCATGCACTGTCCTGGCACCATTTGAGGAGGCCACGAGGATGGTGAGCAGTGACAGTGCATGCATCAGTGACACTGTACCTCTTGTCCACCTGTTGGAGCACACGCTGCGTGGAATAATGGACAGGGCACTTGAGGCAGAACAGAGGCAGGAAGAGGAGGACTTCCTTGCCTCTCAAGGCCCCCTTTACCCAGACAGTGTTCCTTCTGTCCCACCCATCGCACAGGAAGAGGAGGAGGAGGAGGAGGAGGAGGATTGTGTCAGCATGGAGGTGGAGGCTGGCACTCAGCATCATCAGCAGCAGTCTTTTAGGGATGATTTACAGTCCCAAGAAACCAGTGGACTTGTACGTGGCTGGGAGGAGGTGGCTGCGGATCATGTCGTCCTTAGTGACCCAGAGGACTCCGGAGCGAATGCCTCAGCAAACCTACGCTGCATGGCCTCCCTGATCCTGCAAAGTCTGCGGAAGGATCCTCGTATTCTTCGGATCAAGGAGAGGGACCATTACTGGCTGGCCACTCTCCTTGATCCACGGTACAAGGGTAAGGTTGCGGACCTTATGTTACCGTCGCAGAGGGAGCAGAGGATGAGACAACTCCGGGAGGCCTTGCAGAAAGGTCTGTGCAACGCGTTCCCAGAGACTGGGAGGTTGCAAACTCCTGGTCCTGGACAACGAGTTGCTGAGGCTTCGGCCAGTCAAAGAAGGAGCGGTGGGGAAGGTGGCCGTCTGACCGATGCGTTCAGACAATTCTTTAGTCCGCAGCCCCAAAGTATGATCGGTTCCAGCAACCATCGCCAGCGTCTGATAAACATGGTGCAGGAATATCTAGGGGCAAGGTCAGACTTGGACACCTTCCCCACCGAAAATCCTCTGGCTTACTGGGTCTTGAGGATGGATCACTGGCCAGAGCTTGCACAGTATGCAATTGAGCTACTGGCCTGTCCTGCATCCAGCGTTCTTTCGGAACGCACATTCAGTGCTGCTGGAGGATTTGTCACGGATCACAGGGTGCGCCTGTCCACCGACTCGGTTGATCGACTGACTTTCATCAAGATGAACCAGTCTTGGATCACCACCAGCTACCACACACCTGATGCTGATATAACAGACTAATTGATTTTAACATGTCACATCCCTTCAAGACTGATGCTGATGCTGAGTGCCTGTGCTGTTATGTTGACTGGCTATCCTCCTCCTCCGAGTCCTCAATGATACGATTGATGATGATAGCTTGTAAGATCATTTTTGTTTATGGGTGCCGCCACCAGTGCCTAACGCCCAATTTTTCAGCCCCTGTTTAACAGGGGCGTGTAATTACAATTTTTGAAGCAATACTTTGCAACAGGGCTCATTGCTGTGCTCCAAGTACAGTATCTGTGAGGAGTTGCAGTGTTGTGCCACCAGTGCCTAAGGCCCAATTTTTCAGCCCCTGTTTAACAGGGGCGTGTCATTACAATTTTTGAAGCAATACTTTGCAACAGGGCTCATTGCTGTGCTCCAAGTACAGTATCTGTGAGGGGTTGCAGTGTTGTGCCACCAGTGCCTAAGGCCCAATTTTTCAGCCCCTGTTCAACAGGGGCATGTAATTACAATTCTTGATCTAATAATTCACAGCAGGGCCCATTGCTGCACCCACCAAGAGTAACTGTCAGGGCTTACAGTGTTGTGGCACCAGCACCACCATCAAAGGCCCAATTTTTACTACCACTGTTCAACAATTATATGTAATTAAAATTCCTGATATAATAGTTGACAGCAGGGCGTTCCAGCACCAACCAAGAGTAACTGTGAGTGCTTACAGTGTTGTGCCAACACCAACAACTAAGGGGCCTATTTCTGCAGAGTATATACGGCAGGTCCCTACTTTCAAACATACAACTTACAAACGACTCCTACTTGCAAACGCAAGAAGACAACAGGAAGTGAGAGGAAATCTACCACTAGGAAGGAAAATTCTCTCCTGTAAGAATAAATATGGGAGAAAGGTGTCTCCTCTGTACTGATGCTTTATCAGCAATCCTTGTTTCAAGAAAAACACCACATTTCAAAAACAGTTGTCATTGGGACGGAAAGTGAGGTGAAATGTTCTGAACAGGGGCACAGACAGCAAAACAAATGTTACAGGGGTGATAACCCTTACCTATGTTTTCCAAAAAGTTTAAAAATAGATTTTTGGTCTGGAGCTACACTTCAACAATGTACCTGTTCAAAATTACAAACAGATTCTACATAAGAACAAACCTACAGTCCCTGTCTTGTATGCACCGCCTGTATAGGGCTGTTCAGAGTATATAGGGCCTTTTTTATTTTATGTGCGGGGTTCCCCTTAATATCCATACAAGACCCAAAGGGGCTGGTAATGGGCTGGGGTAGGGGGGGGGGTCATGGGGTAGCTATGCCATTTTTCTTAAAGAATTTCATCCATATTACCGGGACCAGACATTACATTAAAGCCGCAAGCAGTTTTAAATGGCTTTTTTTTCCTTTAGAAGTGTCATTTTGTGCAGGGACAGTTATAAACACGGGAAACACGTGGCACTTCACAGGCATACTTTAGACACCCCCCAGGTACGATATTTAAAGGAATATTTGACTTTTTTTTTTCACTTTATGCATCATTAAAATGACTGCTCCCGAAAAACGACCGTTTTTAAAACTTCTTTTTGCATTGATACATGTCCCCTGGTGCAGAACCCGGGTTCCCAAACCCTTTTTAGGACAATAACATGCATAATAGTTGTTATAATTAGCACTTTAGAATTCGAACGTTCGCATCCATTGTATTTAATAGGGTTCTAATGTTCGTTCGAACTTTCGGTCCGTTCGCGGGTTCTGGTGCGAACCGAACCCGGGGGTGTTCGGCTCATCACTAGTCTACACCATTGTTCTGGAAAAAGTCAACACTAGGTTCCTATTGAAACAATGGGGCTATTTACACTGGCTTTCCTTTGATCAAAGGCCTTGATATCTGAATCTCAAAACACCAGTCTGACCATTGTCAGTTGGTTTAGTGTAAAGTGGCACCATTGTTCAGATTATTCTGTTTCAACATAAGGCTTGTATATGGACCTTCACCCTCCATCAGAGAGGATAATCCAATCAACCTTTCCCCTGGGCGGAAATGCTCCTCTGGTATGACAACTCCTTAGCTGAGTGCTTAATGAATTATGACATTTTTTATGTATGCCGGCCATGACATACATTAGAGTGATTTATCTTTACTTCCTCTCCTGCTGACAACATTTTAGCAGAAGGAAATAAGTGTAACTCTTCAACAGCAGCACATACAGAAATAAAACGTTTCTTCTTTAGTAGTGTAAAGGAAGGCTAAAAGCCCTGTCGGATTTTGATATGTGTCTAAATCCCTTTTGCAGATTTTTCCTCCCTTCCTATCTAAAGGAAATTAGGTTAAATATATCTAATGGAGCCCCAGATAGCAGTAAAAACCTGACAGTTGTTTATGTTCTATTATTATCTTAAGGACACCGGAGACACCATTCGTTTGTTGGAAGGCATTGATATACAGGGAGATTACATCATGGCCACCGCCGTTGTGGCCTCACTGTATACCTGCATACCCCATCAGAAGGGGATTGAGGCCATTCAACATTTTTAGGTCGTGATCAATCACTTGCCTCTTTCCAATGTGAGTACCTCATTGAGCTTCTAGAATTTGCAACCAAACACAGCTATTTTTGGTTTAACCAATGCTACTACCTTCAAATATGTGGAGTGGCAATGGGAGCCATGTTTGCTCCGAACCTCGCAAATCTTTTCATGGCCAAGTGGGAGGAGGATGTCATCTATGACCAGGACACAACCGGCTCTGGTCCTTTGGGCTAGATACATCGACGACATCCTCCTCCTGTGGAATGGCAGTCTAGATTAGTTGAAGCAGTTTTTTGACACTCTAAAATCAAATGATAGAGGCATCTCTTTGTCTTACAAGGCAAGCTCAAGTAAGATTCACTTTTTAGATCTCGAAATACAGATTGTGAATAGAAAGTTTAAATTCCAAACGTATTTTATACCTACAGACCGTAATGGTTTCATCCCTACAGACAGTTGTCACCACCAGTCTTGGCTCCGTTCTGTTCCACGCAGCCAATTCCTCAGGCTGCGTAGGAACTGCACGGACATTGATACATATCTTGCACAGGCAGAAATTCTTAAACAAAGATTTCTAGATAAAGGATATGCCTCCAAAGATATTGATTTAGAACTTCAAAATGTCTTGTCAACCGATAGACGTTCATTGCTATCAGTTAAACCCAAACGGGTCTCCGATGACAGTTTTAAGTTTGCTTTGCTAACTTCATTTTCCATCCAGCATAAGCAGATTAAGACTATCATGAACAAACACTGGGACGTTCTCAGGAATGACAATGTTCTGAACACCATGCTACCAGAACAGGCCAAGGTTATTTTTAGAGGAGCTCCTTCATTGCAGAGCAAAATCACTCCGAACATTATTAACCCACCTGTTAGGCCTTCCTTTTTTCATGACATAGAGGGTTTGTTTCAATGTAAAAAGTGCAAGGTATGCCAACATAATTCTTTGGGAATCTACTGTGACTAACAAACAATATCCCATCAAACATTTTTGCACATGTGCGACCAAGTATGTGGTTTATTTGATCACCTGCCCTTGTGGGATGCAATACGTTGGCCGGACCATACAGACCTTCTCCATAAGGGTAGGTGAGCACATTGCCTTAATTAGAAGTGGGGACACTAAACACACTGTCCCCAGACATTACAGACAACATCACAATCAAAACCCTAAGGGAACACAGTTCGTTGTCATAGATAGATTTATTCCCCCTTGGAGGGGAGGGGCCATGACCAGAGGGGTCTCACGACTCAAGACCTTCTGGATTTATGAGCTGCAGTCCCACTCTCCGCTAGGGATGAACGTGGAGTGGGATATTAATGCCTTTATCAGTGCATCTTAATACGCCCTCCATTTCATAAAACATGGTGTCTCTTCTCACATTCATTCCTATTCACTCCTCTGTAATTAGTTTCAGGACACATTTCACTCACAAACCTATACATACACATTCATTCAGCTTTTTTATAATTATCATGTGTGGTATTATTTGCATGTACATGCATTTATACGTGTTGGTGTCCTTAATTGAGAGTCCATCCCACAGTTGTATGCGATTCATATACAATGTGCATTTCTTTTCATTTTTTTCAATTTTATTTCAACCATCACAGGTAGGCGATTCATTATTTAGCACATCTTAGTGCATTGCATTGCATATAAACCAGACCAAAATGCACATTGGTTCAGAGTCCTTGAGTTCAAAAACACTCTATACCATATGCAGTTTGACATTTGTATATACCATAATATTGTGGCAGTGGTTTTAATTTTAATTTCAATTTTATTTTACCACTCACATCTTTCTTCCATTTTTGGTAGTTAGAACCAGTTTACTTAATCAGCTGTGCAGCATGAAGGCTGTTGCCTTCTTGATAGTCCAAGAGTTTTTATCATATATAGTAAGCTGTGGGCTTCTTAGGATTTTTAGTGTCCATTAGCTGCTGAGCGTAAGCGTTGCTAAGCAATGAGTAGCACAGATATTATCGTAGCGGCCGTAGTGAAAGGGGACCGGCTTGTAATGTAAATTAGTCTATCCTCTCGCTCTTTTGATAATAGAAAGGGACGTCTAGTGTTGTCATACGTTATTTCCGGCGGACCTGCCTCCACAATGAGGCTTGGACCGCATGTGATGTCGTGACACCTACATTGGAATGCACACCGATCCCTCCCCCCTGAAAGCCATTGCATCCATCTCGAGGCTTGATGTGCACGCTGCGTCACCACCATGTAATTTTCACATTGTGAACCTTTCATTTTTGTGTTCACCATTTTTAATATCATTTATAGCTTGTTATAGCTATTGAAGCGCTGCACTTTTATTTACCGCTATTATTTCTCCCTGAGCAATGGCACCAGGAAAGGATGTCCATTATTGTCTTAACTTTTCATCCTTTGTTTAGAACCTCTTACCAAGGCCATTCACTGTCAACTTGATATCCAAGTTTTGTTTTTTTCGATAGTAGGAGTACAATCGGTACCTCTTTGCTGATAACGTTCTTTTAACTTTAACCCATCCTCATGTCTCTCTTCCTACATATCACCCTACAAGTTTTTGGTTCTTTATCAGGTTTCGAAATAAATACTACAAAAACTGAGGTTCTTCTCCTACACCTTACCCCACTTTTTTTTTTTTGTTTCACAAGATTTTTACCCCACCTTTACTTGCCACACTTCAACAGAACTTTCCTTATCACTGGTGCTCCAACACACTCAAATATTTAGGTGTTTATCTGACCTCCTCTTATTCCACACTATATCAGGCTAATTTACCTCCTCTGTTTGTGGATATTAACCATCTGTTGAAACAATGGACAACATATCCATTATAACTTTAGGGATGAATTAATGTTTTAAAAATGTAGAAGAATGATGAAGCAGCGCTAAATGTCCGTGAACGATAATACAATAAAAACGTGCTAAAAAAGTGCTAAAATAAATAATAAATCCACTAAAAGGTGCTATGAAACATCAATACACAATAGTATTAACTATTAATAAACGTGCAAAATGTGCAAAAAATTTAAAAAATGCAAAAAACATCCAAACCTTGATGTGTCCCAAAAAATGTAGAATAGGTAGAAAGTTCACACATAAAGTGTTAATCTTCCCAAAAAAAAAAAGAAAGAGCAGCCAAGAGCAAGAAAGCAGGAAAGGAACAGGCGTGGGAGTCCAACTCATCACATCAAAACAAAGGGAACCAGTAAGGAATCGGTATAAATGTACAACCCTCCCCCGTTTACACCAGCCTCTCACCTTACTGATGGACCTCAAGGGGTCAGATACAGCCTTAAAAAATGCCAAAAAACATCAATGGAGTACACACTTCCGGTTCACGGCCGTAAACCGGAAGTCAACGTCACTAAGCTCCTCCTCCCGACACTTTGCGTCACTACTCACGTGACTTTATCAAGGGCGTAGGAGCCAAGTGACTATTTTGAGCTTATATACTTCCTGGTGGTCATGGAGACCATATGCAAATTAATAACAAGCAAAGGGTTCTGGGAAATTGGCCAGATCAGTCCAAACGTCTCACTAATCTGGACCATTTCACAACACCATTGTATAATATTATGAATACAATACAATCAAGACGTCAGGAAAACCAAAACAAACCCAACCAAAAAGAAAAAAAATATATATAAACAAATAAAAATAACAATAAAATATATAATAAGTAAGAAATGAAAAAAAAAAAAAAAAAAAAATGAAACAAAAAAATATATAATGAAAAATAAATACAATAGTGATTGTGACAGACCTAGCCGGGACAGAGGCTTTTGGAGAGGACTGAATGCCAGCCTCTTGCCTTCCGATTATGGGCCAGGGCCTCAAGACAGGAATGCGGATGGGTTATCCCGGCAGACAGACCTGGAACCTTAAGACTACTTTTCCAACATCCTCGAGTTGACCCGTTTGGGGTCCCACTGTGGCTGTTGGACTGTTTCCCAGGAGGGAGTATTGTCATGGACCTTGGAATACTGAAGTATTTCTCCTTTGAATCTATTACACAGTGGGGGGTCTTCTGCCCTGTCTTAAGGCTAACCCCCCCTCCAGACGGCTCCATGGTCTAGAAGAAAAGCATTGTTCTGTGTTTGACTGTTTGTTTATGTACTTTAATTACCCCCTGGGGCTTCTGTGTCAATACACATCTCAGTTCTCCTATTCAAGCTATCGGACCAATCCCTGCTGACCCTGTTTCAAGTCCTTATTTGCATGGCCAAGAGAAGCTAATTGCGAACTACAATGTACTTTACAATTGACCAATAGGAAAGTGGTTGTTGGGGGCAGGGTGTTCAAACGGCTGTATAAAAGTGTGTGTGTGTGCATCCAATAAAGGGAGATTCCTGTTTGAACTTACATACAGCCTGCCTGGTGTTTGTTCTGAACTATCACAAATGGATTAGAATGTCACATAGCTGTAGTTTGGATCCTGGAGCATCGGATGGCCAAACAATCAGACGTTGCGATCTGCAATATGATCCAATAGTAGTAGAGGAGTGTCGGGAGAGTGGAACCGAGCGAGCAAGGGGCTCGTTACAGTGATCATTATAGAAAAAGAGAAAATATAAAGGAATAGAAAATACATAGTAAAGAAAGGGGGAGAAAAAGAGAAACAAAGAGAGAAAAGCAAGAGAGAATGGAAAAAAGACTAAAAAAGAAAAGAGAAAAAGAAAAAGGTAAGAAGAGAGATGAAAAAAAGAAAAAGAGAAAAAGGAAGAGAGAGAGAAAAAAAGAAAAAGAAAGAAAGAGAGAAAAAGAGAGAAAAGAAAAGAGAAAGAGAGAAAGGGAAAAAAGGGAAAAAAGAAAAAGAAAGAGGGGAGGAGGAAAAAATAAATAAAAAATCCCAACAAAATAACATATCAATAGACATGCATATCTAATAATTAGAAATAAAACAGTTCAAATCAAACTCAATGTTGAGGCCTAGAGGGGCAAATGACTGTAGCTCAAAAATCCAGCGAGACTCAGCTTGGCTAAGGGTGATAACTTTATTGCTTCCTCTCCAATGGGGCCTATATTTTTCAATGCCCCAAAAGAGAGGGAGCTGGGATCTTTTCCATGGAACTCAGCAAAATGTCTAGATACACTATGCTTAGGGAAACCGGATTTGATATTTTGAACATGCTCCCTCAAGCATTTCCAGAGGGGCCTTTTTGTTCTGCCCACATATTGGAGTTTGCATGAGCACTCCAACATGTAAACAGCTCCCTCAGTCTTTAATGAAATTAATTCCTTAATGGCATACTTCTTTCCCGTAGAGGTGGCTACAAACTCATCTTTTTTAGTTTTCTTGAATTTTCTGTGCCTGCAGGCATTGCAATATTTGCATGGATAGAAACCTTTTTCTTCAAAGAAGGAAAACGATTTCTTCATGGGAGGATCCAAAACATTTTTTGATATGATATCACGGAGGGTAGGGGCTCTTCTGTAAATACATTTTGAAAATGGATGTAATACTTGGGTCAAATGACGATCAGCTTTTAGAACGTTCCAATGTTTCCGGATAATGGACTCTAATTTCTTGAACTGAATGTTATAATCAAGGATCAGTGGAATCTCTGCATAGTTCAATTCTTCTTTTTCTTTATTTCTGAGAAGATTTTGTCTTTCCATATTACCTACTTCATCGATCTTCTTTTGGAGAAAAATCTGATCATATCCCTTATCCTGACATCGCTCTCCAATGAATTCAGCTTGCTGTCTGAACTCCGATTCTGTAGTACAATTTCTTCTCAGCCTTACTAGCTGTCCCTTGGGAATATTCATTAACCAGGGCAGCTGTCGGTGGGAAGATAACTATTTCTCTCCACCGTTTTAAAGAAGGTTCTAGTTTTAATAGTTTTTTCTTCTTGCCAGATTTCTAAATCTAAAAAAATAATCCTTAATTTATTTATATTCCAGGACAACCTGATATTTTTATCATTTATTTCTAATTCCTGGCTGAATTGTATCAGGCTCTCTTTCTCTCCTTTCCAGATTAAAAATATATCATCAATATACCGCTTGTACATAATCAGTTGGGTAGGTCTGTTTTTGTATATCGAGTCATCTTCCCATAGTGCCATATGGAGATTAGCAACACTGGGGGCAAACTTGGACCCCCATAGCCACCCCTTTTATTTGTTTAAAATAATGGGAGTCTCTCTTTTTTTCCTCCCCCCCCTTTCTTTACTATGTATTTTATATTCCTTTCTATTTTCTATTTTTCTATAATGATCACTATTGTATTAATTTTTCATCATATATTTTTTTTTGTTTCATTTTTATTTTATTTTTATTTATATTTTTTTATTTTTTATATTCATTGTTTTTCTTTCTTACTTATTATATATTTTATTGTTGTTTTTTTTTATTTGCTTATATATATATTTTTTTTCTTTCTGGTTGGGTTTGTTTTTGTTTTCCTGATGTCTTGATTGTATTGTATTCATAATATTATTGGTTTACCTTTAAGGATGTTCAGCCTCCTTTTATACCATGGTGTTGTGAAATGGTCCAGATTAGTGAGACTTTTGGACTGATCTGGCCAATTTCCCAGAACCCTTTGCTTCTTATTAATTTGCATATGGTCTCCATGACCACCAGGAATTATTTAAGCTCAAAATAGTCACTTGGCGCCTATGCCCTTGATAAAGTCACGTGAGTAGTGACGCAACACGTCGGGAGGAGGAGCTTAGTGACGTTGACTTCCGGTTTACGGCCGCAAACGGGAAGTGTGTACTCCATTGATGTTTTTTGGTGTTTTCTATTTGCCTCATGGTTTTAATATCTGTTTTTAAGTTATTTTAATTCAAATAAATGCAGTTTCCTGGCTTTTATTACTTACTTCACCATGAAGTCCCTCTTGTTTTATTCCTGAAACCCTGGAGCAAGGTATATCCCAAGAAACCACGGTTGGAAGTGGTGAAAAGGTTGCAGTAATCCCTGCTTGCATAACAAGATTTGGAGTTCATCATCCGGAGCAGTGGAGATCCATTAAGGCTGTATCTGACCCCTTGGGGTCCATCAGTAAGGTGAGAGGCTGGTGTCAACGGGGGAGGGTTGTACATTTATACCGATTCCTTACCGGTTCCCTTTGTTTGATGAAATGAGTTGGACTCCCACGCTTGTTCCTTTCCTTCTTTCTTGCTCTTGGCTGCTGATTTTTAATTTTTTTTTGGGAAGATTAACACTTTATGTGTGAACTTTCTACCTATTCTACATTTTTTGGGACACATCAAGATTTGGATGTTTTTTGCATTTTTTTGCACATTTTGCATGTTTATTAATAGTTAATACTATTGTGTATTGATGTTTCATAGCACCTTTCAGTGGATTTATTATTTATTTTAGCACTTTTATAGCACGTTTTTATTGTATTATCGTTCACGGACATTTAGCGCTGCTTCATCATTCTTCTACATTATTTGTCTGTGTTGGTTGCACTATAGAAGTCAGCTGCTGTATGTCATATATTTATATATTAGTTATCTATATTAGCACTTTGTATTGAGCACTTTTAATAGCACTTTAGTCTAGTTTAGTTGTACCTATGGGTAGGCGCATAGGTATCTTCCTCTAATGTTTTAAAAATGTCCATCCTACCAAAACTCTTTATTTGTTAGAAACATTACCAGTGTCTATCCAATTAAAGTAAGTTAAACTGCTTCAGAGAGCTTTTCTTATTTTCATTAGACGTAATGCCTTGCACCGTATAGCTAGCTCAGCAGTTCATACCTTACGATCTAGAGGGGGTTTGGGGACACCAGATATAGTTAAATATTGTTTTTATATACATTTGTTGGCTATTATTTCTTGGTCATCGCGTTACAATCCCAATAGATGATCAGAGATGGTCAGAGATGGGGATTACATGTCTGGTACAATCCTGCTCTGTGATTTGGTCACCCCCGCTCCCCCCCCCTCACAAGTTAATGCCTTATTTGTGCAAATTTTGTCTTGCTCCAATGCTGTTTACTCTCTCTGTGTGAAAAAAAAGTGTTAAGCGGTGCTCTCTCTATCCCCCTTGCCCGCCTTTGTCTAATGTACTCTTTAACCCATATATCCCAGATCATTTATCATATTGTCAAATGTTTCTCTCGTCTCGGGTGTTTTCCAATTATGTAATCTAGTACATCCACTTACCCATAAATTCTGGTCTTTTGTTGAAATTCTAAATAAATATGAGATCTCCAAGCAACTTTTTTCATACCTTCAAATTAGGCATTTTTTCCCTCTAAATCCCCTTCCTTAACCTTTGATAAACCCACTAGTTTTGAACTTTTATGCACCGCACTTAATCTCATCCATTCATAAAATCTTACATGAATGTATTCCATTGTCTGAAACTAGCCACCTTTCTATGTGTAAATGTATTCCTGAACGTCTTATATCCCTTCAGGATTGGGGCAAAATCTGTGAATTGGCTTCCAAAGTTTCACAGTGCATGGTACAGAGAGAGACTGCCTATAAGATCCTTCTATTCTGGTATAAGACCCTGGTTGTTTTACATCCACACAATCCAGCGGTCTCTAGTCAATTATGGCGATGTCACTGGGATGTTGGTACTCATTGTCACATATTTTGGGATAATTAAACCTTGTTGGGCTTATGTTCAGAAACTCCTGCAAAACCTTCTTAGAAAAGTTTTCCCTTTCATATCCCTTATACTATTTTATTTTATTTAATTATTATTATACAGGATTTATATAGCACCAACAGTTTGCACAGCGCTTAACAAAATGAAGGCAGACATTACAGTTACATTACAATTTGGTACAAGAGAAATCATACTACTTGCTAGGCATGGTCTTTGTTTTGTTGACTGCAAAAAGAGTTATCCCTTCTTGCTGGTTATCTGCTGATACCCCTAAGCATTCACGGGTATTATCCACCATAACTGAAATGCGTAGGCTGGCACATCTTACGATTGTTGATGAAGATTATTTAGTAAACTTTACAAAAATGTGGGATGTCTGGGATCATTCTGAGTTTTGCCCTGAACAGGTCCTTTCTGACTCCAAGACTTTTAGCCTGTTTTTGTTTTTTTCAGACCCACATATTATAATTTTCCTTACATCGCTTTCTGTAATTTGTTCGGGGTAAAACATGGTGTGTTTTTCCTGTAAATTGTATGTCTCTATAGATTATTTTTGTTTCATTTTAAGATACGCTGTATATCAATATTTGGTATGTTTGAATTATATTGTTTTAATACATGACATTCCACGCTTTTTGCATATGTTACCATCCATGCCTGCAGAAATATTATATTTGCTCCGCCTGTTGCGGTGTTGACTGTTATCTGCTTAGTTTTTTCTCCTGTTAATATTCTTGTGGTTACATAGTTAGTCAGGTTGAAAAAAGACACAAGTTCATCAAGTTATACCAAAAGACAAAAAAAAAATACAATCCCATATAAACAAACCTACACCCACAGTTGATCCAGAGGAAGAAAAAAAATCCCCAGCAAACTTTCATTACATTTTGTTTTTAAATCCTCAATAAAAATACAATTAAAAGAAAAAAAAACCTGACAGGTGACTGACAGAGGTGGTGCAGTAGGATTATTATTAACCTATAGGAAATTTTCCTATTATCACATAACTGTAAATACTCTTGCACATATTTACTCCACAATGCAAACTGTGGCTTTTTCTTGAAGAACTTTAAACCTCACTTTTCTTTTCAGGTTTTAGCTGGGGATACTCACTGGAATTTTTAACAGCCTGAGAAATATTGCATTAGACATACAGGGCAATGTTAAACAGCTGGTTAGGGGCAGTAGCAGAAATTATTGGAGCAATAGTTAAGCAAATGTTTCTTGCTGCACTGAAGCAGGGGGAATCCATGACTAGGGGTGAGCCAAACACCCCCCCGTTCGGTTCGCACTAGAACCTTCGAACGGACCGAGCGTTCGCACGAACGTTAGAACCCTATTAAATACAATAGACGCAAATGTTCGAAATCTAAAGTGCTAATTATAATGCCTAATATGCATGTTATTGTCCTAAAAAGGGTTTGGGGACCCGGGTCCTGCCCGAGGGGACATGTATCAATGTAAAAATAATCTTTTAAAACGGTTGTTTTTTCGGGAGCAGTGATTTTAATGATGCATGAAGTGAAAAAAAAAAGTGAAACATTCCTTTAAATATCGTATCTGGGGGGTGTCTAAAGTATGCCTGTGAAGTGGCACATGTTTCCTGTGTTTAGAACTGTCCCTGGACAAAATGAAATTTCTAAAGGAAAAAAAGGCCATTTAAAACTGCTTGTGGCTTTAATGTAATGTCTGGTCCCGGTCCCGGCAATATGGATGAAAATCATTGAGAAAAATGGCATGGCTACCCCATCCCATTACCAGCCCCTTTGGGTCTTGTATGGATATTAAGGGGAACCCCGCACACAAAATAAAAAAGGCCCTATATACTCTGAACAGCAGTATACAGGCGGTGCAAAAAAGACACGGACTGTAGGTTTGTTCTTAAGTAGAATCTGTTTGTAATTTGGAACAGGTACATTTTTTAAGTGTAGCTCTAGCCAAAAAATAAATTTTTAAGCTTTTTGGAGAACATAGGGAAGGGTTTTTTATTCTTCTTTTTTTATCCAGTTTCCTTATTTTGTCCTCTGTGACCAATAGGGACAGTCCACACCCCTTGTTGTTGGGGGTCCTCTGTCTGATCCAGGGACTTTCTGGTGGTTTTACTTGCTGGAGATCCACGATTGGGTAAGTGTTTTGGCCCCTAGATTGAAGCATGCTGTTCTTGATTTCTTCCTTCAAAATATTGTGATTTACTATGATTTTTTTGCAATAAATAGTTAAATATGTACTTATTTTCCATTTTCTGTTTATACAGTTGTCATTACCATTTTTTGAGCACTATCGCACTACCCCCGAAGAAGCTATCAAAGCGAAACATGTTGGGTTGATGCGACCAGTTCTTTGCTCTTTACTTGTTTATGACTTGCTAATTGTGACCACTCTCCAAACTGCATGTAACCATTTTGTTTTTTCTTTATGTAAACCTGTGATTACCTGAGATCGATTTTTATGTATATGTTAAATAAAATGTATTTTTTTACTTATAATAATCTCCCTCTCATCTCTTCTACTTCATTGATTGCACCGTAAAAAATCCCAATTCCCCCCTCCCAACTTTTGAACATAGGGAAGGGTTATTACCCCTGTAACATTTGTTTTGCTGTCTGTGCACCTGTTCAGAACATTTCACCTCACTTTCCATCCCAATGACAAATGTTTTTGGAAAATTTGTTTTTTTTATTGAAACAAGGATTGGTGATAAAGCATCAGTGGAGAAGAGACACCTTTTTCACATATTAACTCTTACAGTAGAGAATTTGCCTTCCTAGGGGTAGATTTCCTCTCACTTCCTGTTGTCTCCTTCCGTTTGCAAGTAGGAGTCGTTTGTAAGTTGGATTATTTGAAAGTAGGGGCCTGCCATATATACTCTTCAGAAATTTGCCCCTTAGGTGTTGGTGTTGCCACAACACTGTAAGCCCTCACAGTTACTCTTGGTGGGTGCTGGAACGCCCTGCTGTCAACTATTATATCAGGAATTGTATTTACATGCCACTGTTGAACAGTGGTAGAAAAAATTGGGCCTTTGGTGGTGGTGCTGGTGTCACAACACTGTAAGCCCTCACAGTTACTCTTGGTGGGTGCAGGAATGGGCCCTGCTGTGAATTATTAGATCAAGAATTGTAATTGCATGCCCCTGTTGAACAGGGGCTGAAAAATTGGGCCTTAGGCACTGGTGCTGGTGCCACAACACTGCAACCCCTCACAGATATTGTACTTAGAGCACAGCAATGAGCCCTGTTGCAAAGTATTGCATCAAAAATTTAGGCTTTAGGTGAATGCTATGCAAAGCACACAGTAGTACACTAAGTGAAACACTGACTGTCTGCAGCTAGCAGAATCGCCGGCCTGCCTGTCACAGTATAGAGAATAACTGTATCCAGGTGAGCTTTAGGTGAATGCTATGCAAAGCACACAGTAGTACACTAATGCCCCTTTCACACGATGCGTGTCCGTGTGCGGGCTCCGCTTTGCTCAGCGGGGATTGCTCCATCGATCCCCGCTGAGCAGGCAGATGACAGGTCTGTCTCCGCACACTGTGTCGGGACCGACCTGTCAGAGCGCCGCTCTCCCCTATGGGGGATCGGATGTCGACAGACCATAGAGTCCGTTGTCATCCGATCCGCAGACGGATGGAAAAGTAGGGTTTTCCTCCGTCACACTTTGGCGGATCGGAGCGGGTCGGATGTCAGCGAACATGTCACCATTGACATCCGTGGCTCCATAGGGGTACATGGAGCATCCGTTCAGGTCCGCCTAAAAAACTGACAGGCAGACCTGAACGGTGTGTCCGTGTGAAAGAGCCCTAAGTGAAACACTGACTGCCTGCAGCTAGCACAATCACCGGCCTGCCTGTCACAGTATAGAGAATAACTGTATCCAGGTGAGCTTTAGGTGATCGCTATGCAAAGCACACAGTAGTACACTAAGTGAAACACTGACTGTCTGCAGCTAGCACAATCACCTGCCTGCCTGTCACAGTATAGAGACTAACAGGAACGGATCTAGCTAAACTCAATACAGTGTATAAATATATATACAACACCTAGGATGCATATATATCCTCTACAAACTGTAACAGCAGCTAACTGACTCGCCTGCCTGCTCTATCTAACTCAATATAAATGACACTGTCTATCTCTCTGAAACTGCCTCTTTCACAAACGCCAACACACTACACAAGGCCGACTTCCAGGCGGCCTTATATAGTGTGGGGCGTGTACTAAACCCCCTGAGCCATAATTGGCCGAAGCCACGCTGGCTTTGGCCAATTACGGCTCTCCGTTTTTTCCACGCTGTGATTAGCTAAGCATGCGGGTCATAGTGCATGCTTGGCCAATCATCAGCCAGCAATGCACTTCGATTCTGCAGTGAATTATGGGCCGTGTCGTGCAATACGAATTTAGTGCGAACGGACCATAACGTTCGTTCTTCGTCGAGCGGTCGAACGTGTGTTTGACGCGAACACGAAGCTCATCCCTATCCATGACTAGTGTCAACACTGAAAACCTTCTATCCACCTGATGTAACATCTTCAAGACTGATGACTTTGCAAGGGTCATTGTCAGAATCAACAGTAACCTTTTCCATCCCTAATAATACATTATTGGATCAGAATTATGTTTACATGCACACAGATTTGCTGTACTGTACAGAAATCTCTCCAAATTACCTATTAGACAGCTGAACAGATGACCCCCTTCATTCCTGTTCTAGTGAAAACTCAAAATCTTGGATATTTCCTTTACTTTTAATCCTGGTAACAATGGTCGCACTCATTGAGAGCATGAATCTCCTTAATAGTGACACAGACAGCTACCTGTCTAACCGCTCGCCACTCATCAAAATCCAACACAAAAATTGCTTTAGATACAGTCTTAACAGACATTACGTGGACTTAATTTAGTACCTCTATCCACTTCACTGAATACCTTCCAACTGGCAGACCCAGCTCTTATCTAGTCCTCAGTAGTCCTACCCACAAATAGCTCTACTGAGTTTTGCTGAGAAGATCCTGCAGACAATGATTGACTCCTCCAGAGGAAGCTGCCCAAGCCACAAAACATGTAGAGGACTGTGTCAAGATTTACAATTTGGTGCTCCTTATGATCTTTGGGGTTCATCGGCTCTTTAAAACCTTTTGTATGAACAATGCATGGTTGTAACCTTTTAAATGTATATAATAATTTTTGTAAAATTAATTTAATTGTGTTTTTCTATTAATAAAATTTTATTTTTATTATAATTCCTGCTTAATCATTGGGAACAGATATAGTCCTATTTCCTCCATTTTTACCAGGGGCATGTTTGGGGCAGTATTTTGTCTCAATAGTCTTCAGCCTCAAGATGAATAGCATAGAAGCTCTCTAGAGCTAATACTCAAAAGCATTCAACACCTACCATTATTTTCCCAGTATAGTTTATATCCCTAACTGAAATACACATTAATTATCATTCAAAGCACAGTTCTTTATCATTTGAGTGAGGCTTAAAGAGTGCACATTTTGCTTAATATGTTTTTTTTTTCTGCAAAATTCTGATAAAGTGTACAACCTTAATGATGTTATTTTTATTTTAATAAAAGTCAGTAGCAAAAATTCATATTAACTATATGTGCCATCAGGTGCCAGTAATTAGAAGAGGTGTCAATTAAGATGAAGTGTTTCTATTCTTGCATACCTTAATGTTTATGTCTTGGCTTTATTTCAGAATGAAATTACCAGCAGTTGGTTAGTTCTTCAATTTCCCAATGTAAATGGTGCTGGTGATTTCCATGTGTGTTGATAAATCTGTCATTTGTTGAAAGTTCACAAGCGTCTTACCAGTACTTTGGATGCAGAATACATTTTATTAAGTTTGAAAATTAATTAAAGTTCCTTTGCAACAGATGGTATAGTGTGACAAATGGATACAGTTTCTCTCCTTTGAGGTATTTAACACAGTATAATAGTTGTACTTTTTACAGTTTTTAAAGCGGACCCAAAGCCTAATACACCCCCCCCCCCTTTCTGACCTTCCTTTTCCCATACACTTGTAAATAGTAGAAGAAACTGAAATTACTTCGCTGAATGGAGCACTGTCTCTAATTCCTTAGGTTCCTCCAGGGATCCTACCCAAAGGCCCCTGCCTGCATACTTACCCTCCTCTTAAAACTGAGATTTTGTGAACAATGCCTTTGTATTGAGGAATGTGACTAGTTTTTTTTGATTACAAACGATTTTATTCAAGGATCAACATCATACAAAGAAAATGTCAGACAGTACAGTTGGATCAGAGAATGGTAGACAATCACGGGACATGGGAAAAAGATGGGGGCAGACAACAAAAGTATCAATACATGTGAATACATCAATCCAGTGAAGCACTTAGGTACAAGTAGAGAGGTTATTAGAGGATGCTAGCAGAGAAAGTCATATGATATTATTGAGGCATATTAGTCCATTGATTCCATTTATTTTCGTATATTATCATAGTGTCATAGAGCATGTGGTGAATGCGTTCCGCTAGCTTGATGGCATCCATACGTGTCAGCACCTGAGACCACGAAAGGGAAGAGGACCGCCAGTTGAGTGCGGTTGCCCAATGGATGGCTAAGAAGAGCGTGTGTATTAGTTTTGCACAGGGTAAAGGGATATCAGGTATGGGAGCAAAGCATAAGCACATTTGGGCTGAGAGGGTAATCATGCGGCCAGCAATGGTCGATACTTTCAGGGCCGCCGCTTGCCAAATGGGCTTAAGATGCCTACAGCTCCAAAATGTGTGTATTAACGTGCCCACCTCGGAGCATCCCCTAAAACAAAGTGGAGATACCGCAGGGTAGATGGAGTGTAGGCGTGAGGGGGTCAGGTACCATCTGAGATGCAGTTTAATGGCTGTTTCCCGTATGGAGTAGGCCCTGGAGTGTTTGTACATATTAGTCAGCATCTCCTCCCAGTCTGGCCGGTCGAAAGACTCGCCCAAATCCCCCTCCCACTTAAGCATTGGTTTCGTTTTGACTGGCAGGGCACATTCATTAAGCATAATGTATATTCTGGATATAACCCCCCTATCCCTGGAAGAGTGAGAACATATGCGTTCATATGGGGTATTATGGATTTGGGATTCTAGGGAGCCCCTAGACTGATAAAAATGCCTGACCTGTATGTACCTATACAACTCTGAGGGTGGGAGGTCATGCTCTGCTCGTAGTTGCTGGAAGGATTTAAAATGACGGCCTTCTTTCAAGGATTGAAACGTTATAGCAGTTGATGTCAACCACCGGGAGAATCTAGCTCTATCATGAAAGGCTGGGGGGAAATCAGGGTCACCTATAAAGGAGCATAATGGGGAAAGAGGAGAGGATAAGTGGAATTTATGGCTGTACAGCGACCAAAGGTGAACCGTCTGGCTAACTACAGAGTTTAGTGGGGCGAGTTGACTTGCCTTGATGGATCTAGACCACAACAACCCCGGCAAGTGGAAGGGGAGGATAGACTGAGACTCGAAGGCCAACCAGGGAATACCGTCGCGGGAGGTGTGCCATTGTGCAGTTTGTGCAAACCTGGAGGCTAGATAGTAGCGCCAAAGGTCTGGAAGGCCCAGACCTCCCAAGGGTTGGGGTCTGTACAATAAGGATTTATGGAATCTTGGTTTCTTATTGTGCCACACAAAATTATTGATGTCTCTCTGGATTGATTCAACATAGGTCTTAGAGACATATATAGGGAGGGCCCTGAAGAAGAATAGTAACTTAGGCAAAA
The DNA here is from genome assembly GCA_029206835.1 of Rana muscosa. Taxonomy (NCBI): domain Eukaryota; kingdom Metazoa; phylum Chordata; class Amphibia; order Anura; family Ranidae; genus Rana; species Rana muscosa. The sequence continues at coordinate 981,227,723 of CM055122.1, read as the reverse complement.
TGGCCATTTTTATGGCTGTGACCCTACCCAGAAAGGAGACGTGATATTTATCCCAGGTCTTAAGCAGGGACTTGACATGAGAGACTATAGGGTGATAGTTGACCTGGAACAGGGATTGGAAAGTAGGAGTAAGCTGTATCCCTAAGTAGCGAAAGGTGTCTGTGCACCAAGTAAATGCAAAGTGTTGCCTCAATGAGGATGCAAGAATAGGAGGTATATTGATTGGCATGGCCGAGCACTTAGCTAAATTAACACCCAGCCCCGAAATTAGGTGAAATGAGTCTAATAAGGATGTGAGATTCGGGAGTGCTATGAGTGGGTTGGTCAGAAACAGGAGTACGTCATCAGCGTATAGGCTGAGTTTAAATTCATCAGGGCCTTTACGATATCCGTTGATATTTACATTATTTGTTATGGCGCGGGACAGGGGCTCTATGGCCAGAGCAAAAAGGAGGGGGGATAATGGGCATCCTTGCCTAGTGCCCTTCTGGAGGGGAAAAAATGGAGAATTGTTGCCCGGTAGTTTAATGCGCGTTTGTGGGTCTCTATACAAGGCATGAAACCCGTGCATAAAGTCTCCGGCGATGCCAAATTTGGGCAATAAGTGATCGAGATAGGACCAGCTAACGCTGTCAAATGCCTTGTGTACATCTAGGCTAAGAAGGAGAGTTTGTTTGGAATGTAGGTTGGCGTCTTGTATTATATTAGTGACCAGGCGGATATTATCAGTGATCTGCCTACCAGGGACAAACCCCGTCTGGTCAGGGGAGATCAAAGTGGTGATCACAGAAGCTAGTCTGTCTGCTAGCAATCTGCCAAAGATTTTTAAATCATTGTTGATTACCGATATCGGGCGGAAGTTCTGGGGCAATGAATGATCTTTGTGGGGTTTGGGGATAAGAGACATGTTGGCCAGTAGCATCTCAGCTGGAAAGTCATTTCCTTTTAAGACATGGTTATAAAGGGAGGTCAAATGAGGGGATAATATATGGGCAAATTTCTTGTAATAGGAGGTGGAGTAGCCATCTGGGCCAGGGGCAGTTGAGGACTTGAGTGATTTGATAATGGTCTGTATTTCTAACACCGTACACGGGGCATTCAGGGCCTCTAATTGCTGGTCAGTTAGAGTGGGTAGGGCCAGATCTGAGAACCAAGACTGCGTGGAAGGGTCAGAGGTCGGGTGAGACATTTTGAACAGGTTCTTATAGTAATCTACAAATATGTCCATAACATCATTAGGGTGAGAGACCAGTACCCCAGCAGAGTTTCGAAGTCTATAGTTATGTGTGGGTTTTGTGGCCTGGTTTAATTTCCTTGCAAACATAGCAGATGCTGTATTACTATGTAGCATGAATTTAGCTTTAGCCCACCTCAAGGCCTTTTCTGTACCTTCTGAAAGCAGGAGGTCCAAAGATTGTTTTTTGCTGTGAATTTGTTGGAGGAGAGCCGAGGAGGGATCCTGATTATATTGGTTATAAAGGCTATCTAGGGCTCTTGTGAGCACACGAAGTTCAGATAATTTAGCTCTGTTCCGTTTGGAGGCTATGTCAATGAGGTTGCCCCTCATGACTGCCTTATGGGCAGTCCACAGAGTGCTCGGTGAGGTGTCGGGTAGATGATTATCCACAAAGTACTCCTGGAGCCTGGCTGTGAGCGCCTCAACCGTGGAGGAGTCAGTGAGAAGCGAATCATTCAATCTCCAGGAGTAGGTCGTGGGTTTGAGGCCCATCCCGTAGATCGTGAACTCAACCATGTGATGGTCAGACCAGGGGCAAACATGAATATCAGCCCCGGAGGAGTTAGCTAGGACCGTGGGGGAGCTAAAGATATAGTCCAAGCGGGCATAACTGTCATGGGGATTCGAGTAAAACGTGTAGGATCTACAGCCGATATTATGAGCTCGCCACGTGTCAATAAGCTGTAGGGAGTTCAGGCTACTAGTCAGGGTTTTGGGAAATGCTTTAGTGGCGGGGGTACTCCTGCTCCTATCCAAGCTCGGATTGGCAGCGAGATTAAAATCTCCGCCTATTATCAAATGGGGTGAGAGGAATCTCTCCAAGACCAAAAAAAATTGCCTAAAGAAGGAGGCGTGTGCCTCGTTAGGGGCATATATCGAAGCAATAGTAACTGCTCGGTTCTGAATTTTGCCTTGCAGGATTATAAACCTGCTACCCGGGTCTCTATATACGTGCCCGACCTCAAAGAAAGCCGAGTTCCTAATAAAAATGGCTACTCCACGGGTTTTGTTGAGGTGAGAGGTACAAAAAAATTGCTTGAAGGATCGATCAAAATACTTTGGGTGGTTTAGATTGGAGAAATGGGTCTCCTGTAGCAGGAGTATGTCCGCTCCAAGGCTTTTGTAGTGTCTGAAGGCCTTCCGACGTTTTTGGGGCAGGTTAAAGCCCTGGACATTATGAGAAATGATCTTAAGGGCCATCATAAACTAACAGGGAGGGGGCACCGGGATTGAGGGAGGGTATGCGGGTAGGGAAACCCCGTGGAATAGCCATTTGAGCCACCATCTTATCTCTAACAATGCATACATGTCTCTGGGCAGTAAAATCAAGCGTCTGATCAATAGCATGAGATATAAGCAATATGAATGACATTTCAAGGTAGAATGCAAAGGTCTGAAACAAACAACTAAAACCTAAAACAAAAGTACTCACAAACCACGTATGAGCATGGGGGTCAGAGGAGAACTTTCCTAATGACCAAAAAAACGTTTCCATTGGACTATATAGTCCTATACCAACCGAAGGACTCCGAGAGGGACGCAGCGACGAACAGGGGGACCATAAAATACACATCTCCCTGAACCTCACAGCGGCCCCGGTCCCAGAGTCAGCAGGGGGGGGGACAGTGAACGAGAGGAGACATACCGCCTCAGAGCGTGTCGGGGCAAAAGAAAAACCACAGCAAAAAAGAGAGCTACTGATGCGAGCCCTCCAACCGGAGGGGATTGGATCGATCGGATACCGGGGGTAGAGCATCCACCGGGAGGGCCCGGGCTTAAACAGCACAAAACAGGGGGGTAGTTGAACAGTTCCTGCAGTGTTTCCAGTCTGGTACGGGCAATGAACTGAAACAAGGGAAAGTCGTTTCTGCTTGGAGACCGGTGCAGTTAGGTCTATGCATAGTCAGTGAAGCAGGCTTCCTGGTGATGGGGGAAACGCTGCCACCAATCGGGCCTGGGTTCAAGCAGCAGAAAATAGGGGATAATGTGACCGTAGCAACAGAGTCTCTGGCCTGGCTCGGGAGCTGAGCTCAAATAAGGGGAAATCATACCTGACTGGAAACAGGTGCCTTAGAAGCCTCCGAAGAAGTTCTGTTCGTGAACCGCTAGGCTGGCTGATCACGGAACGGTTGGCGCCATCTGCCTTGGTTCCTTCGTGAAGGGGTGTTCCAGATCGGGTTAGGTCCTGGGGTGGGGGGTCTGCGGTTTACGGCCTCAGGTTCCAAAAGGCCCAGTTTGATCAGTATCTCCTTCCCTTCCGTGACATTATAGGCATTGTAAGTGGTTCCGTTGTGAGGGACAGAGAGCTTGAATGGGAAGCCCCATCTGTAGCGTATATGAGCAGACTGAAGGACAGACGTGACCTCCTTCATCCGACGTCTGCGGTCCAGGGTCGCCTGCGAGACATCAGGGAAAACCTGAATCCTCACCCCATCTAAATCAACGGCCGCAGCATTTCTAGCCGCGCGGAGAATGTCCTCCTTGATTAAATAGTCTTTAAGACACAGGATTATGTCGCGTGGTGGTTTTTCTGCAGGGGGCTTAGGACGCAAGGCCCTGTGGATCCGGTCACAAACAAACGCCGTAGGAGGTGCAGAGGGAAGGAGGCTGAGGAATAGCTTAGAGGCTGCGGCAGGGAGGTCCACGACCGTTTCTGGGACACCTCGCAATCTGAGGTTGTTTCTCCTATTACGGTTGTCGAGATCCTCGACCTGCGATTGTACTAGTTGGAAATTGTCCGCCAGTGCCTCATAGTCCTTTCGAAGATCGGCGTGCGCCAAGGCTAACTCGTCGTGCTTCGTTTCTAAGAGATCGGTGCGGCCACCCAGGGTAGTAATTTCCAATGAGAGTGTGTTCGTTGCTTTATGTAATTCCCTCTGGAACTTCTCAGCTAGTTTTTCGTACATGGAGGAAAGGCTGTCCTCCAGGTCAGCCTTGGTGAGCTGAGTGTGACACTCACCGTCTCCAGGGGATGAAGCTGAAGCCTCTGGAGACTCTACCGGCGACTGGGGACCACGTTGTGCATGGGCGCCATCTTTAGCCATGCCTGACTTCTCAGAGGTGCGAAGGAGGTAAGCGGTGAGGGACCTCTGTGGCTTGGGTTTCGGTGTTTTTTTCCGTGAAGGCATGCACCTGATGTTCCCACAGGGGTGCAGGGCGAGAATAGTAAGCAAAAGAGTGCAATATAGCCCTGTGGGAAGGCGGCAAGTCTCCTCGTTCGTCGGAGCTCCTGCTAGCTGCGACCTTCTCACATTGCGTCTAGGCCACGCCCCCCGGAATGTGACTAGTTTTAAAGGTATACCGGTATAGTTGTACGTTTTCCTGTAATAACATTGCAGCTAGTGCCCAGTGGGGGACACAAGATCCAACATAATTCAGATAGCAGTGGTGCTCATGGTTTATTGATTTGTGATATTCAGCTAAAAGACTCAATGGGACATTTCTCAAAGCTGTCTTATTGCTTAGAGTTGTTAATCTTTTCACTTCTTTCAGAATTAAAGCAAGTTAAACACAAATGTATCTTCTGTATGCAAGTTCTGCAACAGTACTGAGGTTTAAATAAGTTTCATTGCTAAATAAGCTCTCACAGTTGTGATACAGCTGAGAAAATAAGTGTACAGTAAGTCCCCTACATATGAACGTTCAACTTTCACAGACACAAACTTTTAAAGATGAAAACTTTTAAAGATGCGAACATGTGCTTGTACAGATTTTTTTCATTCAAACCATCGGGCTGGACAAAAAAAAAACTGACAGACCGCTGTACCAACACAAGCAATGTTGGTGCAGCGTTTCCCCCTGCTGTGCTATTGTGTTCTGACAGGGGCACTACCCCCACCAGAACACAGTGATCAGGGCTCACAGCCTTTGTCTGTAAACGCTGATCTTTGTTGGACTTAGAAACAAGTTGGACTTGCAAACGAGTTCTCATTCGTAAGTAGGGGGCTTACTGTACAGTTGGTATTTGGCTATGCTAGCGTACAAAAGTAAATCTGTTAAAAACAAACCCAACGATTATTGATAATTTTTTTTGCACAAAAAATTGCACATTATTCGCAACATTTAATGTCCTCATCAGTCTAATGTACAGCCATGTCAAAAGTAAAATCGTGGATGGAAATGTTGCCTTTTTTAACATATTTGAAAAGGCAAACATAAGATCTTCATTCATACGGTGCACACAGATAAACATGTTATACTTAAATTTTTTTTAAAACACTAATAAAGTTTGATTTTTTAATTATTTATTTAACAAAAATCTCAATAAATGTAATTATGTACTGTAGAAATAGTATGTACAGCCTTGGTTTCAGAGGTTAATTTTGCCACATTTAGCAGAAATTACTTCTTGTAGGTAGTTTGCAAAATTGCAAGCTGGAATTCAACTTTAAGTTTGCTAAAGCATTGTATATCAAAACGTAAATACTGTTTATCAAATACTGTACACAACAAGAAGGGAAGGGATTAAGAGGCATCAGTTACTGTTCTGATTCCTTCAGTTATCTGTGTCAAATTCAGCCTGAGTTAGTGAGCTTTCTAAATGTGCAGCATTTCATATTTACCTAAACTAAAATATTTTACAAATGTCCTGACCATAGTAGTAGAAAAAATGGGGACACACACATTGTGCTCCCTTTCCTAGATTTACCTTATTTCCCTTTTGGACTCTGATTACACTATTTGGCTTGTTGTCAAGTATTTCAAGCTTCAGGATTACAGATTTATGTAAAATCCAAGGAGCAGAGAATACTAAAATGCGTATCTGTGAAAATCGTGATTCATTTTTGAGCTTTAGGCCATGTGCACACTGAGCATTAAAATACTGCTTTTAGGGGCATCTGGAATATCTTTTCTGCTAATAAATGCCCTTCTGTGTTAGCCTATGTGTCCATACACAACTGTCCATACGTTTTTAAGTGGTTGGCAGCCCTGAGGTCACTCACAGGCAATTAGAGGCAGGGGCGTTTAGTGGAAGAAATAAAAACACTGCCAGCACATCCAGGAGGAGCAGAATTTTGGCAGAAAAAATGCTTGACAGGTGTAAATGTGTTAGAACACATCTAGACACATTTATACACGTCAAGCATTTTTTTTCTGCCAAAATTCTGCTACTAGGAAGAAAGGCAAGCTGCGTGAAATGCCATGTGCCCATGGGGCCTGCAGTGTAAGTAAATGCAACACTTTTTTAAGTTTTTGATATTGTAAGGAAGGGTTATACCTCTGTCAGGTTTTCATTGCTTTCTCTGTCTACATTGGGGGGATTACACCTTTCTTTTGGCCTTGGTGATCATTGTCTTCAGTGCAGAAAGTGATAGAAAATCCAAAAAGTTTTAGTTGTCACAGAAAAAAGAAATGAGAGGAAATGGGCAATTTCCTAATGGAAAGCACATTGGGGAATTATCCTTATATTGTAGAGAATTTCCATCACTTCCTGCTGCATTCTTGGAACATGAATTGAAAAGGAATATCCCCAATGAATTGAATTTCCATGAATGAGCACCTTGTTTATGCAGCTTCAGGATGCAGGCAGCCAATTCAAGTCTATTGGAATACAGCGCCTGTATGGAAACAGCCACTTGTCTCAATTTAACCTCCCTGGCGGTAATCCCGAGTGTGGCTCGGGGTTCCATTTCAGTACCATTAGCAGTAACCCAGAGCCACACTCAGGATTGAATCTCAGGATCCTGGTCACTTACCTTGCCCCCAAGATTCTGCAAAGTCCCCCCACTGTGTCTACGGGCTGTGTCCCCCGCCCGATGCTCTGTGTGCCGGAATCCATTCCCTGCGAGTGTCGCGATGCATGGGGGCAGAGCCCGGCGGCTTACAGATCACATTACTGTATCAAATCATTTTACATCCCTTTTGTCCCTAATGCTTTGTCCAGTGCCCTGCATGCAGTTATATATTATACAGTATACACTTTTCTTTCTGCCTGGAAACTTGAGATTGTCCATGGCAAACAAAAAGTGTCCATTTACGTCAAAAGTGGTTTTAGATCAGCTAGAAAACAGCAATAGTAAATTAGAACACTTGCAGAATTGAGCGATAGTGAATCGTGGGGAAATTCATTTTATTATTATTATATTATTATTTTTTATAATTATTTATAGTTATTTATTATATTATAATTTATGATTTTGTGTTTCAAACTTTATCATACCCAGGATGTCTACTAGACTCTTGTTTGGACAGATTTAAGTGTGTTATTACTAAGAATTAAAGGCCAAATTTCTATGCAAAACAATGTACCGCTTTGAGATTCGTAAATCTGACATAATCATACCGCCAGGGTGGCTACTAGCCATGTAGGTCGGGTTAGGTTGCCCTGAATGCAAATTGGGATGAGCAAGAGAAGACACCAGCACACTGTTCTGTGCTTGCTAGATCCAGAGGAAAGATCTTATACAATCTTAACTGAATGGTATATGGGGGATTAATATTGACTTTAAATCATCAGCATGTGAACCAAAAATAATGTACATACAAATGAATGAAGATACCATCCTAAATTAATCAGAGTTATGTATAAAATGTAAATATATATATATATATATATAATGTATATATACAGTATGTCTGTATGTCTATATAAAATGTATACAACCCCGGGAGGTATCAATACTAAATAATGAGTCTATTGCTAACACAGCTAGCTGGGGAAAGGCTGCCCCCTGAGCAGGCTGGGAACCCAAACAGTGAAAGAGAGAAAAGGGATAGGCAGAGAGGCGCCAACCGCCAATAGTGTAGCAAGTTTTATTAGTAGAAAAAGTTAAAATACAAAGCTTATGCACTCACGGACGTCACTGATGTTAAGCATTGAAACAAGCTCCATGTAAAAGCCATCAGTTCTAAACCAAATCCACGCCAAAGCCACTGACAGGAGCACCATTAGGCCGGGCATAATTCCAGGATTTTAGGCTGATGATAGAGGTGAGATTTGGCCTCCGAAATGCATTCTGATTGGTTACAGCACTCTGGATGGATGACAACTTCCTGGCAGCGTCTTGAAAGATCGAGTCTCCTGCGGCGACTCCCCAGCGGCTTGTTTGGAATCCTGCCCTAGCTTCACAGCACTCCTGTCAGTGGCTCTGATGTGGACTGGATTCGGAACTGATGACTTTTACAAGGAGCTTGTTTCAATGCTTAACTACAGCGATGTTTGTGAGTGCATAAGCTTTGTATTTTAACTTTTTCTACTAATAAACCTTGCTACACTATTGGTGGCTTGGCACCTCTCTCCCTATCCTTTTTCTCAAATTGGGATGAGCGCTTGTGTCTGTGCAGCCCCTGTGTCCTAATAGACATGAATGGCAGTGGTGGCCCGTCCATAGGGGGCGCATGGGCGCCGCCCCCCCCCCCAATCTGGTCACAAGAAAAAAAAACGTCCTTTAAGTGCACTATGGACGCTGGACATAGTGCCCTATGAGAAGCATGACGCCAATACAATCCCATGATTGCAGGCGAGATGCTTCATTTGCGGGTTTTCTGATGCTTTGTGGTGCTCTGCAGTGCGCCACTATGGCTCATTCTTGCTGTGTTTATGTTGGAGGGGGTGATGCTTTCCCTCCGACGTCACTTCCGGTTTCTATGTGCCAGTGAGAACCAGGAAGTGATGTCACCGCTGCTTGGAAGGAATGCACGGCTTGAGCGGGGACTATTTGAAGATCTACTGAAGAGTTTTTTGGTAATCCCTGAGACCCTGACCCTGTCACTGACATCCTCATGTGAATAGTATAACATGGCAATGTTCTTCTGATCCATCGGTACAGACAGTATAACATGGCAATGTTCTGAATCAGAACATTGCCATGTATACTGTACTGATGGATCAGAACATTGCCATGTTATACTATCAGACAGGACGAGGGCTGAGTGTCTGGGTGAGGGGATCTGATGGTGCTGCTGCTGGAAGAACAGGACAACTTGGAGAAGTGACAGATTGGAGGACATGCGAGGACACACCAATCATTTAACTCCTCATCTTCATCATCCCCCCACTGACCATCGGAGGTAGGTGCAGGCTGTTTACAGGGGACGAGGGTGTCTGCAGTGACAGACAGGGGGGCAGGTTGTGTTGCCTGTGTGGACATTTGCTTCCCATGCTGCTGTCAAAGTGAATTCTCTGTCACTGTGTATCCCGGGACTGCGATCATCAGGACCCCTCCCACCATAGTTCTGCTCAGACAGACTTTAACCCCCTCTGACCTGCATGCAAGCTACTTTCAGAGCCTTGTGTAGCCTGCAAAGTGTTTTGTGACACTGAATGACTTTTTGTGTGTCATGGATGGTATGTACTTTGTGTCTGATGATCTATTCCTGTAATAAAAGGTGTGTTGTGAGCATGCCCCAGTGTGTGTTGGTGATGTGAGTGAGCTGCACACAAAGCAGCAGTGCATGGCTGAGCTCCTCAGTTGTGGAATAAACAAACTTTATGCTTCATGAGGGACGTCATTGAGAGCACATGGGCTCTGCTAACCCACCATCCATCCCAGTCTCCATCCCTGCCTCTTACATCCAATGTCATGTGTATGTGCCACCAGCCCACACAGCTGGGAAAGTCTTTGTTCAGGAATCAGGCTTGCATTCCTGAGGGCAATGGAGAAATAACTTTTCAGGACGGATGTTTTGCTGATTCTGTAAAAAATCCCCCTTGTCAGACATCCTATGAGTACACTGATCCTCTCATCCAATAAGAGGACAGGCTTTCTCATTACATTTGGGAGAATTATAAAGCAATTTTTAGGGACTCATTAATGACAGGAATAGTACCACTGGATTGGCGCAGGGCCAATGTGGTGCCTATATTTATAAAGGGAATTAAGTCTTTACCAAGTAACTATAGACCTGTTAGCAGTGGCGGCTGGTGAAGTTTTAGGATGGGGGGGCGCAAGACCCCGCCCCTCCACATTGGCCCCCCCACTTCTCATAAGCCACACCCCTTATATAATCCACCCACTCCGTCCCCTGTATTCCACTTGCTTCCACTCATAGTGTCAGGAGTATAGAGATCAGCATCACAGGACAGAGTATACAGCCCCAACATCACAGATCATGGTATATAGCGTAGCCTTACAGATCGACGCAAACAAACTAAAAAAATTACACTGTTAGTAAATCGCATATATCTGCATTTTGCAACCTGGAAAAAAAATTAAAAAAATCGCACATATCTGCAACTTGTAAAATCGCACAAATCTGCATTCTGCACCCCTGTAAATCACATGTATCTGCATTCTGCAACCCCCCCCCCCCAATCAGGTCAGCTACAGTGCTGCACTATATACATGGCAGGGGGGTGGTGGACACAGCAATCACCCCCCCCCCTCAGACCAGCACAGGGTGGCAGGGCAGACAGACACACTCCTCCAGGCGACAGCCTCTTCGTCTTACAACACTACTACAAGTCCCAGCATTGGAAAAAAAAGTCATGACCACTCATCATCCTTCGAGTTTTAAGTTATAATCTACTAGGTCCCCGGATGATTTTGTTCCCTATGTATGTGTGGGACTACAATCCCAGCATCATAGAACTCTGGTGCATGCAATCCCCCATTATGGGACTACAAGTCCCAGCATCGCACAGGCACCCATCCTCCTTGGAGCCCTATACTATAACCTGCCGGGACATGAAGTTCTCCACCCTCTCCTGGAGAGATCAGGTGAACCCATTGCACGCCAGCCTGCTGAGATTTGTACTTCTCCATTCTCTCCCTCCTAAGACTCTGGTTCATGCAATTCTCTTAGGTAAGGGATTACAAGTCCCAGCATCGCATGGGCACTCGGCCATTTTGGAGCTCTATGCTATAACCTGCTGGGACTTGTAGTTCTTCATCCTCTGCTAGGTTCTGCAGGTTCATGCTATAGCCCATGTATGGGACTACAAGTCCCAGCATCACATGTGTACCCATCTATGTTGGAGCCCTATGCTATTTATTGCTGGGACTTGTAGTTCTCCACCCTCTCCTGGGGAGATCAGGATCATGCATTGCACACCAGCCTGCTGGGATTTGTAGTTCTCCAGCCTCTCCCTCCTAAGACTCTGGTTCATGCAATTCTCTTAGGTAAGGGACTACAAGTCCCAGCATCGCATGACCACTTATCTACTTGGAGCCCTATGCTATAACCTGCTGGGACTTGTAGTTCTTCATCTTCTGCTGGGACTCTGGTTCATGCAATCTCCCATGTATGGGACTACAAGTCCCTGCAGTGCTAGGAAAACACCTGGACACCCATCCACCTTGGAGCCATATACAATAACATGCTGGGGAGATCAGGTTAATGCATTGCACAGCACCAGCCTGCTGAGATTTGGCCCAAGAAGCATGTTTTAGTTATACAGGTCAGGAACATGATGCACGCACCCCTAGCCTTGCACAAATACTGAATACATCTGAATCAGGACAGCCTGGAGCCGGAGGACTATTGCCCAGAAAACTGCACAGACAGTCATTGGGGATCAGAGTGGGATGTGGGGTCCATCTAGCAAGGACAAACTATCTTAGAATGGTGACAGATACTGCAGGATGTGAGCAGTGAACTATGCAATCAGAAGCTAATGAAGGGGGAAGGGGGATGTGTGATATAGGGAAGGTGTACAGACCTGCATTACACAGAGAGAGGTGAAGTAAAGTTGGAGATTAAAAACGCTGCTGTAAAGTCTCTCAGGACACAGTGATAAAAGCCCCTTCTGCCCCCCTTCAATCCTGGCATGTATTGTACCTGGAGATTTCTGTGTGCACTGCTTGCTTGATGCCGACTCGCCGAGTCTGTGTCACAGGGAGATAAATGGCAGCTGCCTCTGCAAGGACCTATCACTCCCTGTCTGCCCTGAGCAGTTGTTCTTCTGCTGGGTTTCCCCCCTCACTTACTGAAGGAGACAAGCAGCCTGTGAGCCAATGACGCTGCAGGTCTGATTAAAGCCCCTATGGACCCAATCAATTACAAGCACTGGAAACCTAATGCTAGAGGTGGAGTGTTAGGGGCGCTAAGCTTTGCACCCCGAGCACACTCTAAACTATGCCAAAAGAGCTTCTTAGCCCCAATCACGTGTTTACACACAAGTCATGCCTCCAATAGCACCCCATGTCCGGCGCCCTTAACACACCCACTTAAAGGGACACTTAGAAAAAAAAATATTTTTTTTTTATTTATTTATTTATTTATTTTTTTAATAAGTAGCTTTGGGGGGGGGGGGCGGTGTCCCTGCGCCCCCTATTGACGGGCCGCCACTGCCTGTTAGTTTAACTTCCATAGTTGGGAAGATACTGGAGAGATTAATAAAAGACCACATAGATGAGTTCTTGCTGGAAAAAAACTATTTAAGCAACAGACAGCATGGATTCATGAAAGACAGAAGTTGTCAGACAAACCTGATTTCTTTTTATGAAGAGGTAAGAAAGACCTTGGACAGAGGGGTGGCTGTGGACGTGGTATACTTGGATTTTGCAAAAGCGTTCGATACAGTTCCCCACACACGGCTCATGTGCAAGGTAAAGTCTACAGGATTGGAAATATCAGTTTGTATATGGATAGAAAACTGGCTAAAAGACAGAATTCAGAGAGTAGTGGTTAATAATTCTTATTGCCCCATACACACGATCATTTTTCATGCCGTTAAAAATGCCATTAAAAAAAATGGCCATTAAAAATGATCGTGTGTATGCTCCAGAGCATTTTTAACGACGTGAAAAACGGGCATTAAAAATTTCGAACATGCTCTCTTTTTTCACGTCGTTTTTCATGTCGTTTTTTTTAACGACGTGAAAAACGATAGTGTGTATGCTTTAACGACGTGAAAAAAAATGCGCATGCTCAGAATCAAGTATGAGACGGGAGCGCTCGTTCTGGTAAAACTAGCGTTCGTAATGGAGATAGCACATTCGTCATGCTGTAACGGACTGAAAAGCACTAGACTGAAAAGAGCGAATCGTCTCTCAACAAACTTTACTAACATGAAGGGTGGCGCCATTCGAACGGAACTTCCCCTTTATAGTGCCGTCGTACGTGGTGTACGTCACTGCGCTTTTCTTGAACATTTTTTTAAATGATGGTGTGTACGCAAGACAGGCTTGAGAGGAAACAAGAAAAAAAATGACAAGAAAAACGTCAGTTTTAAAAATGACATTAAAAATGATCGTGTGTATGGGGCATTACTCTGAATGGTCCAAGGTTATCAGTGGTGTACCCCAAGGTTCAGTGCTGGGACCCTTACTATGTTTATAAATGATATTGGGTCTGAGATCAAAAGGAACATTTCTGTCTTTGCAGATGACACCAAGCTATGCAGTGGAATAACGTCCTTACAGGATGTCTCCAATTTACAAGCCGACCTCAATGCTCTGTCTAATTGGGCGACTATGTGGCAGATGAGGTTTAATGTTGATAAATGTAAAGTTAGGCACTTGGGGGCTAAGAATATGAATGCATAATACATACTAGGGGGAGTAAAACTGGGGGGATCTGTAGCGGAGGAGGATCTGGGGGTTTTGGTAGATCATAAGCTCAATAATGGCATGCAATGCCAAGCTGCGGTTTCCAAAGCGAGTAAAGTCCTTTCTTGTATTAAGAGAGGTAATGTCTCCAGAGAGAGAGATATCATTTTGCCCCTGTTCAAATCATTAGTAAGACCTCATCTGGAATATGCAGTTCAGTTTTGGGCCCCAGTTCTCAAAAAGGATATTGGGGAACTGGAGAAAGTGCAGAGAAGGGCAACCAAACTGATAAGAGGCATGGAGGAGCTCAGCTATGAGGAAAGATTAGAGGAACTGAATTTATTCACTCTTGAGAAGATGAGATTAAGGGGGGATATGATCAACATGTACAAATATATAAGGGGTCCATATAGTGAACTTTGTGTTGACAGTAAAGTGAATAATTCAACACCAAGGACAAGGGGGCTCTCTTTGCATCTAGAGGAAAAGAGATTTCACCTCCAAATACGGAAAGGTTTCTTCACAGTAAGAGCTGTGAAAATGTGGAATAGACTCCCTGCAGAGGTGGTTCTGGCCAGCTCAGTAGATTGCTTTAAGAAGGGCCTGGATTCTTTCTTAAATGTACAGAATATAACTGGGTACTGACATTTATAGGTAAAGTTGATCCGGGGAAAATCCGATTGCCTCTCGGGGGATCAGAAAGGAATTTTTTTCCCTGCTGTAGCAAATTGGATCATGCTCTGCTGGGGTTTTTTGCCTTCCTCTGGATCAACTGTGGGTATAGAATTGGGTATATGGGATTGTACGATATATTTTTATTTATTTTTTTATGGTTGAACTGGATGGACTTGTGTCTTTTTTCAACCTGACTAACTATGTAACTATGATGTATATATGTGTCGTCTCGTCTGTATTGTGACAGTTCCCAAAGCTGGATTGTATCTGTGACCTGTGCACCCAATCGCATCCAATCTTCATCATTTCAATGTTATTTCCAAAGTTCTTGTCAATCTTTTCAAATCTGCAGCTGTCATAATAATACCCAGCGATCCTTCTGCAAAGGTCCATGTTCAGGCACTTTCTGTTATAGTGGCAACGCACTGTCCCCCTCTGCCAATTGTTTTTCTGGGTTGTCACCTGGTTTCACATATTTCTGGTGGAGACGGATGAGGCAACATGCATTGTGCAGAAATGTTCTGCCAACCAATGACATGCAGCTGGTGCAGGGGGCATGCATATAAATGGGAAGTGGCTGCTAAGAGGCTGCGGGAGATCAGAAGTGCTAAGATGCACAACTGTATGAAAAAAAAAATATCCCCCCCAAAAAAAAATGGCATTTGTTAAGATAAACCATGATTTAGCAAGCTAAATGTCATTGTCATAGTAGTTAACATCTACCTTAAGTGTGTTAGGTATAGAGACAGGTAAGATAAGATGATAGTTGTCCTATATCTCATGCACATGGCCAATCAGAGCCGTATATCACCCAGATCAGCATATGTCTGCAGCGGGCACAAAATTGATGTCCTTTTTTTCCCCACAAATAGAAATTTCTTTTGGTGGTATTTATTTGCGCCCCCCTAAAAATTTTGAGCACCAGCCGCCACTGATGAATGGGCTGTCTGCACTCATCACCTGCGCCAAAGCTACTTAAATAAGGTGCTCATTCACACACTAAAGGTGTCAGTGCCCATCTGAATGAGGCCCCAATCTTATGCAAAATGGTATGGAAAAGAAAAATTCACCTTCTCTCACCACAGTTCCTTCTTTCCTAAATAAAATCCTGAAATTATAACGACTGTGTGTAGTTGATTAATATCTTTTCAGCTTTAAATCAGGAGCTTTTTTAATGTAGCATATTTTAGAACTGAACTTAACTTTTTCAGTCTGGAGACATACAAATATTATAAAAATCACATACAGATAGGTCAGATTAAGTAGGCCTGAAAAGGAATGTATGTTTTAAATGGTAGAAATAAGTGAATCATTACTATATTTAGAAGAAACATTTTCTATCACCCCCTTTTTTAAGCTGGAAAAACATTAAGCCTAACATAAAATGAAACTCATTTGCTCTATATTTCTACTCACCTTTTGAAGCCCTTACACTTAAGATGTGACATGGATTGTGAATCATTCACCAACCAGAATGAATCAATCATTTCAACTTTAAGACTCATAGCCATTTTTGACACACAGCAATCATGTAAACATAGGTAGCCCATAGCCCTTGTATCATAACTAATATATATTCTGCCTGCGTATGGCCAGTTTTAGACATAAAGATGCTTCTTCCAACATTTTGTAATTGATATACGGAAAAAATACACTTTAACAATAAGATTGATATATTTTAATGCAGAAATAATTTTAGAAAGCAATTTTAAAATTAGCAATTCAAGTATAAAAAAATTGATGAAGTGCATGTACAGCCACATTTTTTAATACATTGGGATAAAGCATTTTCCAGATAATAATTGCTGTCTATTTCCCCACTCATTTGATTCACCTTCTTTGTTTGTTCTGATGACCATTGTATCTGATACATGAAGCAATTGGAAAACCTAACTAAGTGAGAGGAAATCTGCCAGTAGGGACAACCGCTCTCGTGACAACTGTTTAAGAAGGAATTTCTTCTCACTTTGGAGAGATTTTCTTTTAATCCTGTTGTGTTTCTGGGACATTAAATGATGGCAAATCTAAAATAGGAACACACAACTAAGAGAAAACAGGATAAAGGTCAACAATTTCCTACTCTAGTTAAACCAAAAATCTCTTCCAGATCACACTCCAGCATCATCATGCTCCCAGGCCCTTGCTCAGCTCTTGCTCACTTTGCTGTAAAGAGTACAACATTACTTACTAATAGTGCTTCCCATTCTGCCTTTCACCTACCAAAGCAGGATGCATGGCCCTCCACACTCAGGTGGACCTCCATTATTTTTGATCCTACAAGCTGACTTTCTGGACTGGTACAGCCCTTTCCAGCTCTCAAATTACTGGAACAGCCCTGATGAGAGGTCACTGCCCTGTTCTCCAAGGCAACATGACTATCAACGTTTATACAATCCAATCCTGGCTATTCTCCAGGAGGATTCCAGAGATTCCACCCTACTCTGCATTAAGGCACTGCCTCAGCCACTGCTTCCACCTACAGGATCCAGATAAGTAACTAAACTATTTTGTCCTGTTAGCCTTGTCTGCCCTACTTTCTCTTTCTTCCACACTTAATATCCTTGAGCCACACTTAACCCTCCCCCACGATCAACTTTTTTTCAGAAAGACCAACCTACTGACTGTTATCTCACTTGAACTTACTATTTCTTAAGCTCATTGTTACAGGTGATACTTAAAAAATTTGAATATTGTGCAAAAGTTCATTTATTTCACTAATGCAACTTAAAAGGTGAAACTAATATATGAGATAATATATAATAGATAATATATGAGATAGACTCATTACATGCAAAGCAAGATAGTTAAAGCCGTGATTTGTCATAATTGTGATGAGTATGGCTTACAGCTCATGAAAGCCCCAAATCCACAATCTCAGAAAATTTGAATATTGTGAAAAGGTGCAATATTCTAGGCTCAAAGTGTCCCACTCTAATCAGCTAATTAAGCCATAACACCTGCAAAGGGTTCCTGAGCCTTTAAATGGTCTCTCAGTCTGGTTCAGTAGGAATCACAATCATGGGAAAGACTGCTGACCTGACCGTTGTGCAGAAAACCATCATTGACACCCTCCATAAGGAGGGAAAGCATCAAAACGTAATTGCAAAAGAATTTAGATGTTCCCAAAGTGCTGTATCAAAGCACATTGATAGAAAGTTATGTGGAAGGGAAAAGTGTGGAAGAAAAAGGTGCACAAGCAGCAGGGATGACCGCAGCCTGGTGAGGATTGTCAGGAAAAGGCCATTCAAAAGTGTTGGGGACTATCACAAGGATTGGACTGAGGCTGGAGTCAGTGCATCAAGAGCCACCACACACACAGACAGATCCTGGACATGTGCTTCAAATTTAGTATTCCTCTTGTCAAGCCACTCCTGAACAACAAACAGCGTCAGAAGCGTCTTACCTGGGCTAAAGAAAAACAGATCTTGTCTGTTGCTCAGTGGTCCAAAGTCCTCTTTTCTGATGAGAACAAATTTTGCATCTCATTTGGAAACCAAGGACCCTGAGTATGGAGGAAGAATGGAGAGGCACACACCGCAAGATGCTTGAAGTCCAGTGTGAAGTTTCCACAGTCTGTGTTGATTTGGAGAGCCATGTCATCTGCTGGTGTTGGTCCACTGTGCTTCATTAGGTCCAGGGTCAACACAGCCATCTACCAGGAGATTTTGGAGCACTTCATGCTTCCTTCCGCAGACAAGCTCTATGGGGATGCTGGACTTGGCACCTGCCCACACTGCCAAAAGCACCAAAACCTGGTTCAATGACCGTGGGATTACTGTGCTTGATTGGCCAGCAAACACGCCTGACCTGAACCCCATAGAGAATCTATTGGGGAATTGCCAAGAGAAAGATGAGAGACATGAGACCGAACAATGCAGAAGAGCTGAAGGCCGCTATTGAAGCATACTGAAAAACACAAGAACAGGAAGCGCCTCTGGGTGCAGACTGTATAAAAAGTTTTAATCCAAATAGAAAGGTTTATAAAAGCACTCACATTTAAGTGGTAAATGTGTGCATGATAAGGTCAAAAACAACAAGGGTCATCAGTGATATCTGTCTCTGTGAAGCTGATGGATGTGCTGTCTCTGCAGTCGTCTCTTTAACCACTAGATGGTATGCGGCCGACAGCCTTGGATGGACATCAGAGTGAGGCTTGAGGAGCAGACTGTAATCCAGGCAAGGAGAGATGATGTCACTGGGATGCGCAACGTTTCTCGAGCTGGCATGCCGTGAATGACGTGACAGCTGCGCTCATTCTTCAGGCTAATTGACAAGAACCAGTGGCGAAGGATATAGGGAGAGGGAGGGGAGGGGGAGTGGCCAAAATGGAAAGCGTTCTGTGCAAAAGTACATTGGTATGATAGAGATGACACATCGCAGGCTGGGAAACAAAGAATTACTAAAATTGCTTACTGGCTAATGGCATCATAAGTTAATTAGACAAACTATTAAGCAGCATCACAGGAAAGACCGGAACTTAATAAAACAGACACAAAAGAACAGATAAATTGATGATAATAAAATGTGTTTAAAAAATATGTTCTAAAAATGGCAATTGATAAAAACAGCAGAAGTGGATATTATATAGACCGGGGGTGTAAAAAGAGAGGGGGGGGGATATGGGAAAGAATCATATATAAAGAAATTATTATATATAAAATGGTATATATATATATATTGTGACAGCAGGAAGGTAAAGTCACCTGGTTGCATCCAGGGGGGTAGATATATTTCGCCCAGATTCAGGCTTTACGCCGACTTATACAACTAGGTGGAGAGTTGTATAAGCCCAGCTAAGGCTAGTGGGCTCATGGATGACTCATACCTCTAGGGAGAGTGTGGGGCGTCGTACAGACAGGGAGTTGAAGAGACCAGCTGAAGCTTGTCAGCTCATTTAGGCCTCTATAAGAACTCCCAGCTTCATTAGATGTTAGCTCATGCCTGGAACCAGACCTGTGTGGACTGTCTAGGGAGAGTGAACCCCTGTGCGGTGAGACAAAGCCTGTGTGGCTATTTGCTTGGACATTTAAAACCAGGGACTTAGGGACTAGGACAGCACTAGGCTGATCCCAGTTGTTAGTTAGGAAACCTGTATGTTTAGTCAGAGGTCAACTTGACCAGGATTTATTTTGTTTATGTTTCTTTTGCTTTGCTGTGTTTTTGTCACTGTAAATAGAAAATAAACCGCACCTTTTTGATTTTGAAAACCACAAGCTCCGTCTGCTGGGCCTGTTTTTGTGTGGGGAGCCCATCTCGGGGGTCACCCACACCCGCTGCCGAGCTAACCCCCTCACAGTTGGTGGAGAACCAGTGGCAGTTTTTTTTAAGCCAGCATGGAGGAGATACTGAAACAGCTGGCTCTAGCAAATGCCAATCAACAGCAGACAAATGCAGGTTTGCAAAGGAGCCTTGCAGCCCAGCAGCAAGCTCATCAACAGAGCCTTGCAGCCCAGCAGCAAGCTCACCAACAGAGTCTGGAAGCTCAGCAACAAGCCCTGCAGCAATCTGAGGCCCGCTTCATAGACCTGTTACAGAAGCAAGAGCAGAGACTACAACAAATGGAAGCAGTAGTGCAGCAACGTCCGCAGACCAGTGAGGGAAGCCGTCCCACTAATACCGCGTCCTTTGGGGTGAGTCGTTTATTGACAAAAATGACTGGAGAGGATGATCCAGAGGTATTTTTGACCACATTTGAAAGGACTGCTGAAAGAGAAAAGTGGCCTGAGGAGCAGTGGGCTGGACTGGTGGCTCCTCTGTTAACTGGTGAATCGCAGAAGGCTTACTATGACCTAGAGCATGACCAAGCAAAAGACTATGTGATGCTAAAAGCTGAAATATTGGCAAGGCTGGGTGTCACCCTGGCTGTCCGGGCTCAGCGTGTGCATAACTGGACTTTCCAGCTTGGAAAACCCCCCAGGTCTCAAATGTATGATCTCATTCACCTGAGCAGAAAGTGGCTACAGCCAGAGACTTTGTCCGCACCAAAGATTGTGGAACGTGTTGTAATGGATCGGTTTTTGAGAGCTCTTCCTACTGCCATCCAAAAGTGGGTAAGCCATGGAGACCCAGAGACGGCCGATGGTCTTGTGGATCGTGTGGAGAAATACTTGGCTACAGAGAACCTGACGGCCTCTTCCAGAGACACTCGGACTTTCCACCCTAAGACCAGACCATCCCCAGGGGCGGATAAGATGATTCCAAGGGGTAAGGGTGGAGAGAGTGAGAGGGTGGGAGCTCTACCCCAAGTTTGGCGAGAACAGCCTGGGAAATCAGCGGCTCAAGAGGCGGCAAGAAGGATCGTTTGCTACCGCTGCCGGCAAGCGGGACATATTGCAGCAAATTGCCCGGTTGTGGAGGAACCCATGCAGTGTGACTTTCTGACGGGCAGACGTCAGTCGCTGTGTGCGACAGTCGCATGCACTGCCATTCGGGGAACTGAGAAACATTTATGCAAAATGTGTATTAATGGTAGAAATGTTGTGGTATTGCTGGATTCAGGTAGCCTTGTGACCCTGATAAAGGCTGAATTAGTTAAAACAGAGGTCTCTGGGAATAGCAAGGTAGCTGTTATTTGTGTGCATGGGGACACCCGAGAGTATCCAGTGACTACAGTGTGTTTCGAGACCCCCAAAGGTACCCTCTCTCATCCAGTGGGCTTAGTATCTCAGTTACCGCATGACGCCATTGTGGGAAGGGATTTTCCGAAGTTCTGGGAACTGTGGGATGATCCTGAGCCCCCCACTGGTGCCCCTATGTACCAGGAATGTGATAGCCAGAACTCCCCTGAGAGTGGTGAGGACTCTCCGGAATTTCCCTTGTCAGTATTGGCAGGGGAGACTCAAGAAACTGGAGAGGAGCCCACCTCCTCAGACGAAAACCTACCGTCTGTGGAGTTTTCTGATCTTGAGGTTCACAGGGAAAACTTTGCCACAGAACAGTTGAAAGACCCCGCCCTAATAAAGGCACGGGAAAACGTAGTGAAAATAGATGGCGAGTTAGTGAACCCAGATAATACCTGCACTTACCCATACTTCAGCGTAGAGAAGGACCTACTGTATCGGGTGGCAAAAAGGGCAGAAGAAACCGTTGAGCAGCTTGTGGTGCCCAAACCTTACAGGAAGTTGGTGTTGGAGTTGGCCCATGGGCACATTCTTGGAGGTCATCTGGGGACAGAGAAAACCCGAGAGAGGGTATTACAGAGATTCTATTGGCCGGGGGTGATGAAGGACATAGAAAATTATTGTTCCTCCTGCCCTGTGTGTCAGAGGTCGGCCCCGATGCCACATTTCCGTAGCCCGCTGGTCCCTCTACCCATCATTGAGGTCCCGTTTGAGAGGATCGCCATGGATTTGGTAGGTCCTATAATCAAGTCCGCTAGGGGGCACCAGTACATATTAGTTATAATGGACTATGCCACCCGTTATCCAGAAGCGATCCCTCTCCGAAATACCTCGGCCAAAACCATAGCCAAAGAGCTATCTCTTGTGTTTAGCCGGGTGGGTATTTGTAAAGAACTGCTTACGGACCAAGGTACACCCTTTATGTCCCGGGTTATGAAGGAGCTATGTAAATTGTTCAAAGTGACGCAATTACGTACATCTGTGTATCACCCCCAAACCGATGGGCTGGTTGAAAGATTCAACAAAACCCTAAAACAAATGTTGAAGAAAGTGGTGGATAGAGATGGAAAGGATTGGGACTGTCTACTTCCTTATCTGATGTTTGCTATTAGGGAGGTGCCCCAATCCTCTACGGGATTCTCCCCCTTTGAGTTACTGTATGGGAGACACCCAAGAGGGCTGTTGGATATTGCCAAGGAAACTTGGGAAAGTGAGAGTTCTCCCCACAGGAGTGTGATTGAGCATGTCGCCCTGATGCAAGACCGAATTGCACAGGTAATGCCCATCGTGAAGGAACATTTGGCCCAAGCGCAGTTAGCACAGCAGAGAGTGTACAACCGTGGAGCCAAGACCCGTACCTTTTCCCCGGGGGATAGGATACTGGTACTTGTCCCTACGGTTGAAAGTAAATTCCTTGCCAAATGGCAAGGCCCCTACGAGATAATGGAAAAAGTGAGCGAAGTGAATTACAAGGTCAGACAACCAGGAAGGCGAAAGCCCGAACAGATCTATCACGTTAATCTGTTGAAAGCCTGGAGGGATAGAGAGTCCCTAGTCGCAGACACTTGGTCACCAGCTCAAACTGGTTGCGTGATTCCTGAGGTTGGAATAGCAGCCACCTTGTCACAACCCCAACAACAGGAGGTTAAGGAGTTTGTGCTTCGCAACAAGGAGGTATTCTCTGAGCTGCCGGGACAAACATCTGGGGTAGAGCATGACATCATTACCCCGCCCGGTGAAAGGGTGAAGTTAAAACCCTATCGGATCCCAGAGGCCCGACGGGAGGCAATACGGGAGGAAGTACAGAAAATGCTGAACTTAGGGGTGATAGAGGAGTCCCAAAGTGATTGGTCTAGTCCCATTGTGTTGGTGCCTAAACCGGATGGGAGCTGGCGATTTTGTAACGATTTTCGTCAGTTGAACAAAGTTACAAAATTTGACACCTACCCCATGCCACGTATAGATGAGTTGATCGACCGGCTGGGAACAGCCCGATACATGACGACTCTTGACCTCACAAAAGGGTATTGGCAAATCCCCCTGGCCAAGTCGGCCAAAGAGAAAACCGCATTTGTAACCCCAGACGGGGCGTTCCAATATAAAAGAATGCCGTTCGGGTTACAGAATGCGCCGGCCACATTCCAGCGGAAAATGGACCAGATGCTGAGGCCCCATCGGAAGTATGCTGCGGCTTACCTGGATGACGTAATTGTCCATAGCACAGATTGGGCCTCACATCTGCCAAAAGTGCAAGCAGTCCTGGACTCTGTTCGGGAAGCGGGGTTTACGGCTAACCCCAAGAAGTGTACCATTGGGCAGGAGGAGGCCAAATATCTTGGGTACACCATTGGGAGGGGAGTAATAAAACCCCAACTCAACAAAGTCGAGGCCATCCAGAGTTGGCCACGTCCCAACAGCAAGAAGCAGGTACGAGCCTTTCTGGGAATCGCTGGGTATTATCGGCGATTCATTCCCCACATTGCTTCTAAGGCTGTGCCCCTAACCAACCTGACGAAGGGGAAAGGGTCGGTCATGATTAAATGGACCCCCGAGGCTGAGGCAGCATTCCAATTCTTGAAACAAGCCTTATGTAGCCAGCCAGTGTTGTACTCACCCGACTTCTCTAAAGACTTTGTCGTACAAAGTGATGCGTCAGATGTGGGGTTAGGAGCAGTATTGTCCCAGGTCTGGAACGGGGAAGAGCACCCAGTCATTTACCTCAGCAGGAAGTTGAAGTCCCATGAGGTAAATTACGCCACCGTTGAAAAGGAGTGTTTAGCGGTGAAGTGGGCTCTAGATTCCCTTCGGTACTACCTGCTAGGTAGGCACTTTGACATGGTTACGGATCACGCTCCGTTAAAGTGGATGGCTCAAAACAAGGAAACAAATAGAAGAGTGAATAGGTGGTTCCTGGCCCTCCAGGAATTCAACTTCACAGTAAAGCATCGCCCTGGCATTCAAATGGGGAATGTGGATGCTTTGTCTCGAGTACATGAATGCCTGATTGCTGGTGTTCCAACCCCGAGGTTAAAACAAGAGGGGGGGGTATGTGACAGCAGGAAGGTAAAGTCACCTGGTTGCATCCAGGGGGGTAGATATATTTCGCCCAGATTCAGGCTTTACGCCGACTTATACAACTAGGTGGAGAGTTGTATAAGCCCAGCTAAGGCTAGTGGGCTCATGGATGACTCATACCTCTAGGGAGAGTGTGGGGCGTCGTACAGACAGGGAGTTGAAGAGACCAGCTGAAGCTTGTCAGCTCATTTAGGCCTCTATAAGAACTCCCAGCTTCATTAGATGTTAGCTCATGCCTGGAACCAGACCTGTGTGGACTGTCTAGGGAGAGTGAACCCCTGTGCGGTGAGACAAAGCCTGTGTGGCTATTTGCTTGGACATTTAAAACCAGGGACTTAGGGACTAGGACAGCACTAGGCTGATCCCAGTTGTTAGTTAGGAAACCTGTATGTTTAGTCAGAGGTCAACTTGACCAGGATTTATTTTGTTTATGTTTCTTTTGCTTTGCTGTGTTTTTGTCACTGTAAATAGAAAATAAACCGCACCTTTTTGATTTTGAAAACCACAAGCTCCGTCTGCTGGGCCTGTTTTTGTGTGGGGAGCCCATCTCGGGGGTCACCCACACCCGCTGCCGAGCTAACCCCCTCACAATATATATATATATAAATGAGTATATATATATATATATGTATGTAGTGCATCTGGCTAGTACATATGGGGTGAATATGATGTGACTGGGGGATAAAAAAAGGGGGGGGACTAAAATTAAAACTTTTTATACAGTCTGCACCCAGAGGCGCTTCATGTTCTTGTGTTTTTCAGTGTTTGGGAACATGAGTTCTGTTCCCCCCGGATGGCTGCCGTGAGCGCGGACTTAACCCCTTCCTCTCTTCGTGCCTCCCACACCATATTTATTAACATTGCCATCCAGCATATTGTACCTGCACTGCCATTGTGCACCATTCATTGACTTTCCACAAAGAGCGGACTTGTTGCCTCTTTCAGGGTAAAAAAGTGAGTGTTATACGCCAATAAATACAGTAATTGTATGCTCATTCAGCACCTTGGTTTGTTCACCATTGGATACTTTTTTGGTTTTCAGTTTTGCGCCATTTACTTGTATATATATGCTATTGAAGCATCTTGGTCTTCCATAACACCTCAGCAGTGCCGCATTGAGGCAGTAATTGCTGCAAAAAGGGCCCAAACCAAGTACTGAGTACATATGCATGCTTATACTTTTCAGAGGTCCGAAATTGTTCTATGTACAATCCTTGTTTTATTGATTGCATGTAATATTCTAATTTTTTGAGATTGTGGATTTGGGGTTTTCATGAGCTGTAAGCCTTAATCATCACAATTATGACAAATCACGGCTTGAACTATCTTGCTTTGCATGTAATGAGTCTATCTCATATATTTGGTTTCACCTTTTAAGTTGCATTAGTGAAATAAATGAACTTTTGCACGATATTCTAATTTTTCAAGTATCACCTGTACTTGATGATGACATGTTCAATCATTTGAGCTGGTCCTGTGTTTTGCTTAGGCACTTCAGCTATCTTTAGGAACACTAAACTGCCATTGCTGGTGACTCTAATGTTCTACTAAATCCTTTGCTAGATTAGTACATTGAATCAGATTAAGACAGAACTTTTTTCTCTTATGCCCCCGTGACATGTAGTGACTTATTCACACCAAAACAAAGGATTGCACCTTATACTCTGCACTCCACAATAAGTGCACACATATAGATTTTTTTTTATAATCTCAACAGGACCTTTCAATTGACTCTATTAAATAACCTTTAAACACCTTGATCAAACTAATTGTCAATTGTCATATCTAGGGTTGAGCGAACCCGAACTGTAAAGTTCGGGTCCGTACCGAACTTTAGCTTTTTCCCGAACCGGAACCCGGACTTTGTGCGAAAGTCCGGGTTCGGGTTCGGGTTTGGCAATCTAATGGCGCAGTTAGAAATGCTTCAGGGGCCAGCCAATCAACTTTTGATTAGCTGGTGTGCCCTTAGAAGCCATCAGAGCCATGCCTACTAATGGCATGGCTGTGATTGGTCAGTGCAACATGTGACCCAGCTTCTATATAAGCTAGAGGCACACAGCACACACGTCACTCTGCTTCAGAATAGATAGGGAGAGGATCTTGTCTGCTGCTGCTGCTTTTAGGGAGAGATTGAAAAATACATGAGTTAGTCCTGATTCTGGAATCTGAGGGAAAAGATAGAGAGACAGTGTAGTGTAGGGCCAGGTTCCTGTTGGTGCTTTCAGGGAGAGAGATATATTATATAGGAATAGGAGTCCAGATTCAGAGATATAACTCAGCGATCTGCATAGGTTTACCTGTTTGTGTTGCAGTGCAGTCTTTTTACACTGCCATGAGCCCAGTGTCAGAGAAAATCTACCTTTTATCTGCAAGCTCAGTGCACCAGCACTGCATATATTACGTTGAGAGATGCACCGTTTCCATACTGTGGGTGTATTCTGCTCTTGGAAAAAGATCCATTTAGGGCAAAAAAAAAGGCACTTTATTGTGCTCTTTTCCAAAAGACACGTGCAAAAAAAGACCCGTTTAGGGCAAAAAAAATAAAATAAAAAAATTTGCACTTTAATGTACGCTTGCAAAAAGACCCATTTAGGGCCACAAAAAAATATTTTGCAGTGTGTTATACATATGTGGAGGCGTGTGAAATAAACCATTTCTATATATTTGTCTTCTACTGTGCTATACTAAAAAAACAATTTTTTTTTTGAATAGCATTTTCTGCAGTTCTGTAGCTGTGCGATTCAGCGGTTACGTACTGTGGGTGTGTTGTGGTCTTCCAAAAAACGCCATTTAGGGCCACAAAAAATATTTTGCAGTGTGTTATACATATGTGGAGGTGTGTGAAATAAACAATTT
This sequence comes from Rana muscosa, assembly GCA_029206835.1. Taxonomy (NCBI): domain Eukaryota; kingdom Metazoa; phylum Chordata; class Amphibia; order Anura; family Ranidae; genus Rana; species Rana muscosa. Next base: position 981,200,829 of record CM055122.1, on the reverse strand, counting down.
CTATATAGTTTTCTTCTACTGTGCTATACTAAAAAAAACAAACATTTTTTTTGAATAGCATTTTCTGCAGTTCTGTAGCTGTGCGATTCAGCGGTTACGTACTTAATTCCCTCACTGGAGCGAGATCGTAAGATGCGCGAGTACAAGCGCACGCTGGTAGACGCGCTGCTGGTGGCATTCCCACCTGACAGCGGGCGTACGGTGGAAGCACAAGGCGAAGGCAGAGGAGGAGGAAGAGGTCGCCAACGCAGCCGGGGCACCGGCAGCACCTCAGAAGGCAGGGTTAGCATGGCTGAAATGTGGAAAAGCTTTGTCAGCACGCCACAACCAGCACCACCAGCTGAGATGGAACGTCTTAGCAGGAGGCAGCATTTCACCAACATGGTTGAGCAGTATGTGTCCACAGGCCTACACGTACTGGATGACGGGTCTGCCCCCTTTAACTTCTGGGTCTCCAAATTGGGCACATGGCCTGAGCTTGCCCTTTATGCCTTGGAGGTGCTGGCCTGCCCTGCAGCCAGTGTATTATCTGAACGTGTATTTAGCACGGCAGGGGGCATTATCACAGACAAGCGCAGCCGCCTGTCCAGAGCCAATGTGGACAAGCTCATGTTCATTAAAATGAGCCAGGCATGGATCCCACAGGACTTGTCCATACCTTCTGCAGAATAGACATGTATACCGGTGTTGTGACAAAAACTGTCCGGCCATCGGATTGTGTCCGGCCCATACTGCGAAGGCGCAGCGCTTGCGCAGTACAGAGGACAAGGAGATTCACAAAATCTCAGAAGATGAACGGCGCCTGCGCTGTGAGTGCAGGTTCAAGCCCCACCATCCAAGTGGACATACGGTAGCACATAGTAACAGGGCCCCTCACGGGCTCGGTTCGATCGCCACACTTCGGGCACGGCCTCACTTGGCTCGGCTTGAACCACGGATGGTGTGGCCTTCACCTGAACTCACCACGCAGGCACCGTTCGTCTTGGGAGATTTTCGAAATCCCCTTGTCCTACATACTGAGCAAGCGCAGTACAGGGTGGACACTATTTGACGGGGGACAGAATTCGACACATCACCGGCCTGTCAGGTCACCTATGGCCAGGTGACAGATGCACACCGTAGGGGGACAGGAGTGCACTGCAAGGTAGTGAACCTTATGGCTGACTGCTGCTGATAGGAAACTGGGTGGTTGTGGAAAGCGGGACCAGAGGAGCACAACCGGGATCCTATAGGAAGCTAGAGCCAAGATTCCCCAGGGCGCGGAGTCTAAGACCCAGCAGGTCTTCTCCAGAGCCTCTAGTGGTGAGGATGTTATGCTGCAGGCTGGGTCCAGGTCGCGGCCCCTAGAGTCTCCTAGCTCACGCCCCGTAGGATAAGGGGAAAAGAGGGGAAGCAGCAGCACAAGATATAAGAGTAACGAATAACAAGCTGAAGGTTAAGGGCCACAAGCAGACAAGGAAAACGAAGGACAAGCCGAAGGTCAAGGGTCACGAGCAGACAGGGATAGTCGGGGACAAGCCAAATGTATAACAGAGAGACAGACGTAGCACACGGCAGGCAGGAACCCAAACACACAATGCCTAACAAACACGTTGATCAGCAAAGCAGGCTTGCAGTGCACAGGTTAATATAGTGTTCTGTGATAGGGCCTGGGGTGGAGTCTGGCTGGGAGGAGATTATAAAGGAAGCCAGGTGAAGGAGGTCTGGTCTCTAAGATGAACACATGAGGAGGAAAGGTAAGATGGCAGACAGACATTAATGCATATCCATGACACGGCCTTACCCAGCCATTGTTGTATTTTTGAACCAGTGTTGGCTACCTCGTCATCCTCCACCGCCGCCACCTCAACCTCCTACTCCATATGGACCTCGTCCTCCTAGGTCAAGATTATAATTTTTATTTTATTTTTTTGTAGCGCACAGATCCTTTCCCCCTTACCTGCCTTTATGTTGTTGGCTCCTCGCAGGAGGGAGAAAGGCACACCGCACTACCAGACCGTACCCTCCTATATAAAGAGGTTTAGCGGTGTACTTGACGGGCTGTGTCCACAGCCGGAGTCAAAACTCCTCCAGAGGATGATTCTCACCTCTACTGTAGGTAGAGGCAAGTCCTTTAATTCCCAGTAAAGTCAATGTCCACGCCAGCTGAAATTACAACTCTTATTCTCTCATGGCAAAATGAACTCTACTCGGATAGAAAAGGTTAGAGCAAAGAAACAGGACAGCTTAAGGTGTGGAGGAGGTCCAGGCACAAACGTAGCACATTCACTTCACTGCTTAGGTTTATCAAACAGTTTTAGGTGCACGGTCTCTGCCACAGACCTTGAGGTTGGTCTCTGCCACAGACCGGGTGTACAAGGCCCCTGCCACGGACCTGGAGAACTTTGGTCTCTGCCACAGACCAGGGTGTATAAGGCCCCTGCCACGGGCCGGGTGAATAAGGCCTCTGATAGAGTCAAGATGACCTTGAGCTTCTCCTTCTACGAACCTAGCCCATATCAAGGGGAATACATCTCTCCAGGGAGTCAACAGACCCTTCCTTCACCGTGACTCCCGCATCGGTCCATCAGAATGATCCTCCCTTCCCTGGAACATGGTCCCCTACACGAGGCGGCACCCTAAGACTCCTCGACCCTTAGCGGACTCCAGACGAAGGCTCTGGACTCCAGGCTTTACTCCCGCACCTAGGCCTCCATACCCAGGGCAGCAGGAACTCCAGGATAGTATCTCCCCCCGGGCTAAAGGTACCCGAGATGGAACAGGAACACATGCACCCAGGCCGAAGGCACCTGGGCGTGGACCCCACTGGACATCAGCCCCCAGGCCAAAGGTCTGCCCCTTTTATATGCTCTCCCGGCATGCACAGCAGGTTCCCCGCCCCGCTGTACTACTGCCAAGAGGGGACACAAAAGGCACAGCACTGTATCGGCGGTTCAACCCTAGCCTACCATGGCAGCGCCACCTGTAGGCCGCAGGGAACTGCACACCAATACTGTCCCCCGAGGACAAAATGGTCCATGAATCCTACAGAATTAGGGTGTTTGAGCCTATTTACCACTCAAACACTTCCCTTAAATTTAGCACCCCGCTACATTTTTATTTCAAAGTATTTTATTTTCCCACTAGCTTATCCATTAAATTGAATAATTTATTCCAGAAAGGGCGTATTCTGGGGCATTCCCACCATATGTGTGGCATCGTGCCGTTGAGTTTCTGAGGTTCTTAATGACTTCCCGTACCTCTTCTGCTGAAAAGGGGGCCTCCAGCATATTTTTTAATTTTTTTTTTTTTATGTTATTTTAAGTTATTTCCCTATCCACATTTGTTTGCAGAGCACTTGCCATGCTCTTAACAACATTTTGCTGCCATTTGCAGCCCTCTAGCCCATTCCATTACTTTTTTAGAGCCTTTTTAGTCCTTAGAAGTCTGGGTCCCCATTGACTTCAATGGGGTTCGGGTTTGGGTTCGGGTTAAAGTTCGGTCCCGAACCCGAACTTTTTTCCGGAGTTCGGCCGAACCCGTCCAACCCGAACATCCAGGTGTCCGCTCAACTCTAGTCATATCTGTTCATGTCCCAATCACCATGTCTTTGGTGCTTTCAGTGCCTGACCCTTTTACCAAAATCTGGGGACTAAACCCATAATTTTCAGGAGACAGAACACGTCACCCACATCTAGCGTACACTAGATGAATATGGTCTTAACACTTAACATCCCTGGAATGTCACTCTTGACTTTTTGGGAGGTGTACAAATGTGTGTGAGATGAATGTCTTAAGCTGCCAAGGAAAAATCCTTTTTTGAACTCTTACCGCTGCAATAATCTAACCTAAATCCCTACATACTGTATGCAGTCCCTCCAAAAGCACCTTAAGACTTTTATGGATCTTAATCAGGAACTGCTATGACTTATTGACCAGAAGTTCCATACAGCTTGAACACCACTCACTAAGAATTTTTGATGAACATAAAAACAAGAGTCACGGGGGTGTAGCCTAACACCGGCGAAGATGGCAGCTTAATCTGAGTGCTCCGTCACCTAGAGCTCCACTACAGCCTTCCATTAGAGGGACAACCATTCCTGTGACTCGCCGAGATGACCAGGAGAAGCTCATCAGGCTCCCGGTCACAGCAAGTGTCAGGAAAGGCTTCACCCGCTGGTGGTGCTGTTGGTCCTTTGGACTGCAGTACTAGTGTCCGCCAGCAGGTGTCCTCTTGCAGCCAATATCCTTGTTGGAGGATCTCACCTGCTGGTGGTAATGCATGATACATGGACTGCAGTACCGGCATCCACCAGCGGGTGTATTCTGGCAGTATGGGACAGGCAGCACTTCCTGTGGTCAGCTGTGACCTGAAGCTTAATTACTAGACTTCCTTAAATACCCGGCAAGTGCAAGCACTCCTTGCCCTGTTATCGCTCTCTCCCCGACCTAGGACCTGTGAACCTGACTCGAGTCTGCATCCTACCCGATCCCGATCCCTACCTGTATCCTGCTTTATCCGATCCGACCTGATCCCTACCTTTAGCCCTTCCTGCATCTGTCCCTCGGTTACCTTGGTCCCTGCTCTGCAGCCAACCCATCCATCCCCTCCCTGTTCCTGTTTTATTCCCTTCCTACCCACCTGCTGGATCCCCTTGTGTATGACCTCGGCCTGGCTTTTACTACGATTCCGGTATTCCCCCTTTACTGTATATATCTCCTTTTGTCACTGTGATTTGGTTTGGTTATTTGCACTGTGTTCTGTTTGAGGTGTTTATTTGTCTGTTTACTTCACTTAAAAAATTATTACACTTTTACCTACACCTGTTTGGTCTCCTCTGTGCTGTCACACAGTCTGGTTTGCTAACATTCTCTGACAGCAAGATCCGGCAACGCAGCTCAGTCGGAACATTCCGGCAATGTTCCGAACACAGACACGCAGGCCTCATCTCAGGCCTCCGAGCGGCTTGCGACAAGCCCCACCGTCTGCATACCTCCCCCTTACTGTGCCTCTCTCATCTGCAGCAAGTAGCGCTGGACATAAAGACCTCGCTATTTGCGGCCATCACGGACCTCAGGACAGACTTTAGAGCTGTAGCAGTGTGGCTAGAACACGTGGAGACTGCCGCCATGACACATGGTACGGCCATACAGCAGGTTCAGAGGGTAGTCAGTGTACATGCACAGCATCTGATTGAGATGCACAGGCACATGGAGGACTTAAATAACAGGGGTCGCAGGCGCAGTCTGAGGGTGAGAGGTATTAGAGAGGCAGTAGAGAGACCCCAATTACAACAAGTGGTGTGGGCCATCTTTAACACACTGTTGGGGTGGCCGCCCGATGCTCCGGTGGAGATGGAAAGGTGTCATAGAGCCCTCAGACTGAGGAGTAGAGATACTGACCCCCCCAGAGATGCAGTATGCTGTCTAGTGGATTTCATACAGAAAGAATAGATTCTACGTCTAGCCCACAATCATGAACGCCTGGAGCACAATGGTGCACGCATACAGATATTCCAAGATCTGTCTACCATTACCCTGCAACATAGGAGGGACCTGCGCCCTCTCCTGCAAGTCCTACATGAAAGGCGCATAGCTTATAGATGGAAATTCCCATTCTGCCTGCAGGCGACCGCTGGAAATCGTACAGCGCAGCTGAGAACCCCGGCTGATTTGCAATCCTTCTGCGACACCCTGGGCATCCCACTGACGGAGGTCCCAGACTGGTACAGCACTTTCTTGCAACCAGACCCCTGGATCCCCACAATGCCTGAGGACACCCTACTTTCACAAAGACACAGACAGAGGAGACGCAGAACGTCGTCCAACTCCCCAGTGAGGATCCGCAGAGACATGGAGATGGATGAGAGCCCTCGAGCATCACCAACATCTATCCGGCGCAAAATGGATCGTGAGCCATGAATTCAAAGGTTAGCTGAATCTTTTTTGAACACCTCTACACTTTTTTCCCATCACCATGGGGCCTTTTGATTGTTTTCTATGTTAAGTGCTGATAACGGTCTGGATACATCCCCTGGACAACTGAGACCACTGGTACACTGTACCCTACTTGTCCTTTAATCCTCACTCCTGTTGGATGAGGTGCTCAGGTAACTCGGATCTCACATTGTTTTTTCTCTTTTTGTTTTGCCCTTCTTCACAGACTTTTTTTTCTTCTGCTTTTATTGTTCCTGTGCCCGATACTGTTGCCATGTTGTTTCCTGAATCCCTGGCAGACAGACTACCTGTCCGGCTTCAGGACATTGCACTTAAGTTTTCAAGACGGTTCCTGTGAATCCACAATGGTCAGCGTATAAGCTACTTGCATTGCCATCAGCTTGGGAGCTGCGAGTTCTCCTATACCTAGCCCATTAAGATAGTAGTCGGCCATTGACTTTTAGCTGTGAAACCTCATGCATAATGTCATCTCTACTGATGCTCTCACCCTCCCCCACTCCCCCTTTTTTTTTTAAATGCCAAAGGTCCCGGCTCAATATCTTCACAAAGGTGTTTGACCTACGGTACTCATTTCAATGTAAATGTTCATAATGTTCCTCAGGTTGTATTTTTACGATTGGAGAAGCTCTCCTCTCCTGCCATAGAGCTGGGCGTACTCCTTGGTTAGTGTGGGAGATTCCACCACCTCAGGTTTGTGGCTTGTTCGCAGCCTGGGTGCTGGAATCCTGATCTTAGATGATCCGGTCCTTACACCTATAATGTTTTCCTATGTGCCAGTTGTTTTGCCTTTCTTCACAGGTTTAGTATCATGATCCTCTTATAGTGTTAGAATGTTCCATGGAATATCTTACTTCTGCCCTATGTTGAAACTGGCTGTGTAAGGACTATACACAGGTTTAGACTGTTTTACTATCAAGTTTGGGGTGCTCCAAATTGACTTTCCTAGTTGCACTTAACCTAGGATTGTCCCACAGAACTTACCCCTTTATTGTTGGAGTCTCTGGGTGGTGGTTATTTTAACTTACTCCCTAGTGTTAGACCACTTCCTCACCCCAAAGTGGCTGGTTCCCCTTTGACAGCTACCGGCATACCCCCCTCTTCGTACCCATAACCCCTGATTCCTCTCGATTTGGTGGGTCGGCAGGCCTAGACCCATTTCCGGTATATCTCACAACTCCCCTGCCTTGTGGCTATTTGTCACACACAGGTAGAGATTTCCACTCACCTCCTGTAACACCTGCCGTGCTCAAATCAGCTTTAGACTTATCTTTCCTTGCTGATATTTTCTAATCCCTTCCCCCCTATTTTCTTTCCCCCCCACCTGGGACCCCTCTCCGTCTTCGTCTTACGTTTGTGATCCAAGTACACGACCGTCAATCCCCCATGTCTTCCACAGTGCAAATGTCAGTTCCTTTATCACTCAAAGTATATTCTTTAAATGCTAAGGGCCTCAATGTACCAGAAAAGCGTAGCAGCGTTTTAGCAGAGGCTCACCGCTGTAGAGCTAATGTGTTTTTTCTCCAGGAGACCCACTTTAAAACTGGGTCTATTCCCCGCCTTACTAACAAACGCTTTCCCGAAGCGTATCACGCAACCTGTGCGGACTCCAAAACAAAAGGAGTCTCCATCCTGCTGGCCAAGTCACTCATGTTTCACCAGACAGACCAGTTGCTAGATTCTGAGGGTAGGTTTCTTTTTCTAAAGGGCACCTGGAAAGACAAGCCTATAACGCTAGCGAACATATACTGCCCCAACTCCAAGAGGGTGACCTTCCTAAAAGAGACCTATCTGATAGGCTTGTGCAATTCGTTTCGCAACGAATCGAAATTTGGCCGAATTTAGCAACTTTCGGACATTCGGAAGCATTCGAATTTCCGAACAAAGCAATTACGAATAAAACCGAATCCGAAATAAATTATACCGCAAACAGCGAATGCCCGAATGTCTTCGGCATAATTAGTTATGAAAAAAGTATGTACCAATCCATACGAAGCACAATAACACTAACTCTGCTCTGCTCTCTGCTTCTCCCTCACCGTGCTGAACTCCCTCTCAAAATGGTGTACAGGGGCGGAGGCTTTAGCCGCATGTAAAAAACGAAAGTAAAATGCGAGATTTCTAATCCATTCGAAGCACAATAACACTCTCCCCTCTCTCTGCTTCTCCCTCACCGTGCTGAACCCTCTCAAAATGGTGTACAGGGGCGGAGGCTATAGCCACATGTAAAAAACGAAAGTAAAATACGAGATTTCGAATCGTTACAAATAACCGCTATGTATTTAGAAAAGTACAAATCCATTCGAAGCACATTAGGCATAATAGGCAGCGTCATTGTGAGAGAGACACGGAAAATTATGAATCAACGAACCCCAAAAAAGTTACGAAAGTAGGAGTTGTGTCCAGAATCAACGAAAAACAATGTACTCTACCGAAAGTACGAATTATAAATCAACTAAAAATTCAACGAAAAATGTCACTTGCGAAAATACGAATTAGTCCGAACACGAAAAATCCAGTCTAGCAAAATTACGATTGATTACGAATCAACAGGACCGAAAAGAAACTAACCGAAACGAAACTAATTTTTCCGTTGTGCACAAGAAACAAACCGAAACTAAACAAATTTTTCCGTTGTGCACAAGTCTACTATCTGAAACTAGCTTCCTTTCAATCAGGCCTACTGATACTAGGGGGTGATTTCAATATGGCCCTTGATCCCTTGTTAGATACCTCTACGGGCACCTCCTCCCTCCCGTTTTCAGTGTTGTGGCAAGTGAAGCTTGAACTAGCCTCTCTTACTCTACACGATACCTGGCGCACTCTTAATCCAAGAGAGAGGGGTTATACATTCTTCTTGTCACCCCATAACTGATACACGAGGCATATCTTTCAGATGCGACCATCGAGAATATGGTCCTTTCCGATCATCACCCGATTACCCTAACTTTGCAATTCCCACAAAAAATTCAGTCCACCAAGACATGGAGACTGGATGCCTCCATTCTTGCTGATCCTGGAGACCAAGCAGACATCCAGCAGGCTCTTACCGAATATTTCTCCCAGAATGACACACCTGAGGCGTCTCCCATGGTTCAATGGGAGGCGCATAAATGCGTTATACGAGGACACCTCCTCACTATAGCGGCTAGGAAAAAGAAAGCACATCAAGCGTTGATCACATCTCTCTCTAAGAAAATAGCTAGGCTGGAAGCTCAACACAAGTGCGTCCAGGCTCTCCAAGTAGCTACAGAGCTAGCAGACACGCAAACTCAGTTGGTGGAGGAACTATTTAGGAAAGCGCTCAAAGGTCTAGTTCTGTCACATAAACTATTCTATGAACAGGGCAATAAGCCAGGTAGGCTTCTAGCCAGGCTCACACACAAACACACACAGACCCATACAGTGCACCATGTGACCGACTCGTCGGGAACAGTTTTTTCCAAGAGTGAGGAGATTGCACATCAATTTCTTCGCTTTTATAGCAAACTTTACAATCTTAAGGGATCAAACCAGACTCTGAACCCTACTGCTGTTGAGAACCGTTTAACGGATGATAAAGGACTTCCTTACTACTTACAGCCCCACAGCCCTATCAGAGACGGACCGAACTGCGTTGGAAGCCCTTCTGTCCCTGGAGGAGTGGACGGATGCACTAAAAGCCATAAAACCTGGCAAATGTCCGGGACCAGATGGCTTTTCGGCGCAATATTATAAATGCTTCTCAGACCTTCTAGCTCCACGCTCCCTAAAAGCCTTTAACACGCTGGCCAATACCTCCTATCCCTCAGAGTTCTTACCAGAAGCCTATATTACCGTGATTCCCAAAGAAAATAAGGATCCGACCAATGTAGCTAACTATCGGCTGATTTCACTCTTAAATGTGGATGTCAAACTTTTCGCTAAAATCCTGGCCAAACGCCTAGTATTCTATGTGCCGGCCTGGGTAGGCCTGGACCAATTGTTTTTTTTTCCTGGCAGGGAAGTCAGGGACAACACCATAAAATCCTTGAATCTTCACCACTGGCTCACCTCATCTCAACAGGAGGGATTTTTCTTGGCAATGGATGCGGAGAAGGCGTTTGATAGGGAATAGTATGCGTGTCTTCATAGGCTCCCTTTATGTGAACCCAAGAGCTAGAGTCTGTGTCAATGGCCACCTTTCGTATGCCTTCCCCATACACAATGGCACCAGGCAGGGCTGCCCTCTCTCGCCCATACTCTATATCAGACCTCAAATTTTCCACTCGCCTACTCGCATTTTGCGAGTGGAAAATTAGGTTTGGCGAGGAGCTGGGCTGCCTGGGAGTGGGGGGGCGAGCACCGCGGCGGGCGGGGTTGATCGGGAGCTGTTCTCCCAGTGAGAGCACGGAGGAAGAGGAGAGTCGCGGAATCGCAGAGCGGTATAGCCCACTGTTACAACTTACATTGAAATTTCCTCCGCTCTGCTCGCTCACACAGCCCGGCCTCCTCCTGACCCCGTGCCTGTACTAGACGGAATGCGGGTCCAATGCTGAGATGTGCTTATCACAGGCGTGGGGTCGGGAGGAGGCGGGGCTGTGTCAGCGAGCAGATCGGAGGAAATTTCAATGTAAGTTGTAACGGCGGGCTATACCGCTCTGCGATCCTGCGTCTCTCCTCTTCCTCCTGTCATGATATGGGAGTACAGTGAGTCTTCAATGTGGGGCACGGGGAATCTGCAATGTGGGGGGCACAGTGAATCTGCAATGCGGGGAGCACAGTGAGTCTTCAATGTGGGGCACGGTGAATCTGCAATGTGGGGGGCACAGTGAATCTGCAATGTGGGGGGCACAGTGAGTCTGCAATGTGGGGGGCACGGTTAGTCTGCAATGTGGGGGGCACGGTGAGTCTGCAATGTGGGGGGGCACAGTGAGGCTGCATTGATGGGCACAGGTGAGGCTGTGCTGAGGGGAACTGATAAAGTTGTTGTTAATATTTATTTTTTGTAACTTAATTCTGCATAAAACATTTCACAAGATAATTTATGAGGGCGTGATAGCGGCAGAATTAGGGGCGGAGCAGGGTAGGGGTTGGGTGGGGCAACTGGTGGCGAGTAACCCTTGAGGCCTGGCTAGTGGTTCAAGACTTGAAATTTTGAGCCCTGCTCTATATCCTGACCCTAGAACCCCTGCTACGCTGCATCCGAGAAAGTTCAAATATAAAAGGCATCACTGTTCGTCACAATGAATACAAAATCGCAGCTTTTGCGGATGACATCATGCTCTTTTTTTCCGCGCCCCTGTTGTCCCTACCTAACCTTATGCCGATCTTAGACCTCTTCCAGTGTATCTCGAATCTTAAAATCAATTTATCCAAATCGTTTGCGTTAAATGTCACACTACCGGATGCTCTGGTGCAACAATGCCAGGCAAACTTCCCATTTAGATGGGCGAGAGATGCCATCACCTACTTAGGTATACAGCTACCAGCTACTCTAAAAACACTGTATTCTAAAAACTTCCTAGCCAAGCTAAAACTCATACAACAAGATCTCTCGAGGTGGGATGTGCCCACCCTTTCCTGGTTCGGACGAGCCTCTATCCTAAAGATGACAGTCTTACCTCGTATACTATACAAAATGCAGACTATCCCGATACACTTACCACCCACATTTTTTGCGGCTTACAGGAAAATGTATAGAGCCTTTTTATGGGGTGCTAAATCAGCTTGAATCGGATGGGCAAAGCTAGTCTTGTCCAAGGAAAAAGGAGGGATTGGTCTCCCGGACATACAGCGCTATTGTTGGGCTGTCCACATGACCAGGGTGGTAGATTCGAAAATTCATGCCCGGTGTAAAAGCTGGGTGTACCTTGAGAAATTAATTGCAAAAACTGATCTGGGCTAGATTCCTTGGATCCCTAAAAAATTGATACCTCCACAGCCCCACACACATCCTTTGACCGGAGCGACTCTCCAAGCTTTTGACAGGGCATGTAAAGCCCATGCACTGACTGCCGCAGACTGCCCAATTACCCCCGTTAGAGGTAATCCAGACTTCCCCCTGGGTCTATCGTCATCCTATCTTTATAAGGAATGGCCATACCCACAGATGCAGGCCAAACACTTCTTTCACAATGGCAAGTTTCTAAAGCTACAAGAGCTTGCTGCACTGTCTAATACTAAGTCCTTCCCCTCTTGGTCTTATGTGCAATTAAAACACTTTCTAGATGTGCCAGCGAAAATAGTCAATTTCATGAGCCCGCCCACAGTGTTCGAATCCCTATGTTCGAGCTCTTCACTCCAGAGTCATGTCTTCTCGGCCTTATACACGTCTATGTTTGGAGATTCGTACTCCTCTTTACAAGCAGACCATACATTTTGGGAGAAAGCCTTAGACAGGGAGATAGGAGAAGCTAGTTGGGACCAAATCCATTTATACATACACAAAGGCTCTCTTAATGTCAATACGCAAGAAAATGGGTACAAACTCAAAACTAGATGGTACAAGACCCCTCAAGTGCTTCATAAGATTTTCCCGACGGTACCTGATTACTGTTGGCGATGTGAAACAGAGATAGGCACCTTTCTCCATGTCTGGTGGTCCTGCTCTCGAATCCAGCCATACTGGCGTAGGATACATGAAGTGACTACAGTAATCTCTTCGCTCCCTCTGGAGTTTACACCCAGACAATACCTACTACACCTATCCAAAATACCAAAAAAAAAAATACTTCAAATCAATACCTATGCATTTAATAAACGCTGCTAGGCTCTGTATACCGGTACATTGGAGGTCCACGCGGCCGCCTTCACTAAAAGAATGGACACTACGTGTCGACCGTATAGCAACGATGGAGGAACTGATTCTCACCTTGCAAGACAAAATCTTGAGCTTCTCAGCTATCTGGGAAGCTTGGATCACGTACAAAAACTCCCAGTCATATCAGGAATTGCTGCAATTGGACGTATAAGCTATTGCCATAACACAAATTTATCGTAGATGGTTTCCCCGGGGATCCGGGATACCCAGTGAATGTAGCGTATAGACAATGAACGGAGAGGGTAGAAGGTGGGTTTCCACCCCCTCTCCACATTTCCTCCCCCTTTTCCCTCCCCCCTCTCTCTTCTATTCTTTTTTTTCCTTTGAATTTTCTGAGTTAGGTAGCAGGTTGGACATAGAGCTCGGAGCGGACGAGATTGTCCGAGCCTGAGCCCCGGGTCCATGCCCATAGATAAGAACAATTGGATACAGTTGAGTGATTTTGTCAATGCCCAGACAGGTGGTTCAGAGAATCTCTTGAAATTGTAGTTAATCAATTTGAGAATAGTCACATGATACCCTAGAGTGCATAAAGCCTAGGATATTGCCACTTTGTTCAATGCAAATAGGCTTCCGAGCATTTACTAAGGATGTTCTAGATGTTTACTGTACTCGCAACCTGTTATTTACTGCTTGGAATACTTCATATGGAACCTGTTACCCAATTTGTTATATTGTTGTACTGCTACACTGTGATGTATACTTTTTTGTGTACTTTTTTTGAAATATATAATAAAATCTTTGTGGGAAAAATCACAGTAGTCACAGCAATATTTATTCCCCAAGACACCACTCCTCACCTGTCTGCCCATCTTTTAGGAGCACATATAACCCAAAGAGAGCAAGGTTCTCTCATTATGCAAGAGCTATAGGCCTATATCTTTATTTAACATGGATGTAAAAAAGTCTTGGCAAATTGCCATCTATCATTTCTCTGAATCTGGGTGACTTTGTGCCCAGTAAAAAGGCACGTGGCAACCAGTAGTGTATTTAGGTTTTGTGCTGCCCTAGGCCTGACTAAACTTGTGCACCCTCTAATTTAAATATGACCCACCCCTTCCTGTCAAGGCCACACCCCTTTCTGTTTAAGACCCACCCTTAAATTTTCGTGTGGGGACACTATTTCTTAGGGCCTGGGGGGGGCATTGGATTCCCTTAATTTGCATAGATTTCCTCTCACTTCCTGTTTGACTATGGGGCAGGAAGTGAAGGGAAATCTCTGCAATGGGACAGGGATGGTAAAAAATTTACTGACATGGGCTCTAACCCTCCCTTACTCTATCCAAAAGGAAAAAAACAAAGTGTTGCCTATACTCCTACTTTAAGCACAAATTTTGGATAATTTTATGGAGAGGACTAAGAAGATATAACCATGCCAATGGTGCAGAAGAAAACATATAGCACAGTGAGGAAGGTTTGTGGTCCAGGCTGATAGGACAGTCAAAATTAGAAGCAGCTTGAGTTACACTAACAGTGTAGCACAAGCCGGCAGGCCCCCTGCAAAGTGCTGCCCTAGGCCTAGGCCTTGTTGGCCTAGGCCAGGATACAGCATTGGTGGCAACACAAAAGCATTCAACTTCCACTATTGGGCAGCCTTCACATTTACAGTGCTCTCCACAACCATGGTAATGTTGTCATATGTACAATACCACTTCTAATAAACTGTATTAATTGTGCATTCTGTATACTCATGTTACAAAGCAATAAAACATTTTTTGTAATAAAAAAGGGGCTTCACATACATACGTACTTTAAAAAATATATTTAAAAAAAAATATGAAAAAGATTGTGTTTGTGCTCCTAACTGAAGGTATAACTGTGAACAAATGGTATTAACATATTCCAATGCCACAAATTGAGGTTGATTTTTAAAGGTAAATGTACTGTTCAGTTTTCAAGGGAAGTTGCACTTTACAAGGTAATTATCCCCAAAGCTTAGTGAATACAGTGAAGCTCTGCTGTCTTCCATCACCTATTCATAGGCAAACAAAAAATGCTTTTTTATTATTTTCCTTCATGAGGTTTGATGTTTTTTGTAAAGTTCAATTTCCACAATTTCACTACGCTCTGGCGAAAATCACCTTGAAAAGTGCAAATTCCCTTGCAAAGTAAACAACCTATTCACCTTTAGTAAATCAATGCCCTTATGTCCATCTTTAGTACTGCCCCAGTAAGACTTCTAAGGTACTTTTAAAGTAATAAGTGGAAGCTTCTCTTCTAATAGTGACTCAAGTATACTCTCACATTTATAACCTTTATTTAAAATATCACTTAGATTCTTTTTTTTTTCAACCAAATATCCACCTCCTGTAACCTTGATCATAGACTAGAGATAGAAAGGTAGATTATATATGTGTGTTTTTATTATTCCATCACCACAAATCATGTTTATTATGCCGACATGCTCCAGTGATGTCAATAGCATCATATTTCATATTCAACAAAGACAACCCTAGATGCTGTTTTCTATCTACTGAACTTGTTTTGTTTACTAAACATAAATTTATTGCTTACTCCATATTGCTTACCAGTTTATGCTCAAGATAATTTATTAAACAATTCACATTCTCAAGAAAAAAAAAAATATGCAATGTCTGAATACCCAAAATAAAATTGGTGTGTCTACATATAATTATACACAAATATTATTGAATAATTGTCTTGATCCTAAACCTTAAAGACATATATACTCTTTTCAGTAATTGCCCTAGTGATTTAACCTTAGTGATTTGCATTTTTTCTGATTGAAGTCTGCAATTCTGTAGAAACAAAACAACACACATCTAACTAATGAAGCAGAAACATTATGCAAATGTGTTGGCTTAGCTACATATTTTTCAGTTTGGCGATCTGTACTCACTAGTGATGACATAGTACAAACATGCCTCACATGTTCACAAGAAAAAAAAAAGAAATATATTCTGAATATGACTGAATCTTCTATTTTGATGTATGAGTAATGTAAGTATTGAACAAAGACTTGAATTCTAATTAGAATGTTAATAACTGGCATCATTTTAAATAGACATTTATTATGGAAAGAAATATCTCCAGCACATAAGCTAGAAATAGTGAGTTTTGACAAGACTGCTTTCACTAATATGCACATAGAAGGAGAGAGTTACCGCTCAGATGTGACTGGTGACTCATTCACAAGATCCAGAGCCGTGGGTGCAGGCAATGCATATGACAATGCAAAAAATCTGAGGAAAACGCTTGGACAGCCGCACTCCAAAAAAAGGTTATTTTATTTTTTAAAAAAAGCACAAACAACATGCCACAGCAAAAAAACAGCAAGTATGAGCTGACGTTTCGCACTGTGATTCAGTGCTTAATCATAGCTCAGATTAAGCACTGAATCGCAGTGCGAAACGTCAGCTCATACTTGCTGTTTTTTTGCTGTCGCATGTTGTTTGTGCTTTTGTTTTAAATAAAATAACCTTTTTGGAGTGCGGCTGTCCAAGCGTTTTCCTCAGATTTTTGCACTAATATGCACATGCCATAACATAACAATGGTTATAGGATAACTGTACCTTTAAAAATCTAGCATATTACCCCCTCCTCCTTTGTCATAATATCATTATAAATAATTTAAGCAACTGCACTGCAAGTCATACATGTGTCAGCCACACTACAGAATATAGCAGATATCATTGGTGAACTATTAAAGTGTACATACAGTATAAAGAATTATTTATCTTTATAAACCCTCTTTTGTGGCCCAATCTATCCCCATTCATTGGAACTTTACAGGAAAATGCACAACACTCCTGGAAATGGAGCAAAAGGTCACTGGCCTCTTAAAGAAGATATTGAATAAAATAATGGCATTCCAATGCTATAGCAACATTAATCAGTTACTTTGGAGAAAAAACAAGGGAAATGCGTACAAGCATTCCCTGTCTTATTGTCTAGTGTAAATAGGCCTGGTACTGCCAATTTTTTGTGGAATAAGAAAATGCAGACATAACAAGACAGCCCATTACTGACAGTCACTTGTATTCTGGTTACATGATGATAAATTTCAACATTATGCCTGTTCCTCAGACAACTATCTGTATCTGCGTGCCTGAAGTATCACTAGATTTCAGAGGCAGTCAGAGCAAAGTAAATTATTTCTATGTAGTCTGTGAAAAGGTAAATAGTTAATTTCCAGAGATAAATAATTATATAGATTTTTCCATCGGAAAACCGATGAAGCTGACTTCCATCAGTCTTGCCTACACACCATTAGTCAAAAAACCGACCGTTCCAAACGCGGTGACGTAAAACACTCCGATGAGCCGAGAAAAATGAAGTTCAATACTTCTGAGCATGCGTCAACTTGATTCTGAGCATGCGTGGGTTTTTTAACCGATGGACTTGCCCATAGACGATCGGAATTTGCTATCGGTTTTTTATCCATCGGAAAAATTTAAAACATGTTTTATTTTTTGACACCGATGGAAAAAAGACCGATGGCGCCCATACACGATCGGTTTGTCCGATGAAAAAAATCCATCGGACTGTTTTCATTGGTAAAACCGATCGTGTGTACGCAGCTTAAGTGTTAAGCCAGGTATACATGGATCACAATTCAGCCAGTTCAGCAGAGACCAGACAAATTTCCATCTATGTATGGGCAGGCTGACTGTAACCAAGTAAAAATTTTTTTGTTGTATTGTGGCATGTGATTTTTGTCAGTGACTATAGCCACTAGCAGTAATCATTGTATTCTGCCAGGCGGGAAGGGTCCCTTCGCCCTCCCACCAGCAGAACACAATAGCACTGCCGGAGGCATTCCACCATCAACACTGACTGTTCTGATGGGGGAATTGTGCAATTTTCTTTTCTTCCTCTACAGAATCATCTATGGGCTACCTTGGCTACCTTAGATTGAGTTAATTCTAAAATTTTAAAAGGGCTATTATTTGCAGATAATAACAGTACAGATAAGGTCTGGGGATCTGCTTTAAGGAGATAAAGTGGTTTTCTCTTTTTTTTTTTTTACATTCTTTCAAATGTTTTTGTCTGCAGATCTCAAATATTGCATATTAATCATTCATATTCTCATATCCAGTTAGCTGGTGTTGTTTCAGACTCCCTTCCCCTTTCTTTCTTTTCCACTTTGAAAATCTATCATCTTAAAGTGGAGTTCCACCCAAAAGTGTAACTTCCACTCATTGTACTCCTCCCCCCTCCGGTGCCACATTTGGCACCTTTCAGGGGGGAGGGGGGCAGGATACCTGTCTTTCACAGGTATCTTGGTCCCACTTCTGGGAGCCTGAGCTGTGGGTATTGACATCACTGCCGGGCTCCCTCCTCCTCCTTCCCCGGCCGCTGGGCCAGTAGGAGAGAAGAGCGGAGCCTCGCGCATGTGCAGCAGGGTTCCCGGTGTGAAGGTACCCTTACTCGCAATGGAGGTGGCATGCACCCAACAGCTGATGGAAACATCAGCTGCGGTGCCAACATCGCTAAACTCCAGGACAGGTAAGTGTCCGATTATTAAAAGTCAGCAGCTGCAGTATGTGCAGCTGCTTTCTTTTAATTTTAGCAGTGGTGGGCGGACCTCCGCTTTAACAAAAATCCCCTAAATATTAACTCTGTGACTTCACACCTGGTCTCAAGCAGCAGGGTTTAATCTAAAGTTAAAATTTTCAGCTAGTACCTGATCAAAACTAGGTGTTTGCTGTTGGTCTGGCTATTGGTTTAGATTGCTTTTTATTTGTGACTTAGACTTCAAAGATGTTTGTTTGCTGTTGGTCTGGCTACTATGTGCTTCAGATTACCTTTTTTTTTTAATAAGACTACTCATTCATTTTTTTTTCTGCCTAGCACCTGCTGAAACCTTCATTCTGTTTCCTGGTTATGTTTGTCTGCCTTCCTGCTTTGACCAAGTTTTCTCAAGTGTTTCACTTTGGTATTTCAGCAACAGCATAGTCTTGTGCCATCTACTGATTACTGTTGCCTGTTTCACATGTTTCATAATCAAATGTCTCTTTAGTTACTTTAACAGGATAAATGCTGTATGAGTAGAGTTGAGCGGACACCTGGATGTTCGGGTTCGGCCGAACTTCGGAAAAAAGTTCGGGTTCGGGACCGAACTTTAACCCGAACCCGGACCCGAACCCGAACCCCATTGAAGTCAATGGGGACCCGGACTTCTAAGGACTAAAAAGGCTCTAAAAAAGTAATGGAAAGGGCTAAAAAATAATAATCTTGACCTAGGAGGACGAGGTCCAAATGGAGTAGGAGGTTGAGGTGGCGGTGGATGTGGCTGTGTAGGTGGAAGCGGCGGTGGAGGAGGACGAGGTAGCCAGCACTGATTCAAAAATACAACAATGGCTGGGTAAGGCTGGTGATGTGTCGAATTCTGTCCCCCGTCAAATAGTGTCCACCCTGTACTGCGCTTGCTCAGTATGTAGGACAAGGGGATTTCGAAAATCTCCCAAGACGAACGGCGCCTGCGTGGTGAGTTCAGGTGAAGGCCACGCCATCCATGGTTCAAGCCGAGCCAAGTGAGGCCGTGCCCGAAGCGTGGCGATCGAACCGAGCCCGTGAGGGGCCCTGTTACTATGTGCTACCGTATGTCCACTTGGATAGTGGGGCTTGAACCTGCACTCACAGCGCAGGCGCCGTTCATCTTCGGAGATTTTGTGAATCTCCTTGTCCTCTGTACTGCGCAAGCGCTGTGCCTTCGCAGTATGGGCCGGACACAATCCGATGGCCGGACAGTTTTTGTCACAACACCGGTATACATGTCTATTCTGCATAAGGTACAGACAAGTCCTGTGGGATCCATGCCTGGTTCATTTTAATGAACGTGAGCTTGTCCACATTGGCTCTGGACAGGCGGCTGCGCTTGTCTGTGATAACGCCCCCTGCCGTGCTAAATACACCTTCAGATAATACACTGGCTGCAGGGCAGGCCAGCACCTCCAAGGCATAAAGGGCAAGCTCAGGCCATGTGCCCAATTTGGAGACCCAGAAGTTAAAGGGGGCAGACCCGTCATCCAGTACGTGTAGGCCTGTGGACACATACTGCTCAACCATGTTGGTGAAATGCTGCCTCCTGCTAAGACGTTCCATCTCAGCTGGTGGTGCTGGTTGTTGTGGCGTGCTGACAAAGCTTTTCCACATTTCAGCCATGCTAACCCTGCCACAAAGAAAAGCTGTCCTCTGTGGGAGGTGTATCGTCTGTGTCCTCTGTATCCCCCAGCCACGCACCAGTGATGGCCACGAGCTGGTCTGGGTGCCACCCTGCTGTGAAAATGGCTCCTCCTCCTCCTCCATCTCCTCCTCCACCTCGTCATCCTCCAGAACTGTGCCCTTTCTGCCGGACAATTGTGTACCTGGTGTTTGTTGGTGCAGAAACCCACCCTCGTAGCCACTTGTGAAAGACTGCCCTGAAAGCCTTTGAAATTATCCCACTTCCTCCTCCTCCTCCTCATCCTCCTGTGCCACATCCTCTTCCATCATCGCCCGAAGCTTTTTTTCAAGGAGGCATAGAACTGGGATAGTAACGCTAAGAACGGCGTCATTGGCACTGGACATGTTGGTGGAGTACTCGAAACAGCGCAACAAGGCACACAGGTCTCGCATGGAGGCCCAGTTATTGGTGGTGAAGTGGTGCTGTTCCGCAGAGCGACTCACGTGTGATTGCTGCAGCTGAAACTCCACTATCGCCTGCTGCTCCTCGCACAGTCTGGCCAGCATGTGCAAGGTGAAGTTCCACCTTGTGGGCACGTCACATATGAGGCGGTGAGCAGGAAGGCCGAAGTTACGCTGCAGCGCTGACAGGTGAGCAGCAGCAGGGTGAGAACGCCGAAAGTGCGCACACACAGCCCGCACTTTCTGCAGTAGCTCTGGCATATTGGGGTAATTTTTAAGGAACCTCTGGACCACCAAGTTCAGCACATGCACCAGGCAAGGGATATGCGTCAAACCGGCTAGGCCCAGAGCTGCTACGAGATTTCGCCCATTATCGCACACCACCAGGCCGGGCTTGAGGCTCACTGACAGCAACCACTCATTGGTCTGTTGTTCCATGTCCCTCCACAACTCCTGTGTGGTGTGCGGTTTTTCCCCTAAACAGGAACGTTTTAAAACTGCCTGCTGTCGTTTACCCCTGGCTGTGCTGAAGTTGGTGGTGAAGGTGTTACGCTGACCGGATGAGGAGGCGGTAGAGGATGAGGAAGCTGAGTAGGAGGAGTTAGCAACAGGAGGCAAACTGAAGCGCCCTGAAATCCTCGGTGGTGGAAGGACATGCGCCAAACTGCTATCTGCCTCAGGCCCAGCCACCACTGCATTTACCCAGTGTGCTGTTAGGGAGATATAACGTCCCTGACCGTGCTTACTGGTCCACGCATCCGTAGTTAGGTGGACCTTGCCACAGATGGCGTTGCGCAGTGCACACCTGATTTTGTCCCCCACTTGGTTGTGCAGGGAAGGGATGGCTCGCCTGGAAAAATAGTGGCGGCTGGGCACGACGTACTGTGGGACAGCCAATGCCATCAGGCTTTTAAAACTCTGCGTCTCAACCAGACGGAATGACAGCATTTCAAAGGCCAGGAGTTTTGAAATGCTGGCATTCAAGGCCAGGGATCGTGGGTGGCTAGGGGGGTACTTCCTCTTCCGCTCCAATGTTTGGGAGATAGAGAGCTGAACGCTTCCATGGGACATTGTGGAGATGGTTGGTGACCCAGGTGGTAGTGTTGCTGGCAGATCCTCTGTTTGCGGGGTGGCAGGTGCCACTGTCACTACAGAGGTGGATGAAGAGGCCGAGACTGCAGCAGAAGAGGAAGCAGGAGGAGCCAGAGACCTTTCTTGGTTTTTGAGGTGTCTACTCCACTGCAGCTCGTGCTTTGCACTTAGATGCCTGGTCATGCAGGTTGTGCTCAGGTTGAGAACGTTTATGCCTCGCTTCAGCCTCTGATTGCACAGCCTGCAAACCACTCGTGTCTTGTCATCAGCACATTGTGTGAAGAACTGCCACGCTAGGGAACTCCTTGGACCTGGCTTTGGTGTGCTCGGTCCCTTGCTGCGTTGGGCAGTAGCAGACATACTGTCTAGCGGACGGACGCTCCGCTTTTGCACCCTGCTCCCTCTTCTGCTGTGCTGGTGGCTCTGTGCGACCACCGCCTCTTCCTTCAAACTACACTGGTCACCTGCATAACGTTCATTCCATGTTCCTCCACATCATCTTCCACCCAGTCTTCACCCCTGCCCTCCTTGTCTGTCTGCACAATTGCGAAAGCAGCAGCAGTTGGCACCTGTGTTTCGTCATCATCCAAGATGTACTGCGATGGTCCTCCCATGTACTCATCATGAAACATAAGCGGTTGGGCATCGGTGCACTCAATCTCTTCCACTTCTGGGGCAGGGCTAGGTGGATGGCCCTGGGAAACCCTGCTAACAGAGTCATCGAAAAGCAGAAGAGACTGCTGCATGATTTGGGGCTCAGACTGCTTGGCTGATTTGCAAGGGGGTGAGGTGAAAGACTGATGGACATGGGTTTCAGGTGCCAACTCTGTTCTTTCATCAGAAGAGTGGGTGGGAGACAATGTGAAGGAACCCGAGGCACTGTCAGCAACCCAATCTACTATCGCTTGTACTTGTCCTGGCCTAAACATTCGTACAGCCTCATTAGGCGCGACAAAATACCGCCGCAGGCTCGGTCGCCTACTCGCACCTGAGGAAGGTGTTTCACTTGTGCGTGTATCTGGCACAGATCCACCACGTCCTCTTCCTGCAACAGGAGCTCCACCAGCAGCACCACGACCGGGGCCACCACGTCCCTTTGACCTTCTCCTCATATTTTCCAAATTTATGATCTTGCCCTAAATGGGTGTTTTTGGAAGAGCAGAACACACCCACAGTACGTAACCGCTGAATCGCACAGCTACAGAACTGCAGAAAATGCTATTCAAAAAAAATTTTGTTTTTTTAGTATAGCACAGTAGGAGAAAACGATATAGAAATTGTTAATTTCACACACCTCAAAATATGTATAACACACTGCAAACTTTTTTTTGTGCCCCTAAATGGCGTTTTTTGGAAGAGCAGAACACACCCACAGTACGTAACTGCTGAATCGCACAGCTACAGAACTGCAGAAAATGCTATTAAAAAAAAATGTTATTTTTTTAGTATAGCACAGTAGGAGAAAACTATATAGAAATTGTTTATTTCACACACCTCAAAATATGTATAACACACTGCAAACTTTTTTTTGTGCCCCTAAACGGCGTTTTTTGGAAGAGCAGAACACACCCACAGTACGTAACCGCTGAATCGCACAGCTACAGAACTGCAGAAAATGCTATTCAAAAAAAATGTTGTTTTTTTAGTATAGCACAGTAGGAGAAAACTATATAGAAATTGTTTATTTCACACACCTCAAAATATGTATAACACACTGCAAACTTTTTTTTGTGCCCCTAAACGGCGTTTTTTGCAAGCGTACATTAAAGTGCAAATTTTTTATTTTTTTTGCCCTAAACTGGTCTTTTTTTGCACGAGCAAAATAAAATGCTTTTTTTTTTTTGCCCTATGGGTCTTTTGGAAAAGAGCACAATAAAGTGCCTTTTTTTTCCCCCTAAAAGTTAGATTTTCTCTGACACTGGGCTCATGGCAGTGTAAAAAGACTGCACTGCAACACAAATAGGTAAACCTATGCAGATCGCTGATTTTAATCTCTGAATCGGGACTCCTATATAATATTCTCTCTCCCTGAAAGCACCAACACAGGAACCTGGCCCTACACTACACTATCTCTCTATCTTTTCCCTCAGATTGTAGAATCAGGACTACCTCATCTATCATTCTATCTCTCCCTAAAAGCAGCAGCAGCAGACTAGATCCTCTCCCTATCTATTCTGAAGCAGAGTGGCATGTGTGCTGTGTGCCTCAAGCTTATATAGAAGCTGGGTCACATGTTGCACTGACCAATCACAGCCATGCCATTAGTAGGCATGGCTATGATGGCCTCTAAGGGCACACCAGCTAATCAAAAGGTGATTGGCTGGCCCCTGAAGCATTTCTAAATGCGTAATTAGATTGCCGAACCCGAACCCGGACTTTTGGGCAAAGTCCGGGTTCGGGAAAAAGCTAAAGTTCGATACAGACCCGAACTTTACAGTTCGGGTTCGCTCAACACTATGTATGAGTCATAACCACAGCCCTCTTTTTGTTGTATGCCTAATCAAAAAGCACTTACACCTCCAGTGGCTATTTGAACTGTAAGTGTGAATTCTTATAGCAATAATTTTGTTGCAGGGAACTGAAATAGACAACAGCAGTGGCGGCTGGTGCTCAATTTTTTTTTTGGGGGGGCGGCACAAAATAACATCACCTCCCCTGCTGTGGTAGAAAAACGGCCAACCCAGCCACCACCCTGGTGGGAGACAAACGGGGGCAACAGCCCGCCATCCCTAGCCCCGGGAGCAAAACAGCAACGATCACCTGTCACTCCCCTGTGGGGGAGACACTAGACACTCTGAATGTGCCTTACCTTGCCGTAGGGGGAAGGAAGAGCCAGGCCACTCTAGCGAGCACACAATGGGACATCCTCCTCCCGTCCACACAGGAACAGGAAGTGTGTCATGAGACACGATTGGCCAGGGAGTCCTAAGAATCCCTGGCCAATAGGGGCTTCCTGATGGCCAGGAGGAGGATCAGTGCCTCTGGTTCTAATCATGTGCTTAAAAAAAACACACCTCCCATTGACATAGCCTGGCTCCCTGTATGTAGATCAGGGGGCCGAACTATGGTTAGGGGGGGTGACGCCCTTGCGGCGCTTATGGAGTGGCCGCCACTGGACAACAGTATACCTATATGTAGTTGAGTATCACAATTAGTTAGTAAAGTAACTTAAACAAGTAACATTTTGGCACCAGTGTGGATAAAAAGCAGTTGAGTATCAGTTTTTCTCCAGCTCTTCATTTTACTGCATTGTATTAAAAAGTTATGATGATTCCATGGTTTACTACTTAAGAATAGTCATCTCTACATGCAGTTAAAAAAGTGTGTGTATGTTGAATGAAAAATTAGCCCTGACTAATGAAGGAGTCTGGTTATTCTTTTTGTTTGTATAAAATGTGTAAAGCCTACTGGACCAATCTGCTTACTTAATCCAAAGTATTCTAAATCAGCATAAGAATCAAGCAACCATCATTTTTTTAATAGGTCAGCAGGGCAGCCTCTGTATTTCCCTCAGCCAAAGCTTTCTGCTGGCTTTTCAAATTAACAGTAAATATGTGTAATGTACACCCTAGGGTGTTAACCTATTTGCATAGGTTAAAGCACACCCATATCTAAAAACACGTGGACCTGGTATAAGTAACAAAGGTAGCATGTTCTCATTGTGGCCTGAAGGAGGTGTGCCATCTTTCCTCATATCTCAGAAGTTTTTTTGGGGTGCTCTAGGAACACAAGGACAGAGTTTCTAGCAATGCAGAAAGTCTGTTTTAGCACCTTATGCTTCACACTGAAAATCCTCACTGTTTGTTTTAAAAATGTATCTTACTGTAAAAAAGTCAAACTCTATTTATTCTTAAAAACATTCCCATCCCTCTCCTCCTACCTATCCTGCATACCCTGCATATAAAAAAATCTGTCTACGTACCTATTTTGTATCCAGTACGGTTTGGTCATGTGATCTAGCAACTCCAGCTCCCATGTTTCACTCAGGGGAGAGGAAGGATTACCAACAATGGCTGGGCCATAAGAGCCTATGGGTGACATCACCGTTCTGGGAATTTACAGCCGTTGTTGAGTGCTCCCTTACACAGGGGAGCTGGAGCTGCTAATTCACATGACCAGACGGAATAAAAAAAAAAATGTGTACACAGATCTCATTATACAAGTTAGGCTGTACTACCACTTTAAGTACTGGTTAGCTTTAACCGGTATTTTACCTATATAATGACATTCATATGTCATTATATAAAAAAGGGAAAAATTACTGCGCTAAATACAAAAAATAAATAAATACCACCCCTAAATTAGCAGCAAGCTCCAAATTTCAGACAGAACACTAATTATATAAAGGAAGAGAAGGGAGCTGCGCAAAAAAAATAAACATATACAGTGTACCATCAGTGAACAAAAATGTACATTAATATATATATGAATATTATTATATATATGAAAAAATCACCATAGATAGTGACTACCAATCCAAAAGATCTTAATTAATGGATGTGACCCACGAAAAAAAAAATGTGTTAATTTGAAAAATGAAAAAATGCAAAATAACAAATAAGTCCAATTTAAAATGAAAGTAAAGAGTCCATAATATGATCCACAGTGAAATCTTAAAGTAAGTATAAAGTGGAAAAGGTGAATCTTGAAAATTAACACCACTCTGCACTCGTGTACCACCACCAATTGGATGCGCTTACCAGAGGCAAGCTGGTTACAAGCCCAAAACACATGAAAAGCCACCTTCCTCACGATAAATGGATATCCGGGGAATGACACACTCCAAGGTTAGGACTCGGTAGCCCAGTAATGTCCAAGAACAGAAAGAGAGACCCACATAGTGTATATCGTCCAATCAATACATTTATTGAATTTAAAAATGGCAACTTACATCAATGTGATGAATTTAAGGCATAAAATACAGAGGAGAGCCGGCTGGCATGCAATCTCCCGTCCTTTAGCGATGACGTCAGCACGTCTGCCTCCCAACGTACGCCTCGCTACACAATAGCGTCGTCTGGGGAACGGGCCATCACCATCTACATCGTACCCATGATTAAGTCAAGTGGCATTGACGTAACGCCTAGGGGGAAGAGCATAGTCACGTCATCAGCTGTTGTCTGCAGCAGATGCCTAGTGATGAGATCGCAACCACTGAGCTATTGAAGCGCCTCTGATTCCTGGCTGTATGTGAGTATAACCCAATAGAGCTAGGACACATCTGAGATCTTAGAGTATGCGCAATTATTGTTTCTTATTTATATTTTATATGAACACTTTTTCTTCAAACTGAGTGCGGTGGCTGTCTGCCCTCGGTGGAAGGAGTCGGTATTGCATGGAAAAAAGCCTGCATTTAAAACACAATGAAGTGATAAAAAACAGGACTTGATGTTTTTTCAGTGTTTTATATTGATTTTCTTGATTGTTTGCACATGCACTGGAGCACTTTGTATCTATTTATGTTCTCTGTTTCAGTTATGAGCATTGCAGTTTATGTATTTATCGCACCAGCACTCTTTGGATATATTTATTTTGGATATTATATTAATTGAACAGCACTGTTATTTATTAAGGATTTTATTTTTGATGAGCACCAAGGAATAATTTATATATATATATATATCACTGTGCTCAGCACAAGGGTTGGTCTTAGCGCACCATTATATATATTTACACATATTTATCACTGGGATCACAGAGCTTCCTTGAATGGTTGCAGCTGCTACCATTTGTTTATCTAAGTGTTTTTTCTCAAGATTTTATATATAGTAGCGCTTTAGTACTATTTTACCAACATTTATATGCTAAAATGGTTCTTGGAGGTGTCCCTAATAAGTCCAAAACCAACCCTCACAGCGGGACCCCAGTGAAAGCAAATACTAAGCATACTAATAAGTAGACATGTGCACACTGAAATATTTAGTTTCGGAATTTCGTTTTCGTCCGAAAAATTAATTTATTTAGTTACTCCCGAAATTCGTTTTTATTTATTTCGTTTTTCGTTAGAAATTGCATTCGTCCGAAAATCTGAATTAATTAAGGTCGAATCTGTCATTGAAGGCTTATGGTGTCTGTCGAATGTTCAAAGAAGATTCGACGGAGCAGTGAAACTGTACGACGCTGCAATCATACATTTCGAATGTTCCGCCCACAAGCTATAGAAGAATTCTAATGTTGTATGACTAGTAATAATTATATTTATTCATTACTATTACTAGTCAACCAACATTAGAATTCTTCTATAGCCTATGGGCAGATGCATTTGACCGGAAATGTACGATTGCAGCGTTGTGCAGTTTTGCTGCACCGTCGAATCTTCTAACTTTCGATGCTTTGTCGAATCTTCGTCATTCTAGCTATTTTACTGCTCCTCCTCTTTGGTTACAATCAGCCAATAACATTCATCATCAACTTTATTTTTATTTTACTTCCCCCACCCAATTCCAGCAGTGATCTTTTCTCTCTATGTCAAATCTTTTCTCTCTATAATAACAAATCTTTTCTCTCCTATGTCGAATCTTTTCTCTCCTATGTCGAATATTTTCTCTCTATAATGTCGAATCTTTTCTCTCCTATGTCAAATCTTTTCTCTCCTATGTCGAATCTTTTCTCTCTATAATAACAAATCTTTCCTCTCCTATGTCGAATATTTTCTCTCTGTAATGTCGAATCTTTTCTCTCCTATGTCAAATCTTTTCTCTCCTATGTCGAATCTTTTCTCTCCTATGTCGAATCTTTTCTCTCCTATGTCGAATCTTTCTCTCCTATGTCGAATCTTTTCTCTCTATAATGTCGAATCTTTTCTCTCCTATGTAAAATAATCTTGGACTAATAGAGTTAAGGTTAGGCACATTCGACCACAGGTTCGATAGACACAGATTGTTATTGTCAGCGTCACGTCGAATCTCCTATCTATATCGAACTGTTGTAGCAACGAAAACGAAAATAAAGCATTTGTTTATGTCGGATCTTTCGGTTTTCGGATTCTGTGCTTTCGTTTTCGTTTGTTAAAACGATAACGAAAATAGCTGAAATTCGGACGAAAATGCATTCGGACGAAAACGAATGCACATGTCTACTAATAAGGCGCCATTCACCTCAGAGACACTCACCTCAGAGAAGAGGAACAAGTGTAAGCTGCCTAAACTATTCTCCCCAGAAGACTCTGAATCTGATACAAACCTAAACATGTCAGGTGAATCACAACAAGATGCTACAATTCCCTCAAGCATATTGAAACAATTTGAGAAAATGCTGCATAAAGCTTTAAAACAAACGTCAGAACAAATCACCAATAACCTAACTAAGGAAATCAGAGAATTGGGGCACCGCACTGAAGCTCTGGAGATGAAAATAGAAGACATTGAAAATTCTACTCAAGACTTTCTATATGAACTAGATACCCTTAAAGAGGAAAATATTACCTTACAAAATAAACTCAAAGACTATGAGAACCGCGCTAGAAGGTCAAACCTGCGCTTCAGAGGGATACCTGAGAGAGTAATAGACTTACAATCAACCATAACAGCGTTATGCCAAGAGCTATATCCAGGTATTCCTGTGGAGCGGCTGGAGATGGACAGAGTCCATAGGGCTCTTATGGCCAAAAAAACTGATGGTCCCCCTCGGGACATCATTGCAAAATTCCATTTTTATAAAACAAAAGAACAACTCCTGGACGCAGCCAGAGAGAAGAATAACTTAACTTTTCAGGGCCATAATTACCAAATCTTTGCGGACCTATCCCAGCTGACAATTTCAAAGAGACGTGCAATAAAACCCCACTTAATGGACTTACAATGCCATGGTATTAAGTATCAGTCGGGATTCCCTTTCTCCCTGCGGTTTACTCACAAAGGTTCCAGACTCTCCTGTAAAACTCCTGAAGAGCTGCTGCAAGCACTCCAGGATCTTAACCTAACAGAAAACTCCTCAGCAGCATCATCATCACGAAGAAGAACAGCCTCTTCCTCATCTCTTCACAATTCATCCCAACCTGAGATGAATAATGGAAATCAGCATACCCACAGAAGAGGACGATTTTCAGCTTCACCCCAAGCTCAAGATAACTCCATGGACTGACAGAACTTTATGATGACACCCCTCTAACTGCTATGGCTGCTGCGGCATCCTGTACGAAAACAGCAAGACAACAACTGCTGAAACAACCTCCTTCACTCAAACCTTGACATTCTTTCTGACATATCAGTAAACGTCCCAAACCTTGGGGGCATTCCTAACCCTAATACATTTATTAACCCCTAACGGAAAATAGACTTATGGAACAAACTTTCCATCCTGCAATAAAAAAAAAAAAAAATTATTCATTCATTTTTTTCTTACTAATTTTGCTTCAATCTTGCATAAGATTGAAATATGCTAATGATAAAACCTATGGAAATTAGCTAGCAAAACATTTTCTTTTTCTTTTTCGCTTAATTAACATTTTATGGGAGATCAGCAATGCAGTTAATTGCTGAACAAAATCTCCTCTACATATTTTTCTAAAAATTTCTTTGACCTAGTAATAAGCTTTCTAACTTTAGAGGCAATTCTGGTCCTCATCTACTACAAAACATTAATGGATCTTGCCTAAATAATGGATCCATTAATTTGTTTAACAAATATTTTTATCTTTATTTATTTTTTACCCTCATTTATCAATTTTTCCTCATTTTCACATACAATATTGATGCAAACGTATGCTATTGCTAAAATAAGTTTGCAGTCTCTTTTTTTCTTTTTTTTTACCCTTTTTGGCCATATGGCCTCTGTTGCAGTTCAATTGTTAAACAATCCTTTTCTATTAGGAATTTTTATTAAATTGCCAACGTTGAAAATAGTTCATACAACTACAAGTTTAAGTGTATTCTGATCCGCTTATCTAAAACATGCAATAATTGACCGACTACACTCCCATAGGTTAAGACATATCTTGGTTATGGTACTTTACTGTAATATCAGGTTTCGTTAGTATCATCCCATTTTGTGAACTCCAGATTCCCCCGCCCCCCCACATACTATACTCAATTATCTCCTCTTACACAGAGAAACATCCAATACGCTTAATTCAAGATCCTACTAAACATACTTAGTCAGGATATATAATTTCATACATTTGGGCTAAAGATTTTTCAATTTTTTTTTTTAAAAGCGGACTCCCTGTGCACGGATGTTACATGTGCCTCCACCTGCTTTCCTCTGAATCTCACGGAAATATGCGGGGATCAGATGAGGGCCCCCTACCCCTTGTCTGGGAATCTTTACCCCAGGCAAGGGAAACTTCAAAATCTTCATATGTCTGTATTAACCTAATGCATTTTATTCTTTCTTTTGTTTTTTATTTCCTTTTAATGAGAGATTGTACTGGATTTTCATTCCTAAATACTTCAACTAACTCCGCGTGGATCGAGCCGAGTAGCCACTACCCTGGAACATTTGGTAAGTGCGGTTTGCTGTACCGGTTGCCATGGCTCCCTTAAATATTCTATCCCTTAATGTCCAAGGTTTCAATGTGCCGCAAAAAAGGACGAAAGCCTTTCGTTCTTTCCAAGCCAAAAAGGCACATATTCTGTGCTTGCAAGAAACTCACTTTACTCCAGCCTCCACTCCCAAATTTTATAGCACCTCATACTAGGCTTGTGCAATTCGTTTCGTAACGAATCGAAATTCGTCCGAATTTAGCAACTTTCGGACATTCGGAAGCATTCGAATTTCCGAACAAAGCAATTACGAATAAAACCGTATCCAAAATAAATTATACCGCAAAATAGCGAATGCCCGAATGACTTCGGCATAATTCGTTATGAAAAAAGTTACGAATATACGAATCCATTTGAAGCACAATAACACTCACTCTGCTCTCCGCTTCTCCCTCACCATGCTGAACTCCCTCTCAAAATGGTGTACAGGGGCGGAGGCTATAGCCGCATGAAAAAACGAAAGTAAAATACGAGATTTCGAATCCATTCGAAGCACAATAACACTCTGCTCTGCTCTCTGCTTCTCCCTCACCGTGCTGAACCCTCTCAAAATGGTGTACAGGGGCGGAGGCTATAGCCGCATGTAAAAAACGAAAGTAAAATACAAGATTTCGAATCGTTACAAATAACCGCAATGTATTTAGAAAAGTACAAATCCATTCGAAGCACATTAGGCATAATAGGCAGCGTCGTTGTGAGAGAGACACGGAAAATTCCGAATCAACGAACCCAAAAAAAGTTACGAAAGTAGGAGTGTTGTCCAGAATCAAAGAAAAACAATGTACCCTACCGAAAGTACGAATTATAAATCAACTAAAAATTCAACGAAAAATGACGCTTGCGAAAATACGAATTAGTCCGAACACGAAAAATCCGGTCTAGCAAAATTACGAATGATTACGAATCAACAGGACCGAAAAGAAACGAACCGAAACTAAACGAATTTTTCCGTTGTGCACAAAAAACGAACCGAAACTAAACAAATTTTTCCGTTGTGCACAAGTCTACCTCATACCCACAAGTATACACAGCTTCGGCTTCCACTAAACAACGTGGCACACTCATTGCATTTCACTGTAGTACACAATTTACTTTGCATTCTGAAATCAAAGACCCAGAGGGTTGCTACCTAATTTTAACAGGGTACATTATGGGCACCCCAATAACTGTGGTTTCATACTATGCTCCTAACCACCCAACCTTTACCCTTTCTTTCACATCTTTTTCAAGTTATTAATTTGCATAAAATGGGTTCACTATTTGTATGTGGAGACTCCAATCATGTCCTCCTACCGTTTCTGGACAAAACCCCATATTCCCCCCCACGTTATCAAGCCAGTAGATCCCTCGCTCAACTTCTCAATAAAAATAAACTAATCGACTCCTGGAGAGAATCCAACCCAACGAAAAGAGATTATACATATTTTTCAAACCCACACCAAAAATTCAGCCGCATAGGAATGGTACCTGAATTGATAGCCTCCAATATTATCCCTATTCCCTGGTCAGATCACAACGCAGTCTTTACCTCAATAGCATCTATTCTACCTAGAGCACATGACCACACCTGGTACCTGTCAGATGTTTTACTTAAACACCCCTCATACCGCTTGTCAATTGAGAAGGCCTTAACAGAATATCTAGATACTCTTTGGGAAGCTCACAAACCGGTTATGAGAGGAATACTTAAACAACAACTAGGTGTACTTAAAAGAGAACGAATAGCACTTGCAAGACACTTAGAAACTGAGT
The DNA here is from genome assembly GCA_029206835.1 of Rana muscosa. Taxonomy (NCBI): domain Eukaryota; kingdom Metazoa; phylum Chordata; class Amphibia; order Anura; family Ranidae; genus Rana; species Rana muscosa. Next base: position 981,168,198 of record CM055122.1, on the reverse strand, counting down.
TCAACACATCTTACACAGAATTTCAAAATAACCCCACTCCCAAAACAAAAGGATGCTTTGAAAAAGCTTGACTTGAATATGACCTATTCCTCTCAGAATCTGCTAATAAATCAATATATAATACCAAACATGCATTTTACATGAAATCCAATAAAACAGGCACTTTTTTAGCAAGAGCATTGAATTCTATCAATAAATCCTTCAAACCTATAAGACTCAAATTGGCCAACAATGCTTATACCAGTAACCCCCTCAAAATTGTAAAAAAATTCAGTACTCACCTTAAAGCATTATATACAGAGACAAATAGATTTAATAGAAATATGGCTGACTCCTTCTTTTCAAATATTAATCTTCCCCAGATGTCTGAATCTCAAAAAAAGTCACTAGAAGAACCCATTACTAATGAAGACGTGATAGCAGCAATCAAAACTTTAAAAATAAATAAAAGGCCTGGTCCAAACGGATTCTCAGCTCTGTACTATCGAACCTTCACCGACACTATCTCCCCCCTATTAGAAAAAGCTTTTAATGACCTATTACAAAATAAATCTTTTAGACAAGAATCACTATTTGCTACAATTTGTATGATTCCAAAACCATTATCTGATGACACTCTAAGCACAAATTATCGCCCCATCTCCATGCTAAATACAGATATTAAGGTATTAGCCAAAATATTAGCTGCCCATCTTAACAAAATTAACGGCACTCTCATACATAGGGACCAGGTAGGCTTCATGCCCTCACGCCAAGCGGGAGATAACGTACGCAGAGCAGTCCTTCTGGCTCACATTGCTAAGACGCGCAGAATTCCAACCTGCTTCCTCTCGTTGGACATTAAAAAAGCTTTTGACTCTGTCTCATGGCCCTACCTGAATTATACCCTGCAGAAATGGGGCTTCGGCCCTAACTTCACCAACTGGGTTATGGCTTTATACAACAAACCTAAAGCACACATCAAGTATGCAGGCTATAGTTCAGACCCTTTTATCATAGAGAGAGGCACGCGGAAAGGATACCCTTTATCCCCCTTATTATTTGCCCTACTCATTGAACCATTGGCACAAATGTCAGGTATGACCCCACTATAACTGGTATTGAACTTGGTGGATATCAGCACAAACTTTGTCTATTTGCGGATGATATCCTCTTATTTCTCTCATCACCCCAAGTTTCTGGCCCGAATCTCGTTCCCATACTCAATAAATTTGCAGAAGTTACTGGTCTATTCATAAATCCCAAAAAATGTTTAGCGTTAAACATATCCCTCTCGGAATTGGAACTGAGATCTGCGAAAATTGGCCTCCCTTACACATGGAGTAGCAAATCGATTCCAAATTTAGGGATACATCTCACACCATCCTTATCTGACTTATTCTCACTTAATTATCCCTCAATTATAAAACAGTTAACAAATCTGATGAAATCATGGTCACATCTCCCGTTATCGTGGTTTGGAAGATTAAATGCTGTCAAAATTACATTATTACCGAAACATTTATATTTATTTAGAGTCTTGCCAATTTCTATCCCAGCTTACCATCTGTGAATAATACAAAGGAAATCACTGTCATTTATATGGGGATCTTCCAAGCCACGAATACAAACACATACACTCTATCTTTCCAAAATTAGCGGAGGATTAGGATGCCCTAATTTTGCCTATTACTACAGAGCAGCACACATAGCAAGTCTTACTAAATACCAGGTATACCACGAAACCCTGTTATGGGTGTCCATAGAAGCCATTGAGTGTGACCCTCTCCCAATATCCAACTTATTATGGATGTCGCCAAAAGACCGTAAAAAACTAAAAAACATATATAACTAAACATTTAATTTCCCTTTGGGACAGATTCAAGACTAATACTTCTCTTCAATCCCTTCACAATCCTCTACTGTCATTCTTTAAAAACCCAGCATTCTATCCTGCATGGATATATCCTAAATCCTTTAAAGAATGGGTGTCCAGGGATGTCTTATATATGCACAAATTTTTGAATGCATCGTCATTTATCACATTCCCATCATTATGTGAAATATATGGTCTTCCGCAATCTGAGTTGTTTAGATATTTACAAATTAAAAACTTTTTTACACCCCTCTCGAACACTACAACTTCATTTTGTCCAGTTTCAAAGATATTTGTCAAAAGAATCCCCATGCCAGAGGTGCAATATCCACTATATACTCGCATATGCTGATACATTCTTGCGCTGATAAACCGTCTTATGTTGGGAAGTGGGAGGAGGATTTGGAACGAACACTAGAGATTTCAGAATGGAACCAAATATGGTCAACAACTAAAACAGCTTCTCCCAACATAATAGCTAGTGAAGCCAATTACAAGGTCCTGACAAGGTGGTACCTGGTACCAGCCAGGGTAGCCAAATATGTGCAGAACTATTCACCACAATGTTTTAGAGGATGTACGGATTTGGGCACGTATTTTCATATTTGGTGGTCATGTCCTAAAACACAAACATTCTGGAAAGGTACTGTTGCAATCGACATGATCCCCAGGTTTGAAAAGATGTGGCAGCCCTGGATTATATATAATTCGCCAACTTTGGACAATAGGGTATTAATGCCATGGTAGCCAAATCAGTATGTTATATATACCTTTGTTCAACGTCTCTTGGATTTGAAAGGTGACTCTCGGCTCGACCACGCGGACCCCCCTTATGTTCCAGTACTCTCTTTTTTCTCCATTGTATTTTCTTATACTTATTTTCATTTATTTATTTTTTCCTTTCCCTTTATTTTTTGATATTTTATTACTATGATGTTGAAGCTCCCTTAGTATTGTTAATAACTCTTTGATCCACAGAGGACAATATATATTTATTGGTAGTTACTAATAATTGGATAAAACCTCTAAAGCCTCGTACACACGGTCGGACTTCCATCAGACTTTTCCATGGTTTTTTGTCCGAACGGAGTTGGACGGGCACACCCATAGCATACACATGCTCGGACTTTGTAGCCAACAAACATGAACGTAGTGATGTTTCAACGTTCTGACAAACCTTCAAAAGAGGATCCTTCAATTTACGGCCGTCATGCTCTGGACTCGTTGTGCTAAGCGCGAGGTAGTGACGGTTTGGCGTCAGCAGATTCGTTCTGTTCCTTTACGTTCGTGTATTTAATCATCCGTTCTTTCTTGCAGATGTTGAGGAACGCTGAGCGAGAGCGTGCTGTGTATAGCCTGGGGGTTGTGGCCATTTCCCATGCGCAGTCAAGGTCAAGGGGTAGGAGGAGGACTACCTGGTGTAAAATTTGGTTGCAGCAACATGACCAATTTTCACATATGACGTTGCTGAGAGAGCTGAGGGAGAATAATCCCAATGATTTTAGAAACTCAGGATGTCCGACTCATGCTTCCAACACCTATTGTCCTTGCTTTCCCCCCACATTAGGAAGCAGGACACCTGCATGAGGAGTGCTATTCCTGAAGAGCAAAGGCTCATAGCAACGCTGCACTACTTGGCCACAGGGAGAAGTCTCCAAGACCTTAAATTTACAACAGGTATCTCTCCCCAGGCTCTTGGCCATATTATCCCAGAGACCTGCTGTGCTATGATCCAAGTTCTGCAGAAGGAGTATATTCGGGTATGTAATGTGATATTATCTCCAATTCTATATACTTCTTGCAATTTATTATTTGATTCTGTATGTTTTTTTTCATGTTTTTCAGTAATTAATTTTACCCCAATGTCCTTTATGTTTTTTTTTATTATTTTTCCCTGTCCTCCATGCATATATGTCAGCACTTACCTCCCCAGCATGCTTCCCTTGGCACATCCACAGTTTGTTCATATTTAAATTAGGTAAATTTTGTTAGTGGATTACTCAAAACACCCCCTAAACGGTGTCACATTATTGTTCTCATTTCTTTATCTCTTTAATATATTTTTGCACACACAAACTAGTTTAGAACCCTCCCTCCCCTCCCCCAAATGCATAATCAACTGATCCAACTACTATTTGTATGCATTTTTAAAAATCCATTCTCCCTCTTAATTTCTGAATTTATAGAAATGTTGATTCTGGAATTTTAAAAAGCATGTAGTCACTAGCATGTAGTATACTTTTAATTGTTACTCATCACCATTTTTACTGATTTTTATTTTTTATTGTAAATTTTTTCTCCAATTATATCTAATGCCATCTTTTTGTGCCACATTGTGCTGTCAATATTTCTGAAACAGAGTGGCTTGTAAAATGTACCTTCATTTTTTACTCATTTTTATTTAATGGAAGTGGAGAGGGTTCTTTCCTGTCCCCCAAATCACCCCCCCAAATTCCCTAAATGTGCCACCAGAGGGAGTGAGGAAGCATATAATAAGAAGATTATTTTTGTTTTTCCTATTTTATTTTTTTTTGGTGTTATTTTGGCACCAGAATGTATGTGTGATAACTAATTTTCTATTTCAAGGCTCAATTTGTAATACTTTGTATTTTCTTTGTATTCTCAGTTTCCTTTGACTCCCCGGCAGTGGCAGGATGTGGCGGCCCAGTTCCAGAACTTCTGGAATTTTCCCAACTGTGGGGGTGCCATTGATGGGAAACATGTGCGCATCATCCCCCCACCCAACTCAGGGTCTTTTTATTTTAATTATAAGGGCTTTTCCAGTATTGTTTTGTTAGCCCTTGTTTCGGCAAATTACGAGTTTCTTTAATTGGATGTGGGCATCAATGGGAGGCATTCTGATGGTGGTGTGATGCTCCACACCGAATTCAATACACGCCTGCAGAATGGAACTTTGAATTTGCCCCCTCCCCAGGAGAATATTGAGGGCATGAATTTTGTGTTCCTTGCAGATGATGCTTTTGCTCTGGGGCCTCATTTATTGAAGCCCTTTCCGATGAGGAACTTGACCCCCGAGCAGCGCATCTACAACTACCGGCTATCCCGTGCCAGGAGGGTTGTAGATTCCGCCTTTTTTTAACCGCTATCAATATGGCGGAATATAAAATTAACCATGTAGTCTTGTGTTGCTGCATTCTACATAATTATTTGCATAGACATGGCACAAACTATATTGGTACAGTGGCTCAAGATCCCACCTCAGGTGGCCTGGCAGCTGAAGAGCCAGTGATGCCAGCTCTTCAAAGTGGTGGAGTTGGGCATGCCTCCCAAACTGGCCGTATCGTCAGGGAGGAATATAAGGCCTACTTTGTGGGTAGTGGGGCAGTGCCCTGGCAAGATAATCTTGCAGATAATGTATAATTTTCCCCTTTTTTTCATAATTAAACAACAATATACCTGAAAAACTGTTGTTTGTGTATATTATTTATAATTATTCTTCTCATGTAATTGTTACATTATTAAGTTTATTTGACAAACAAGAATTGTAAAGTATTACCTGAAAAACTTGCCTTGACATATGTAGTGTATTTAATGTTGTGCTGTGGCTCTGCTACACCCATTTTCAAGTACACTGTCAATGTAACTACACCAACTTAACAAATATACTTTTCTTCTTAATCATTTAAATAAGAAGCCACACATAGGAACGATTATAAATATTTACTTTCACAACCCCAAAATATTTAAGTTCTGCTTTAACAACAAAACAGGCTTTTTTGGGGGGGTTTGGGGGTTTTTGCTCAACTTTGAGGTGGGTAAACATGTATTTTAGAAAGCACAGCAATACACATCCCAAAATCACTACCTAGCAAATGTTCACATTTTCTTGAAAAAGGCCATAGGAGACATTTCCCATTGGATTCTCAACGTGAGAATATATTGCCTTGCTCATGTGTAAAGAGCTCCTAGCTTTATGCAACAAATGATAAAGAGTGAAACAATTTTAAGGACACTTCTGACCTTAGTAAACAAAGCCCACGGTGTCCACATGTGCTAGCTGACATAATGGTATCTGTCAGTTTTTCTGTTAATGCCAGCTTGCACATGTGTGCACAGTGCTTTTTTTTTTTAAATCTCAAAAAAAATTGTAAAATACAAGTGCACTTGCCACATATATTAATTGTTGTAAAGCTAAACAAACAATTTTTTAACTAACATTTTCAATACTCATGGTGTCAAACCGTATTTTCTTTATTATATTTCAAAATTACCTAGTATGCCAAACCTTACTATCAATTTTACTTTGTGAACAGTGTTTGCCACCTCTCCTTCTCAAGCTGCATTTTTTTAAATTGTGTTGGCTATTTGTAACTAAATACTCCTATTTTTTTCTTTGGGTTTTTGACAATACCCCAAGATGTTGTGTATAGTGACTACACTTAAATCTTAAAGGAGGTGGTCAAGCACCTAGAGAAGGCGGGTGGAGAAACACTGACCTACAAACCTGAACCCTATTTTTTTGGGGGTGTTGTTTTTATTTTAAAGTTCACATTTTGAAAACAAAAAATATCTTGCTTTATCTTAGTGCAGTCCTCCTTCACTTACCTCATCCTTTTGGTCATTTTTAAACATGTCCTTATTTCTTCATAGTAATCCTCAGTTGGTGTTCCTCTGTGTGTAAATCCACACAGTAGTGCGAGTCTTTCTCCCTGGTGTTTAGTGTCAGCCCTGCCCCCTCCCTTGGACTACAGGAGATTCAGGATGACCACTAAAACACAGGTCCTTTTTAAATCTGCTACGTAGAGAGCGTCCTGACTCTTCTGTAGTCCAAGGGAGGGGGTGAGCACGACACTCCACACCAGAGAGCAAGGCACACATTCCAGTGTTGATTCCAGTCAGAAGAACAGTTAATGATGATTATTATTGTACAAATTCTTGACATTTCTAATGAGAAATGTTAAGGATGAGGTCATTGAAGGAGGGCTGGAGTAAGGTAAAGTTTTATTTTCAAGATACAATAATCTAAAATGTACAACCCCTTTAAGTGAATTGTCATGCGATTCCACATGACAATTCACATTAAAAGACACATCATATGGCATTGTTGTTTCCTACTCTAAAATCCAAGCAATTACATGTAACTTTTTTTCTTTATAAACATAGCAATAATCATATTATGTGCTTAAAAGTAGAGTCAAAAAACTAAACAAAAATTAAGTATCTTAAAATTTAGCTAACAGGTCGACATAATCCTGCATACGCCTCTGAACACCAGTGGCAGCCTCCTTTATTTTTTCGAGTTCAGTCATTGCCTGCAGAATATCAGCAGTGATCTGTCCAATTATGCATCTTGGTAGTTTGTGGCCTTTTAAAAATAGAGAAAATACAAATGTGAATCAAGGACAAGTGGCTGTGGCCCTACAAAAGTGAATTATGTCAACATTAATAACCCTGCCAATTGTGGCAAATACTTCCCTCCAATCAAATTCTGATTACCAAACCTTCTTGTTCTTTAGACACCTACACTACTAGGAATGTACACACTGTAGCTACTCTAGAATCTTGTCCCTGATGCCTGTGTCTCCGACAATTGTTTATTCAATGAACATTGCCATCTCATTGCACCTTCTGGCTACTTCTACCTTTAATTCTTCAATGCACTACCTAGTTTGCCTCTGTGTCTGGATTTCATTTTTTTGAATAATTATACAATCACTAGACATGTCTATCCCAGTTGTGTAGCATCAATATATGGCGACATCTGAACGCCCCCACTCTGTCTTGTAACGCCACTGAAAGACAATACACAGATTCATGCATTGCATGAATCTGTGTCTTGTTGCCCCTTCCAAACAATCTTCTGATGGATGGTCTCCTGTTTAGTACAGGACATCTTAATTTTGAATAGCAGTGGTTGTGTTTTTGAAGTGTCTATATCAGAGCAAGTGCCTCTGATAGATAGGCTTTACTGTTGCAAAGACCTCACACAGTAATTGACAAACAAATATTAGAGAAGGTATCACACAGTGATCTTTTTAAATTCCAAAAAATGACATGCATCTCAGCCAATCATGATCATTGTATATTGTTACCGGTGACAGCGGCGTTGCAACCAAGGTGCAGGGGGTGCGGTGCGTACCCGGCTGACACCCATGGATAGTGGCAGAACGCTAACACTGGCCACCCGCTGACCTGTGCCGCGGCTTGTGTCCCTCTGTGTAGCTAAATGAACATGCTGCCCCCTCCTCCTCTCTATTTACATACACAGAGGAGGAGGAGGTGGGAGCCATGCTCGAGGGTCACACCGCTGTGTGTATGGTCTTTCTGATGCTCTGTAATGTAAGGGGGGGGCTGCACTATGGCTGTGTTTGCACCAAGGGGGTGGGGCTGTAATTGAGAGGTGTCAGTAACTGATGGGGTGTCTGTACTGCTGGGGGTCTGCACTGAGGTGAGTAAGTATTTACTGAGGGAGGTGGATCTATACTGCGTGAGGGGGGTCTGTAGTTAGTTGAGGGGGGTCTGTACTGAGGGGGACTTCAGTTGTTGTGGGATGACACCATTTTGGGAGGCAACGTGTGACAACAACCCTAGTGACGCCACTGACCAGTAACATCATTGGCTCAAGCAACATTGAGGGCGAGAGAAGACATCTAGTACTGAGTAAGGACATTGATGAGGCAAGGCTGTTAAATGCATGGCTGGGTGTAAACTGGCTTGATGTTTTTGCAAAAATGTTGCATTTTGATGGGACAAACTGTTGCCCTTTGGCCACAGTGGCTGCGTTTAATGGGCACAGTGGCCTAAATATTTTCTTTTTTGTGCCACTTGGTTAGCAGCCCACAAAAGACATCAAGTTAAATTTTCAAAATAACACTGTCTACACATTTCATCACAATGGTGTTTTTTTCATAAAGGGAAATCCACTCTGCACTCCAAGTGCTAGTGAAAATGCACTTTGAAGTCCAGTCACTGTAGATCGCTGGAGTTCTGAGGGGAAGCTATGAAATACGAGGAAGCTCTGCTGATTTTCCCATCCAATTATGTGCAAGAACTATTTCTGATTTTTGGGGGTCCTTGCATGTCCCCCTCAGATCTACTGTGACTGCACTTGAAAGTGCACTTTCTGTGCAATTGTATGGCAAAGTATATAATTGTCTATGGAAGAAAATACAATATGTCAAAAATACTTACTGGGGCAAACAGGCTCAATTAAATCATCTTCAAGTGGATGCACTACTCCACCCTCTGCATGACTTGTGTCTGGGGATGTGCTGTCCACTGGAGGCTCTTTGCTGGGTCCAGCTCCATGATCCCACTCCTCCAAATTTATGGCCTCAACACACTCACGTTCCTCTAATAAATATAAACAAATATAACAAAATCAAATCACCCCAAATGCACAAATTATGAGTTGTATCCCTGGAGGAGAATAATGAGAGCAACCTTGCACTAGTGACAATGTTTTCTACAGACGAGTGGACGATCATGCGCAATTAACAAATATTAAATAACAAATGTGCATTGTAAAGGTTAGATGATGTACTTTCAAATGATGCCAAAAAACACAATATGGCCAGATGTTGCTAAAAGTACATTTGACAAACAACACTCTTGTGTCCTATGGCAGATTGGATCTATGATGAACAGTCGATCAGGCGTGATTCTGTGTGCTTGATTTACTAAAGGAAAATCCACTTTGCACTTGAAAGTGCACATGGAACTGCAGTCGCTGTAGATCGCTGTAAATCTGAGGGGAAGCTCTGAAAATTAGGTGAAGCTCTGCTGATTTTAACATCCAATCATGTGTAACCTAAAATGCTGTACTTTATTTTCCTTGCATGTCCCCCTCAGATCTACAGCATCTGTACTTCCATGTGCACTTTTAGTGCACTTTCAAGTGCAAAGTGGATTTTCCTTTAGTAAATAAACCCCTGTGTGACTGTGATCCCCAGGCCCTCTCCTCTACCCATCTATATTTTTGAAAGGCGTCATTTAATGTGCAGTGATGATACGCACAGCAGACCTTAAATATTAAATAGACCTTATTAAAGCTAACTATATGAGACCATGGCCTTGTGACAACCAAGAATATCCCCTGTCAAATAAAAAATATATATTATATATTTTACTTACGATTTGTTGATGATGCGGACACTGTTGTCTCCCCTGTTGGGGCCTTGCCAAGGGAAGCCTCCCTTTCTCCCCTCTGGTGGCTTGTCTGCTGGCTTTCTCTGTGCCTTTTTACTGTGAATTTAAGTAGATACAGTATCTTAATTCTAGCATCAAAAATGTGGAGTCAGAAATAATATGTTTTGTCAAACATATATGCATTAACAGAAAAATCTAAAGTAGTTACCACATCAATGTTTTCACAAAAAAAAAAAAAAAAAAAAAAAGATAATTCCAACATAAATATAATGACTACAGTCATGAATTTTGCTTGCTTCTTTTGGTGATGATGCGGTGAATGGAGTCCAACTGTTCTTTCTCTCTGAGTTTTAAATCAGACCATCTTTTCCTAATTTGATCTTTCGTTCGTTTTACGCCATAATCACGATGCAATACCGCGATGACCTTCTCCAAAATATAATCTTTATGGCTGTTGGGCCTGTCATAGTTCTCCTGCTTGCAATCGTAGTCATATTTTGCAAAGATCCTCACCATCTCCACCATCTCCCCCTTGCTCATATGGGGGTGGCCTTGTGTTTTATATATTCCCCACCGTGGGGCCTGTTCTTTTTCGGTGCGGCATCCATCTTGTTTTCCCTCACGAATGTTCCTGCCGTTATGTCGCATGCAGGAAAAAGTCTGTGGGCATGCCCCAGCGTCATGACGTAATGAGAGAGGAGTTTGAACCATGCGCAGGGTATAAAATACCTAACAAGCGTTCGCCAGACCGGACGCTGGAACGTAGCCTTTGGGAAACGAAAATCAGATGATCGCATAGTCGAAAGAAAGGTACGTGACAATTTAGTGACAGTGTGTGCAATGGATACATAGCATAACATTGAATGAGTGCTGGGGCTGTTATAAAATTTTGACTAAGGCCTATTGAATGTGCATTGAGCAGCGTCTCATGTGCATGGGGCCTAATGGCAAAATGTTTAACACCTAAAGGCAGGGCTGACAACAGGGGGGTACAGGCAGTACACCTGTAAGGGTCATGGAAGCAGGGAAACCATCAGGAATGTAGGGTCCCCTTACACGGCTTCAGGCATGGGCCCCCTGGAGCAGAGGAGAACCGGGGGGGTTTGCTGACGCCACAAAAATAAAAGCGGGGGGGTGGCACGAATTGAGAAGGGGGGGGTGATGCAAATTGAGAAGGGGGGGTGCTGCCAACAATAATTGTGGAGGTCAAGGGTCTTTGGGTGCTTACGAACACTAAATAACTTTTAAAAATGTGCGGGGAACATCCGGGGCCCTAGGGACCTCCGGCCCACTTACAGGTGTACTGCCTGTACCCCCATGATGGCAGACATGCCTGGAGGTCCCAGGGGCACAGGATGCAATCACACACTTTTAATTTACTTGTTCATCAGCATCCATAGCAAACACAATCTCTAAAATTAGATGCGTCAGCAGACCCCGCTTTGAAAATAACCGCGTAAAGGCCCACCCCCCCACTTCACCTAGGCTCCAGGGGGCACATGCCTGAAGCTGGTTAAGGGGAACATCAATTTAGGATGGGGGACATGCATAAAGGCCTATATTCTTATCAGGTTATGAGCTTGAAGGTAAAAAAACGTATTTGTTCTTGTGTTATTTCTTGCAGCCATCTTCTCAAATTTAAGCTATAATGAAGGGGACAATTCTTAATAGCCCTGAATTTATGGCTGATTTCATTGAGAAATATCGCCATCACGCATGTCTATGGCAAGTGAAAAACAAAGACTATTCGAATAAGAACAAAAGGCAGGCAGCAATCGATGATTTGGTGGATTTGGCGAAGACTCTGTAACCCAGGGCAGACGAAACATTGGTGAAGACCAAAATTGTAGGCCTCAGGAGTATGTTCAATAGGGAGGTCAAGAAGATTGAGGACTCGAAGAGATCGGGAGCAGCAGCAGAAGACATTTATGTCCCCAAGCTGTGGTACTTCGCAAGCCTGGGATTTTTGAAGGACCAGACTGTGCCACGAAGGCATATTTCTACCCTACCCTCCACACTACCCTCCACACTACCCTCCACATCAGCTGAGGCCACTGATGCAGAGGCGGATCCGACACAAGAGGAGGAGGAGGAGGATCTCAGCTTACCCCAGGTATAGCATTTTATACAAAATAAATTCTTTGAGAAAGTGAGGGCAATGTGTTGCTAGGATTTAGTCAAACTATTAGGAATGTAAATCTTTGGAAATGAAAAATAAATCAAAAAATATGATATCAAAGTAATTTGAAAAAAAAAATGCTGCAGTGACAATGCTAACCTTTGTTTTTGGATGACATTCTATTTTTAAATAACAAAGGATGCTAAAATGTGTTGTGAAAATGTGTCCTAATAATAAATAATTTAAAAATTATGTTTAATTTACAGACCCAGGAAACTTTGCCGCAAGACAAGGCCGGGCCCAGCAGCATAATCACGGAGTCCAGAGTGCCTACCCTGCGCCCTCCTACCAAAAGGGCCAGGAAGAGGCACCACCTTGACGAGGCCACTGCTGAGTTTCTGCAGCGGGCTACGGCAGTCATCACCAACGCACCCGATAGTGCGGAAGGATTTGGGTGCTTTACAGCCAACAAGCTGAGGGAGGTGGATGTGGAACAAAGAGAGCGATGTGAGGGGCTCATCATCCAGCTCCTCAGCAAAGCAAGAAAAGGGGAGATAACACCAACAACACATCTGTGTGATTTGGAGCACACAGCTCCTCAAATTCCAAACTACCCACCCCATCCAAACTATCCACCCCATCCAAACTATCCACCCCATCCAAACTACCCACCTCAGCAAGGCCACCCACCCCAGCAAGGCCAGCCACCCCAGCAAGGCCACCCAACCCAGCAACAGGGGGGTCAGTGGCAACATCAGCCCCAGGATCCACAACAAGGCCAATGGTCTGGGGAGTTTAGGGGCTACTAACGAGTTAAGTAGCATTTCTGGAAATATTTTTTTTTACAAAAACCTATTTTAGGGAGTCAGCCTGAAAAAAAATGCTTGTTTTGTGTTGTGTATATTTAATGCCACAAAATGGCCTCAGCTGATGTGGATGGTAGTGTGGAAAGCAATGTATATGTATGTGATGACATCTGGTATGCCACAAATACCAGACCCTTGCTGGAGTACCACAGGCTGGGGACAGATATGTCTTCTGCTGCTGCTCACAATCCTTTTGAGTTCTTGACCTTCTTTGACCTCCCTGTTTTATGTACTCCTCTGGTGACCAATGACAACATTCATTGGATATTTGTATGCCCTGGGGTACACAGTCTTCGCAAATTCCACAAAATCATCGATTGCTGCCTTCCTGTTTCTCGAAATTATATTATTATGTCATTATTATTTATGTTTGTTTTGTTTTGGAAACAAAATAAAATTATTGCACAAATATTAGTTTTGTCTTTTCTCAGAATAATTTATGTTTGTGAGTAGGCAGTTAATTTTAGGAGAATATTAATAAGGGACAAAAATATAGTAGCTTGTATTACAGCATCAAATACATATGGGATAATGTGGTTGTGCTTAAATTACCCAAAAAAATATAAAAACCCCAAAAAAAAATTTAAAATACAAAACAAAAAAAAACAGGAAAGACGTTGTTTGCAAATAATTACATCGGTATATACAGATAAAATGCTTTAAGATTTATTACGGCATTGTAAACAATATTACAAATGTGCTCTGTATTAAAAAATATCATAATTGCCGCGTCACGAATGTGAAATCTCCATAACGAACACTAGTTTTACAAGACTGAAGACTCCCGGCTGTTCATTGCTTCGGAGCATGCGCATTCGTACCTAGGACAAAAGTCTGATGGTTTTCTATAAACACGTTCGGACTTTGCTCCATCGGACTTTTGTTGGGCAAAAGTTTGTCCGTTTGCAGACCCAACTTTTGTCCGATGAAATCCAAAACCAAACGAAAAAAGTTTGTCCGATGGAGCGTACACACGGTCGGATTGTTGGTCCAACTTGCTTAAAACGAAGTTTGTTGGGCAAAAGTCCGACCGTGTGTATGGGGCTTTAAACGTAATAATATTATTACCACTGGAAACTAATTAATATACCATACTTTGTCCACACGTTTCTACTAATATGTTTACTTATTGAAATAAGGATATTTGAGCTTCTCTATTTTTGATGTATTTAATGTATCATCTATAATTTGTATCACAACTTGTACTCAATAAAATATATTTGACACGTAAAACCAAAAATAAAACATAATTTTGCAATTTATCAGTCCTTAGATGTGGTGGGTGCTTTTCTTTTCTTTTCTGTCTTTTTTATCTGGTAATCTTTTGAATAACACACTTCCTGTCACTGGGTGGCTACAATCACTCCCCAACCCCACTGTATCTATGGAGGGAGCTATGGAAATTACCCAAGCTGGAGTTTACCTCTTCATCTACATTACATCAAGGGTGGGTGGGGTTAATACTGTACAAAAGGAGGTTAACATAAACAACATGGTTTGTGCTTTTTAGTTCTAGCAAGCTCAGTAGATGTTTTGTACTTGTTCTTGCTAAAAATGTACTTATATGTACACACGATCGGTTTTACAGATGAAAACAGTACGATGGACTTTTCTCATCGGACAAACCGATCGTGTATGAGCCCTATCGGTCGTTTTTCCATCGGTGAGAAAAAATAGAACATGTTTTAAATTTATCGATGGGAAAAAAAACGATAGCAAATTCCGATCGTCTGTGTGGAACTCCATCGGACAAAAAACCCATGCATACTCAGAATCAAGTCGAGGCATGCTCAGAAGCATTGAACTTAATTTTTCTCTGCTTGTCGGAGTGTTTTAAGTCACGGCGTTTGGGACGGTCGGATTTTTGACTGATGGTGTGTAGGCAAGACTGATGGAAGTCAGCTTCATCGGATTTCCGATGTAAAAATCCATCGGATTAGAATCCATAGGAAATCCGATCGTGTGTACAGGGCTTTAGCCTGAAAAAAGAAAATACATGCAGCCACTACAATAAAGAGGAAATAAACATCCCTTGATTGTATGTACCTATAAGTAATCCTATAACAAGGCTTACCTATAGATACTGTAAATATCTCATAAACTTGCACCATTTAGGACAGAGGTGCACAACCTTTTGAAGAGCGAGGGCCAATTAAGTGATTTGGTAACCGGCAGTGGGCCACAATGAATGAAACTAAATTATGCAAAATTTAGATTTTTTATTTTGAATACCATAATGAAGATTTTCCTCATGCAGCTGCTGAATCCCGGTGGGAGGGAGAAGAGGTTGAGGGTGTGTGGTAAAAACATATCTCAACTATGGGGTTTTACTGCCTCCCAAAACTACAAATGTAAACAAGCCCTTACTGTCCTGAGCCCCCTATAAGGCTGCTTTCACACTGATGCACTGCGATTTACACACACTGCTGGTGCACCTGCATCTTTCCTGTTAGCTGCTGTTTTCCACAGACTTCTGTTATATTTTGCGGGTGTGGTGCACTTTCTAAAAGTACACTTATGCCGCGTACACACGGTCGGACATTCTGACAAAAAAAGTGGATTTTTTTTCCGATGGATGTTGGCTCAAACTTCTCTTGCATACACACGGTCGCACAAATGTTGTTGGAAATTGCGATCGCCAAGAACGCGGTCATGTACAACACGTACGACGGCACTATAAAAGGGAAGTTCAATACCAAGTGCGCCACCCTTTTGGGCTCCTTCTGATAATCTCGTGTTAGTAGATGTTTGGTGAGAGACGATTTGCGCTTTTCAGCCTCGCATTAAAAGATTAAAAAATTGGCAGCGTGATGAATGTACTATCTCCATTACGAATGCTAGTTTTATCAGACCGAGCGCTTCTGTCTCGTACTTGATTCAGAGCATGCGTGACATTTCGTGTGTCTGAATTGTCTACACATGCTCGGAATTTACGAGAACAGATTTTGTTGTCGGAAAATTTGAGATCCAGCTCTCAAATCTTTGTTGTCGGAAAATTCCCACAGCAAATGTCCGATGGAGCCTACACACTGTCAGAATTTCTGACAACAAGCTCCCATCGAACATTTGTTGTCGGAAATTCCGAGCATGTGTACTCGGCATTAGGCTCGGTTCACACTGGAAACGGCCTCGGATTGCATAGGATCGATGTGTGTCCCTGTTCTCCATTTCAGAGACAAATCAGGGCTGAATCTTTGCCTGAATTCGGCCCTGAAACTGAGCCAAAGACGCAGAGCATTTCTGTGCAACTGTTCCGCAGCTGCCCCAGAGATATGTGAACTGGCTCCATAGAGAGCAGGTCACATTCTGCTGCTATGCGAATTGAATGCGGCTTTGTGAATTGCAGGTTGCGAATTGCAGGTTGTAGATTTCACATAATGTGCTAGTATGCCATGCATACTAGCACATTATGCCTTTACTTTGCAGGTCACCAAAAAGACGCAATGTTTACCTCCTTTTTAAGGACTGGTAAGCTGCAATGAAATATATTTTTGCTCTTGGGTTTGGATATCCTCTTAGAAATTAATGTCTCAAAATTACCATAATGTAGGAATGATAAAATAAATGGACTTCCCTACCATTATATCCAGTGAGACACACATTTTTTAACCAGCTCTATTGTACCTGTTTAATAGTGATGAGCCGAACACCCCCGGGTTCGGTTCGCACCAGAACCCGCGAACGGACCGAAAGTTCGTACGAACATTAGAACCCTATTAAATACAATGGATGCGAACGTTCGAATTCTAAAGTGCTAATTATAACGACTATTATGCATGTTATTATCCTAAAAAGGGTTTGGGAACCCGGGTTCTGCACCAGGGGACATGTATCAATGCAAAATGAAGTTTTAAAAACTGTCGTTTTTCGGGAGCAGTCATTTTAATGATGCATAAAGTGAAAAAAAAAAGTCAAATATTCCTTTAAATATCGTACCTGGGGGGTGTCTAAAGTATGCCTGTGAAGTGCCACGTGTTTCCAGTGTTTAGAACTGTCCCTGCACAAAATGACACTTCTAAAGGAAAAAAAAGCCATTTAAAACTGCTTGCGGCTTTAATGTAATGTCTGGTCCCGGTAATATGGATGAAAATCTTTAAGAAAAATGGCATAGCTACCCCATGACCCCCCCCCCCCTACCCCAGCCCATTACCAGCCCCTTTGGGTCTTGTATGGATATTAAGGGGAACCCCGCACATAAAATAAAAAAGGCCCTATATACTCTGAACAGCCGTATACAGGCGGTGCATACAAGACAGGGACTGTAGGTTTGTTCTTATGTAGAATCTGTTTGTAATTTTGAACAGGTACATTGTTTAAGTGTAGCTCCAGCCCAAAATTCTATTTTTAAACTTTTTGGAAAACATAGGTAAGGGTTATCACCCCTGTAACATTTGTTTTGCTGTCTGTGCCCCTGTTCAGAACATTTCACCTCACTTTCCGTCCCAATGACAACTGTTTTTGAAATGTGGTGTTTTTCTTGAAACAAGGATTGGTGATAAAGCATCAGTACAGAGGAGACACCTTTCTCCCATATTAATTCTTACAGGAGAGAATTTTCCTTCCAAGGGGTAGATTTCCTCTCACTTCCTGTTGTCTTCTTGCGTTTGCAAGTAGGAGTCGTTTGTAAGTTGGATGTTTGAAAGTAGGGACCTGCCGTATATACTCTGCAGAAATAGGCCCCTTAGTTGTTGGTGTTGGCACAACACTGTAAGCACTCACAGTTACTCTTGGTTGGTGCTGGAACGCCCTGCTGTCAACTATTATATCAGGAATTTTAATTACATATAATTGTTGAACAGTGGTAGTAAAAATTGGGCCTTTGATGGTGGTGCTGGTGCCACAACACTGTAAGCCCTGACAGTTACTCTTGGTGGGTGCAGCAATGGGCCCTGCTGTGAATTATTAGATCAAGAATTGTAATTGCATGCCCCTGTTGAACAGGGGCTGAAAAATTGGGCCTTTCGTGGTGGTGGTGGTGGTGGTGGTGTTGCCACAACACTGTAAGCCCTCAGAGTTACTCTTGGTGGGTGCAGGAATGGGCCCTGCTGTGAATTATTAGATCAAGAATTGTAATTACATGCCCCTTTTGAACAGGGGCTGAAAAATTGGGCCTTTCGTGGTGGTGGTGGTGGTGGTGGTGGCGTTGCCACAACACTGTAAGCCCTCAGAGTTACTCTTGGTGGGTGCAGCAATGGGCCCTGCTGTGAATTATTAGATCAAGAATTGTAATTACATGCCCCTGTTGAACAGGGGCTGAAAAATTGGGCCTTAGGCAATGGTGGCACAACACTACAACCCCTCACAGATACTGTACTTGGAGCACAGCAATGAGCCCTGTTGCAAAGTATTGCTTCAAAAATTGTAATGACACGCCCCTGTTAAACAGGGGCTGAAAAATTGGGCCTTAGGCACTGGTGGCACAACACTCCAACCCCTCACAGATACTGTACTTGGAGCACAGCAATGAGCCCTATGGCAAATGATTGCTAAAAAAATTGTAATTACACGCCCCTGTTAAACAGGGGCTGAAAAATTGGGCCTTAGCCACTGGTGGCGGCACCCATAAACAAAAATGATCTTCCAAGCTATCATCATCAATCGTATCATTGAGGACTCGGAGGAGGAGGATAGCCAGTCAACATAACAGCACAGGCACTCAGCATCAGCATCAGTCTTGAAGGGATGTGACATGTTAAAATCAATTAGTCTGTTATATCAGCATCAGGTGTGTGGTAGCTGGTGGTGATCCAAGACTGGTTCATCTTGATGAAAGTCAGTCGATCAACCGAGTCAGTGGACAGGCGCACCCTGTGATCCGTGACAAATCCTCCAGCAGCACTGAATGTGCGTTCCGAAAGAACGCTGGATGCAGGACAGGCCAGTAGCTCAATTGCATACTGTGCAAGCTCTGGCCAGTGATCCATCCTCAAGACCCAGTAAGCCAGAGGATTTTCGGTGGGGAAGGTGTCCAAGTCTGACCTTGCCCCTAGATATTCCTGCACCATGTTTATCAGACGCTGGCGATGGTTGCTGGAACCGATCATACTTTGGGGCTGCGGACTAAAGAATTGTCTGAACGCATCGGTCAGACGGCCACCTTCCCCACCGCTCCTTCTTTGACTGGCCGAAGCCTCAGCAACTCGTTGTCCAAGACCAGGAGTTTGTAACCTCCCAGTCTCTGGGAACGCGTTGCACAGACCTTTCTGCAAGGCCTCCCGGAGTTGTCTCATCCTCTGCTCCCTCTGCGACGGTAACATAAGATCCGCAACCTTACCCTTGTACCGTGGATCAAGGAGAGTGGCCAGCCAGTAATGGTCCCTCTCCTTGATCCGAAGAATACGAGGATCCTTCCGCAGACTTTGCAGGATCAGGGAGGCCATGCAGCGTAGGTTTGCTGAGGCATTCGGTCCGGAGTCCTCTGGGTCACTAAGGACGACATGATCCGCAGCCACCTCCTCCCAGCCACGTACAAGTCCACTGGTTTCTTGGGACTGTAAATCATCCCTAAAAGACTGCTGCTGATGATGCTGAGTGCCAGCCTCCACCTCCATGCTGACACAATCCTCCTCCTCCTCCTCCTCCTCTTCCTGTGCGATGGGTGGGACAGAAGGAACACTGTCTGGGTAAAGGGGGCCTTGAGAGGCAAGGAAGTCCTCCTCTTCCTGCCTCTGTTCTGCCTCAAGTGCCCTGTCCATTATTCCACGCAGCGTGTGCTCCAACAGGTGGACAAGAGGTACAGTGTCACTGATGCATGCACTGTCACTGCTCACCATCCTCGTAGCCTCCTCAAATGGTGCCAGGACAGTGCATGCATCCCTGATCATGCCCCACTGGCGTGGAGAAAAAAAACCAAGCTCCCCTGACCCTGTCCTGGTGCCGTAGTCGCACAGGTACTCATTGATGGCCCTCTGCTACGTGTGCAGCCGCTGCAGCATGGCCAACGTTGAGTTCCACCTGGTGGGCATGTCACATATAAGGCGGTTCTTGGGCAGGTTCAACTCCTTTTGCAGCTCAGCCAGGCGAGCACTGGCATTATAAGATCTGCGGAAATGCACACAGACTTTCCTGGCCTGCCTCAGGACATCCTGTAAGCCCGGGTACCTGCCCAAGAACCGCTGCACCACCAGGTTAAGGACGTGAGCCACACAGGGCACATGGGTCAGTTGTCCCTGTCGGAGGGCGGAGAGGAGGTTGGTGCCATTGTCGCAAACCACCATTCCTGGCTTAAGCTGGCGTGGCGTCAACCACCTCTCGGCCTGGCCCTGCAGAGCAGACAGGACCTCTGCCCCAGTGTGGCTTCTGTCCCCCAAACACACCAGCGCAAGCACGGCATGGCATCTTTTTGCCTGCGTACTTGCGTAGCCCCTTGAACGGCTATGGAGCACCGCTGGTTCAGAGGACAAAGCACAGGAAGAGGCCATGGAGGAAGAAGAAGAGGAGGGGGTGGAGGAGAGAGGTGTGTCACAACCAGTAGTAGCATTTTGGAGGCGTGGCGGTGGAACAACCTCCAACACTACTGCACCTTGTCCTGCATCCTTCCCAGCTGCCAAAAGAGTGACCCAATGGGCCGTGAAAGAAAGGTAACGTCCCTGTCCATGCCTGCTGGACCATGAGTCAGCGGTAATATGCACCTTACCGCTGACCGCCCTGTCCAGCGAGGCCAAGACATTGCCTTCCACATGCCGGTAGAGAGCCGGAATAACCTTCCGTGAGAAAAAGTGGCGTTTGGGAACCTGCCACTGAGGAACCGCACATTGCACAAACTCACGGAAGGGGGCCGAGTCTACCAACTGAAAAGGCAGCAGTTGAAGCGCTAGCAATTTAGCCAAGCTAGCATTCAACCGCTGGGCATGTGGATGGCTGGGAGTGAACTTCTTTCGACGGTCCAGCAGCTGGGGCAGGGAAATTTGCCTGCTAGAATCGGACGTCGGTGTACTGCTAGCAGAGTGGCCGCAACTACTTGGCTGTGACACACCTAATTCTACACCTTCGTTCCTCTCAGTGCATGTTTCAGAGAGGACTGAAGTTATAGTGGGGTTGGAGATCCCAGCTGATGCGGTGCAAGGAGAGGTCCGCTTTGTTCTTTGGTGTGGGTCTTTGAGGTAGGCTTGCCAACGAGCTGCATGGCAGGTCAACATATGTCTGGTCAGGCATGTGGTACCCAAGCGGCTGATGTTTTGGCCACGCGATATACGCTTGAGACATATGTTGCAAACAGCAGCTGTGCGATCTGATGCACTAGCCTCAAAAAAGACCCACACCAAAGAATGACGGGCAGAGGCAGCGCCCTGCACAGGCGGAGCTCTGCGGTGTGATTCTGTCGGTGTACTGCCCTTACGCTGGCCACCAAAAGGCATCCTGCCTCGTTGGAGATGTGCCTCCTCCTCATCCTCCTCCTCCTCCTCTCTCCTATTAGGCACCCACGTGGAGTCAGTGACCTCATCATCCCCTCCCTCCTCATCACTGGAGCCAATCTGGCAGTATGCTGCAGCTGCTGGAACATGACTGCCAGATTGGTGTCCTTCTTGAGCATCCCCTCTGTCTGCTCTCACGCTACTGCCTTCCTGTAGCTGGGTTTCATCATCAGACCCTTCGAAACGCTGGGCATCCTCCTGGAGCATGTACCCAACACTGTGCTCAAACAGTTCGGGGGACTCCTCAGGAGGAGGACATGGTGGGTCTAGGGAAGGAGTGACTGATGATGAGTCTGACATTGATACCAGGGAAGAGGATGCTTTGGCAGCTGCTTTGCCAGTACCCTGAGCCTGGGTGAGAGAGGATGAGGAGGAGGAGGAGGGCTTGGTCATCCACTCTACCAAGTCTTCGGCATGATGTGGCTCAACATGTCCAGCTGCCGAAAAGAAGGACAAGCGTGTCCCATGGCCATGTGCTGATGACAATGCACCGCGTCCACGACCAGCACTGTTGCCCCCAGACACAGAGCCTGCTTGCCCTCTTTTATTGCCTCCTGACTGTCTGCCTCTCCTTGTTTGCCTTCCAGACATTCTAATAGATGGCCTGCAGGGAGATGGGAAAAAAGCAATAAGGGCTACCTTCAGGTGTCCTTCTCTGTCCCTTTACTTAAGGATTTCTAAATATGGTTGTGGATGATTGCTTTCGCACAGAATAGCACAACGACAATTTCCCTGACTGTCCAAAAAACAAGGATTTCAAAGATGGTTGATGATCAATGTTTTAGCACACTATAGCACAAGGAGAATTTCCCTCACTGTCCTTCCCTGTCCCTAGAAACAAGGATTATCACAGTGAAAGAAACTGACACTCTTCCTACCTATAGTTTTCTGTCCCTAGAAAAATGTTTTTTTAAAGACGGTTGATGATCAATGCTTTAGCACACTATAGCACAAGGAGAATTTCCCTCACTGTCCTTCCCTGTCCCTAGAAACAAGGATTATCACAGTGAAAGAAACTGACACTCTTCCTACCTATAGTTTTCTGTCCCTAGAAAAAATGTTTTTTTAAAGCTGATTGATGATCAATGCTTTAGCACACTATAGCACAAGTAGAATTTCCCTCACTGTCCTTCCCTGTCCCTAGAAACAAGGATTATCACAGTGAAAGAAACTGACACTCTTCCTACCTATAGTTTTCTGTCCCTAGAAAAAATGTTTTTTTAAAGATGGTTGATGATCAATGCTTTAGCACACTATAGCACAAGGAGAATTTCCCTCACTGTCCTTCCCTGTCCCTAGAAACAAGGATTATCACAGTGAAAGAAACTGACACTCTTCCTACCTATAGTTTTCTGTCCGTAGAAAAAATGTTTTTTTAAAGACGGTTGATGATCAATGCTTTAGCACACTATAGCACAAGGAGAATTTCCCTCACTGTCCTTCCCTGTCCCTAGAAACAAGGATTATCACAGTGAAAGAAACTGACACTCTCCCTACCTATAGTTTTCTGTCCCTAGAAAAAATGTTTTTTTAAAGATGGTTGATGATCAATGCTTTAGCACACTATAGCACAAGGAGAATTTCCCTCACTGTCCTTCCCTGTCCCTAGAAACAAGGATTATCACAGTGAAAGAAACTGACACTCTTCCTACCTATAGTTTTCTGTCCCTAGAAAAAATGTTTTTTTAAAGATGGTTGATGATCAATGCTTTAGCACACTATAGCACAAGGAGAATTTCCCTCACTGTCCTTCCCTGTCCCTAGAAACAAGGATTATCACAGTGAAAGAAACTGACACTCTTCCTACCTATAGTTTTCTGTCCCTAGAAAAAATGTTTTTTTAAAGATGGTTGATGATCAATGCTTTAGCACACTATAGCACAAGGAGAATTTCCCTCACTGTCCTTCCCTGTCCCTAGAAACAAGGATTATCACAGTGAAAGAAACTGACACTCTTCCTACCTATAGTTTTCTGTCCCTAGAAAAAATGTTTTTTTAAAGCTGATTGATGATCAATGCTTTAGCACACTATAGCACAAGTAGAATTTCCCTCACTGTCCTTCCCTGTCCCTAGAAACAAGGATTATCACAGTGAAAGAAACTGACACTCTTCCTACCTATAGTTTTCTGTCCCTAGAAAAAATGTTTTTTTAAAGATGGTTGATGATCAATGCTTTAGCACACTATAGCACAAGGAGAATTTCCCTCACTGTCCTTCCCTGTCCCTAGAAACAAGGATTATCACAGTGAAAGAAACTGACACTCTTCCTACCTATAGTTTTCTGTCCCTAAAAAAAATGTTTTTTTAAAGACGGTTGATGATCAATGCTTTAGCACACTATAGCACAAGGAGAATTTCCCTCACTGTCCTTCCCTGTCCCTAGAAACAAGGATTATCACAGTGAAAGAAACTGACACTCTCCCTACCGATAGTTTTCTGTCCCTAGAAAAAATGTTTTTTTAAAGATGGTTGATGATCAATGCTTTAGCACACTATAGCACAAGGAGAATTTCCCTCACTGTCCTTCCCTGTCCCTAGAAACAAGGATTATCACAGTGAAAGAAACTGACACTCTTCCTACCTATAGTTTTCTGTCCCTAGAAAAAATGTTTTTTTAAAGATGGTTGATGATCAATGCTTTAGCACACTATAGCACAAGGAGAATTTCCCTCACTGTCCTTCCCTGTCCCTAGAAACAAGGATTATCACAGTGAAAGAAACTGACACTCTTCCTACCTATAGTTTTCTGTCCCTAGAAAAAATGTTTTTTTAAAGACGGTTGATGATCAATGCTTTAGCACACTATAGCACAAGGAGAATTTCCCTCACTGTCCTTCCCTGTCCCTAGAAACAAGGATTATCACAGTGAAAGAAACTGACACTCTTCCTACCTATAGTTTTCTGTCCCTAGAAAAAATGTTTTTTTAAAGCTGATTGATGATCAATGCTTTAGCACACTATAGCACAAGTAGAATTTCCCTCACTGTCCTTCCCTGTCCCTAGAAACAAGGATTATCACAGTGAAAGAAACTGACACTCTTCCTACCTATAGTTTTCTGTCCCTAGAAAAAATGTTTTTTTAAAGATGGTTGATGATCAATGCTTTAGCACACTATAGCACAAGGAGAATTTCCCTCACTGTCCTTCCCTGTCCCTAGAAACAAGGATTATCACAGTGAAAGAAACTGACACTCTTCCTACCTATAGTTTTCTGTCCCTAGAAAAAATGTTTTTTTAAAGATGGTTGATGATCAATGCTTTAGCACACTATAGCACAAGGAGAATTTCCCTCACTGTCCTTCCCTGTCCCTAGAAACAAGGATTAGCACAGTGAAAGAAACTGACACTCTCCCTACCTATAGTTTTCTGTCCCTAGAAAAAATGTTTTTTTAAAGATGGTTGATGATCAATGCTTTAGCACACTATAGCACAAGGAGAATTTCCCTCACTGTCCTTCCCTGTCCCTAGAAACAAGGATTATCACAGTAAAACACACTGACACTCTCCCTACCTATAGTTTTCTGTCCCTAGAAAAAATGATTTTTTTAAAGATGGTTGATGATCAATGCTTTAGCACACTATAGCACAAGGAGAATTTCCCTCACTGTCCTTCCCTGTCCCTAGAAACAAGGATTCGCACAGTGAAAGAAACTGACACTCTTCCTACCTATAGTTTTCTGTCCCTAGAAAAAATGTTTTTTTAAAGCTGATTGATGATCAATGCTTTAGCACACTATAGCACAAATAGAATTTCCCTCACTGTCCTTCCCTGTCCCTAGAAACAAGGATTATCACAGTGAAAGAAACTGACACTCTTCCTACCTATAGTTTTCTGTCCCTAGAAATTTTTTTTTTTTAAAGATGGTTGATGATCAATGCTTTAGCACACTATAGCACAAGGAGAATTTCCCTCACTGTCCTTCCCTGTCCCTAGAAACAAGGATTATCACAGTGAAAGAAACTGACACTCTTCCTACCTATAGTTTTCTGTCCCTAGAAAAAATGTTTTTTTAAAGACGGTTGATGATCAATGCTTTAGCACACTATAGCACAAGGAGAATTTCCCTCACTGTCCTTCCCTGTCCCTAGAAACAAGGATTATCACAGTGAAAGAAACTGACACTCTTCCTACCTATAGTTTTCTGTCCCTAGAAATTTTTTTTTTTAAAGATGGTTGATGATCAATGCTTTAGCACAGTATAGCACAAGGAGAATTTCCCTCACTGTCCTTCCCTGTCCCTAGAAACAAGGATTATCACAGTGAAAGAAACTGACACTCTCCCTACCTATAGTTTTCTGTCCCTAGAAAAAATGTTTTTTTAAAGATGGTTGATGATCAATGCTTTAGCACACTATAGCACAAGTAGAATTTCCCTCACTGTCCTTCCCTGTCCCTAGAAACAAGGATTATCACAGTGAAAGAAACTGACACTCTTCCTACCTATAGTTTTCTGTCCCTAGAAAAAATGTTTTTTTAAAGACGGTTGATGATCAATGCTTTAGCACACTATAGCACAAGGAGAATTTCCCTCACTGTCCTTCCCTGTCCCTAGAAACAAGGATTATCACAGTGAAAGAAACTGACACTCTTCCTACCTATAGTTTTCTGTCCCTAGAAAAAATGTTTTTTTAAAGCTGATTGATGATCAATGCTTTAGCACACTATAGCACAAGTAGAATTTCCCTCACTGTCCTTCCCTGTCCCTAGAAACAAGGATTATCACAGTGAAAGAAACTGACACTCTTCCTACCTATAGTTTTCTGTCCCTAGAAAAAATGTTTTTTTAAAGATGGTTGATGATCAATGCTTTAGCACACTATAGCACAAGGAGAATTTCCCTCACTGTCCTTCCCTGTCCCTAGAAACAAGGATTAGCACAGTAAAAGAAACTGACACTCTTCCTACCTATAGTTTTCTGTCCCTAGAAAAATTTTTTTTTAAAGATGGTTGATGATCAATGCTTTAGCACAGTATAGCACAAGGAGAATTTCCCTCACTGTCCTTCCCTGTCCCTAGAAACAAGGATTATCACAGTGAAAGAAACTGACACTCTCCCTACCTATAGTTTTCTGTCCCTAGAAAAAATGTTTTTTTAAAGATGGTTGATGATCAATGCTTTAGCACACTATAGCACAAGTAGAATTTCCCTCACTGTCCTTCCCTGTCCCTAGAAACAAGGATTATCACAGTGAAAGAAACTGACACTCTTCCTACCTATAGTTTTCTGTCTCTAGAAAAAATGTTTTTTTAAAGCTGATTGATGATCAATGCTTTAGCACACTATAGCACAAGTAGAATTTCCCTCACTGTCCTTCCCTGTCCCTAGAAACAAGGATTATCACAGTGAAAGAAACTGACACTCTTCCTACCTATAGTTTTCTGTCCCTAGAAAAAATGTTTTTTTAAAGATGGTTGATGATCAATGCTTTAGCACACTATAGCACAAGGAGAATTTCCCTCACTGTCCTTCCCTGTCCCTAGAAACAAGGATTATCACAGTGAAAGAAACTGACACTCTTCCTACCTATAGTTTTCTGTCCCTAGAAAAAATGTTTTTTTAAAGATGGTTGATGATCAATGCTTTAGCACACTATAGCACAAGGAGAATTTCCCTCACTGTCCTTCCCTGTCCCTAGAAACAAGGATTATCACAGTGAAAGAAACTGACACTCTCCCTACCTATAGTTTTCTGTCCCTAGAAAAAATGTTTTTTTAAAGATGGTTGATGATCAATGCTTTAGCACACTATAGCACAAGGAGAATTTCCCTCACTGTCCTTCCCTGTCCCTAGAAACAAGGATTAGCACAGTGAAAGAAACTGACACTCTCCCTACCTATAGTTTTCTGTCCCTAGAAAAAATGTTTTTTAAAGATGGTTGATGATCAATGCTTTAGCACACTATAGCACAAGGAGAATTTCCCTCACTGTCCTTCCCTGTCCCTAGAAACAAGGATTATCACAGTGAAAGAAACTGACACTCTTCCTACCTATAGTTTTCTGTCCCTAGAAAAAATGTTTTTTTAAAGACGGTTGATGATCAATGCTTTAGCACACTATAGCACAAGGAGAATTTCCCTCACTGTCCTTCCCTGTCCCTAGAAACAAGGATTATCACAGTGAAAGAAACTGACACTCTTCCTACCTATAGTTTTCTGTCCCTAGAAAAAATGTTTTTTTTAAAGATGGTTGATGATCAATGCTTTAGCACACTATAGCACAAGGATAATTTCCCTCACTGTCCTTCACCTGTCCCTAGAAACAAGGATTATCACAGTGAAAGAAACTGACACTCTCCCTACCTATAGTTTTCTGTCCCTAGAAAAAATGTTTTTTTATAGATGGTTGATGATCAATGCTTTAGCACACTATAGCACAAGGAGAATTTCCCTCACTGTCCTTCCCTGTCCCTAGAAACAAGGATTATCACAGTGAAAGAAACTGACACTCTTCCTACCTATAGTTTTCTGTCCCTAGAAAAAAATGTTTTTTTAAAGATGGTTGATGATCAATGCTTTAGCACACTATAGCACAAGGAGAATTTCCCTCACTGTCCTTCACCTGTCCCTAGAAACAAGGATTATCACAGTGAAAGAAACTGACACTCTCCCTACCTATAGTTTTCTGTCCCTAGAAAAAATGTTTTTTTAAAGATGGTTGATGATCAATGCTTTAGCACACTATAGCACAAGGAGAATTTCCCTCACTGTCCTTCCCTGTCCCTAGAAACAAGGATTATCACAGTGAAAGAAACTGACACTCTTCCTACCTATAGTTTTCTGTCCCTAGAAAAAATGTTTTTTTAAAGATGGTTGATGATCAATGCTTTAGCACACTATAGCACAAGGAGAATTTCCCTCACTGTCCTTCCCTGTCCCTAGAAACAAGGATTATCACAGTGAAAGAAACTGACACTCTCCCTACCTATAGTTTTCTGTCCCTAGAAAAAATGTTTTTTTAAAGATGGTTGATGATCAATGCTTTAGCACACTATAGCACAAGGAGAATTTCCCTCACTGTCCTTCCCTGTCCCTAGAAACAAGGATTAGCACAGTGAAAGAAACTGACACTCTCCCTACCTATAGTTTTCTGTCCCTAGAAAAAATTTTTTTTTAAAGATGGTTGATGATCAATGCTTTAGCACACTATAGCACAAGGAGAATTTCCCTCACTGTCCTTCCCTGTCCCTAGAAACAAGGATTATCACAGTGAAAGAAACTGACACTCTTCCTACCTATAGTTTTCTGTCCCTAGAAAAAATGTTTTTTTAAAGATGGTTGATGATCAATGCTTTAGCACACTATAGCACAAGGAGAATTTCCCTCACTGTCCTTCCCTGTCCCTAGAAACAAGGATTAGCACAGTGAAAGAAACTGACACTCTCCCTACCTATAGTTTTCTGTCCCTAGAAAAAATGTTTTTTTAAAGATGGTTGATGATCAATGCTTTAGCACACTATAGCACAAGGAGAATTTCCCTCACTGTCCTTCCCTGTCCCTAGAAACAAGGATTATCACAGTGAAATAAACTGACACTCTTCCTACCTATAGTTTTCTGTCCCTAGAAAAAATGTTTTTTTAAAGATGGTTGATGATCAATGCTTTAGCACACTATAGCACAAGGAGAATTTCCCTCACTGTCCTTCACCTGTCCCTAGAAACAAGGATTATCACAGTGAAAGAAACTGACACTCTCCCTACCTATAGTTTTCTGTCCCTAGAAAAAATGTTTTTTTAAAGATGGTTGATGATCAGTGCTTTAGCACACTATAGCACAAGGAGAATTTCCCTCACTGTCCTTCCCTGTCCCTAGAAACAAGGATTATCACAGTGAAAGAAACTGACACTCTTCCTACCTATAGTTTTCTGTCCCTAGAAAAAATGTTTTTTTAAAGATGGTTGATGATCAATGCTTTAGCACACTATAGCACAAGGAGAATTTCCCTCACTGTCCTTCCCTGTCCCTAGAAACAAGGATTATCACAGTAAAACACACTGACACTCTCCCTACCTATAGTTTTCTGTCCCTAGAAAAAATGATTTTTTAAAGATGGTTGATGATCAATGCTTTAGCACACTATAGCACAAGGAGAATTTCCCTCACTGTCCTTCCCTGTCCCTAGAAACAAGGATTCGCACAGTGAAAGAAACTGACACTCTTCCTACCTATAGTTTTCTGTCCCTAGAAAAAATGTTTTTTTAAAGCTGATTGATGATCAATGCTTTAGCACACTATAGCACAAGTAGAATTTCCCTCACTGTCCTTCCCTGTCCCTAGAAACAAGGATTATCACAGTGAAAGAAACTGACACTCTTCCTACCTATAGTTTTCTGTCCCTAGAAAAAATGTTTTTTTAAAGATGGTTGATGATCAATGCTTTAGCACACTATAGCACAAGGAGAATTTCCCTCACTGTCCTTCCCTGTCCCTAGAAACAAGGATTATCACAGTGAAAGAAACTGACACTCTTCCTACCTATAGTTTTCTGTCCCTAGAAAAAATGTTTTTTTAAAGACGGTTGATGATCAATGCTTTAGCACACTATAGCACAAGGAGAATTTCCCTCACTGTCCTTCCCTGTCCCTAGAAACAAGGATTATCACAGTGAAAGAAACTGACACTCTTCCTACCTATAGTTTTCTGTCCCTAGAAAAAATGTTTTTTTAAAGATGGTTGATGATCAATGCTTTAGCACACTATAGCACAAGGAGAATTCCCCTCACTGTCCTTCCCTGTCCCTAGAAACAAGGATTAGCACAGTAAAAGAAACTGACACTCTTCCTACCTATAGTTTTCTGTCCCTAGAAAAAATGTTTTTTTAAAGATGGTTGATGATCAATGCTTTAGCACAGTATAGCACAAGGAGAATTTCCCTCACTGTCCTTCCCTGTCCCTAGAAACAAGGATTATCACAGTGAAAGAAACTGACACTCTCCCTACCTATAGTTTTCTGTCCCTAGAAAAAATGTTTTTTTAAAGATGGTTGATGATCAATGCTTTAGCACACTATAGCACAAGTAGAATTTCCCTCACTGTCCTTCCCTGTCCCTAGAAACAAGGATTATCACAGTGAAAGAAACTGACACTCTTCCTACATATAGTTTTCTGTCCCTAGAAAAAATGTTTTTTTAAAGACGGTTGATGATCAATGCTTTAGCACACTATAGCACAAGGAGAATTTCCCTCACTGTCCTTCCCTGTCCCTAGAAACAAGGATTATCACAGTGAAAGAAACTGACACTCTTCCTACCTATAGTTTTCTGTCCCTAGAAAAAATGTTTTTTTAAAGCTGATTGATGATCAATGCTTTAGCACACTATAGCACAAGTAGAATTTCCCTCACTGTCCTTCTCTGTCCCTAGAAACAAGGATTATCACAGTGAAAGAAACTGACACTCTTCCTACCTATAGTTTTCTGTCCCTAGAAAAAATGTTTTTTTAAAGATGGTTGATGATCAATGCTTTAGCACACTATAGCACAAGGAGAATTTCCCTCACTGTCCTTCCCTGTCCCTAGAAACAAGGATTAGCACAGTAAAAGAAACTGACACTCTTCCTACCTATAGTTTTCTGTCCCTAGAAAAAGTGTTTTTTTAAAGATGGTTGATGATCAATGCTTTAGCACAGTATAGCACAAGGAGAATTTCCCTCACTGTCCTTCCCTGTCCCTAGAAACAAGGATTATCACAGTGAAAGAAACTGACACTCTCCCTACCTATAGTTTTCTGTCCCTAGAAAAAATGTTTTTTTAAAGATGGTTGATGATCAATGCTTTAGCACACTATAGCACAAGTAGAATTTCCCTCACTGTCCTTCCCTGTCCCTAGAAACAAGGATTATCACAGTGAAAGAAACTGACACTCTTCCTACCTATAGTTTTCTGTCTCTAGAAAAAATGTTTTTTTAAAGCTGATTGATGATCAATGCTTTAGCACACTATAGCACAAGTAGAATTTCCCTCACTGTCCTTCCCTGTCCCTAGAAACAAGGATTATCACAGTGAAAGAAACTGACACTCTTCCTACCTATAGTTTTCTGTCCCTAGAAAAAATGTTTTTTTAAAGATGGTTGATGATCAATGCTTTAGCACACTATAGCACAAGGAGAATTTCCCTCACTGTCCTTCCCTGTCCCTAGAAACAAGGATTATCACAGTGAAAGAAACTGACACTCTTCCTACCTATAGTTTTCTGTCCCTAGAAAAAATGTTTTTTTAAAGATGGTTGATGATCAATGCTTTAGCACACTATAGCACAAGGAGAATTTCCCTCACTGTCCTTCCCTGTCCCTAGAAACAAGGATTATCACAGTGAAAGAAACTGACACTCTCCCTACCTATAGTTTTCTGTCCCTAGAAAAAATGTTTTTTTAAAGATGGTTGATGATCAATGCTTTAGCACACTATAGCACAAGGAGAATTTCCCTCACTGTCCTTCCCTGTCCCTAGAAACAAGGATTAGCACAGTGAAAGAAACTGACACTCTCCCTACCTATAGTTTTCTGTCCCTAGAAAAAATGTTTTTTAAAGATGGTTGATGATCAATGCTTTAGCACACTATAGCACAAGGAGAATTTCCCTCACTGTCCTTCCCTGTCCCTAGAAACAAGGATTATCACAGTGAAAGAAACTGACACTCTTCCTACCTATAGTTTTCTGTCCCTAGAAAAAATGTTTTTTTAAAGACGGTTGATGATCAATGCTTTAGCACACTATAGCACAAGGAGAATTTCCCTCACTGTCCTTCCCTGTCCCTAGAAACAAGGATTATCACAGTGAAAGAAACTGACACTCTTCCTACCTATAGTTTTCTGTCCCTAGAAAAAATGTTTTTTTTAAAGATGGTTGATGATCAATGCTTTAGCACACTATAGCACAAGGATAATTTCCCTCACTGTCCTTCACCTGTCCCTAGAAACAAGGATTATCACAGTGAAAGAAACTGACACTCTCCCTACCTATAGTTTTCTGTCCCTAGAAAAAATGTTTTTTTATAGATGGTTGATGATCAATGCTTTAGCACACTATAGCACAAGGAGAATTTCCCTCACTGTCCTTCCCTGTCCCTAGAAACAAGGATTATCACAGTGAAAGAAACTGACACTCTTCCTACCTATAGTTTTCTGTCCCTAGAAAAAAATGTTTTTTTAAAGATGGTTGATGATCAATGCTTTAGCACACTATAGCACAAGGAGAATTTCCCTCACTGTCCTTCACCTGTCCCTAGAAACAAGGATTATCACAGTGAAAGAAACTGACACTCTCCCTACCTATAGTTTTCTGTCCCTAGAAAAAATGTTTTTTTAAAGATGGTTGATGATCAATGCTTTAGCACACTATAGCACGAGGAGAATTTCCCTCACTGTCCTTCCCTGTCCCTAGAAACAAGGATTATCACAGTGAAAGAAACTGACACTCTTCCTACCTATAGTTTTCTGTCCCTAGAAAAAATGTTTTTTTAAAGATGGTTGATGATCAATGCTTTAGCACACTATAGCACAAGGAGAATTTCCCTCACTGTCCTTCCCTGTCCCTAGAAACAAGGATTATCACAGTGAAAGAAACTGACACTCTCCCTACCTATAGTTTTCTGTCCCTAGAAAAAATGTTTTTTTAAAGATGGTTGATGATCAATGCTTTAGCACACTATAGCACAAGGAGAATTTCCCTCACTGTCCTTCCCTGTCCCTAGAAACAAGGATTAGCACAGTGAAAGAAACTGACACTCTCCCTACCTATAGTTTTCTGTCCCTAGAAAAAATGTTTTTTTAAAGATGGTTGATGATCAATGCTTTAGCACACTATAGCACAAGGAGAATTTCCCTCACTGTCCTTCCCTGTCCCTAGAAACAAGGATTATCACAGTGAAAGAAACTGACACTCTTCCTACCTATAGTTTTCTGTCCCTAGAAAAAATGTTTTTTTAAAGATGGTTGATGATCAATGCTTTAGCACACTGTAGCACAAGGAGAATTTCCCTCACTGTCCTTCCCTGTCCCTAGAAACAAGGATTAGCACAGTGAAAGAAACTGACACTCTCCCTACCTATAGTTTTCTGTCCCTAGAAAAAATGTTTTTTTAAAGATGGTTGATGATCAATGCTTTAGCACACTATAGCACAAGGAGAATTTCCCTCACTGTCCTTCCCTGTCCCTAGAAACAAGGATTATCACAGTGAAATAAACTGACACTCTTCCTACCTATAGTTTTCTGTCCCTAGAAAAAATGTTTTTTTAAAGATGGTTGATGATCAATGCTTTAGCACACTATAGCACAAGGAGAATTTCCCTCACTGTCCTTCACCTGTCCCTAGAAACAAGGATTATCACAGTGAAAGAAACTGACACTCTCCCTACCTATAGTTTTCTGTCCCTAGAAAAAATGTTTTTTTAAAGATGGTTGATGATCAGTGCTTTAGCACACTATAGCACAAGGAGAATTTCCCTCACTGTCCTTCCCTGTCCCTAGAAACAAGGATTATCACAGTGAAAGAAACTGACACTCTTCCTACCTATAGTTTTCTGTCCCTAGAAAAAATGTTTTTTTAAAGATGGTTGACGATCAATGCTTTAGCACACTATAGCACAAGGAGAATTTCCCTCACTGTCCTTCCCTGTCCCTAGAAACAAGGATTATCACAGTAAAACACACTGACACTCTCCCTACCTATAGTTTTCTGTCCCTAGAAAAAATGATTTTTTAAAGATGGTTGATGATCAATGCTTTAGCACACTATAGCACAAGGAGAATTTCCCTCACTGTCCTTCCCTGTCCCTAGAAACAAGGATTCGCACAGTGAAAGAAACTGACACTCTTCCTACCTATAGTTTTCTGTCCCTAGAAAAAATGTTTTTTTAAAGCTGATTGATGATCAATGCTTTAGCACACTATAGCACAAGTAGAATTTCCCTCACTGTCCTTCCCTGTCCCTAGAAACAAGGATTATCACAGTGAAAGAAACTGACACTCTTCCTACCTATAGTTTTCTGTCCCTAGAAAAAATGTTTTTTTAAAGATGGTTGATGATCAATGCTTTAGCACACTATAGCACAAGGAGAATTTCCCTCACTGTCCTTCCCTGTCCCTAGAAACAAGGATTATCACAGTGAAAGAAACTGACACTCTTCCTACCTATAGTTTTCTGTCCCTAGAAAAAATGTTTTTTTAAAGACGGTTGATGATCAATGCTTTAGCACACTATAGCACAAGGAGAATTTCCCTCACTGTCCTTCCCTGTCCCTAGAAACAAGGATTATCACAGTGAAAGAAACTGACACTCTTCCTACCTATAGTTTTCTGTCCCTAGAAAAAATGTTTTTTTAAAGATGGTTGATGATCAATGCTTTAGCACACTATAGCACAAGGAGAATTCCCCTCACTGTCCTTCCCTGTCCCTAGAAACAAGGATTAGCACAGTAAAAGAAACTGACACTCTTCCTACCTATAGTTTTCTGTCCCTAGAAAAAATGTTTTTTTAAAGATGGTTGATGATCAATGCTTTAGCACAGTATAGCACAAGGAGAATTTCCCTCACTGTCCTTCCCTGTCCCTAGAAACAAGGATTATCACAGTGAAAGAAACTGACACTCTCCCTACCTATAGTTTTCTGTCCCTAGAAAAAATGTTTTTTTAAAGATGGTTGATGATCAATGCTTTAGCACACTATAGCACAAGTAGAATTTCCCTCACTGTCCTTCCCTGTCCCTAGAAACAAGGATTATCACAGTGAAAGAAACTGACACTCTTCCTACATATAGTTTTCTGTCCCTAGAAAAAATGTTTTTTTAAAGACGGTTGATGATCAATGCTTTAGCACACTATAGCACAAGGAGAATTTCCCTCACTGTCCTTCCCTGTCCCTAGAAACAAGGATTATCACAGTGAAAGAAACTGACACTCTTCCTACCTATAGTTTTCTGTCCCTAGAAAAAATGTTTTTTTAAAGCTGATTGATGATCAATGCTTTAGCACACTATAGCACAAGTAGAATTTCCCTCACTGTCCTTCTCTGTCCCTAGAAACAAGGATTATCACAGTGAAAGAAACTGACACTCTTCCTACCTATAGTTTTCTGTCCCTAGAAAAAATGTTTTTTTAAAGATGGTTGATGATCAATGCTTTAGCACACTATAGCACAAGGAGAATTTCCCTCACTGTCCTTCCCTGTCCCTAGAAACAAGGATTATCACAGTGAAAGAAACTGACACTCTTCCTACCTATAGTTTTCTGTCCCTAGAAAAAATGTTTTTTTAAAGATGGTTGATGATCAATGCTTTAGCACACTATAGCACAAGGAGAATTTCCCTCACTGTCCTTCCCTGTCCCTAGAAACAAGGATTATCACAGTGAAAGAAACTGACACTCTCCCTACCTATAGTTTTCTGTCCCTAGAAAAAATGTTTTTTTAAAGATGGTTGATGATCAATGCTTTAGCACACTATAGCACAAGGAGAATTTCCCTCACTGTCCTTCCCTGTCCCTAGAAACAAGGATTAGCACAGTGAAAGAAACTGACACTCTCCCTACCTATAGTTTTCTGTCCCTAGAAAAAATGTTTTTTTAAAGATGGTTGATGATCAATGCTTTAGCACACTATAGCACAAGGAGAATTTCCCTCACTGTCCTTCCCTGTCCCTAGAAACAAGGATTATCACAGTGAAAGAAACTGACACTCTTCCTACCTATAGTTTTCTGTCCCTAGAAATTTTTTTTTTTAAAGACGGTTGATGATCAATGCTTTAGCACACTATAGCACAAGGAGAATTTCCCTCACTGTCCTTCCCTGTCCCTAGAAACAAGGATTATCACAGTGAAAGAAACTGACACTCTTCCTACCTATAGTTTTCTGTCCCTAGAAAAAATGTTTTTTTTAAAGATGGTTGATGATCAATGCTTTAGCACACTATAGCACAAGGATAATTTCCCTCACTGTCCTTCACCTGTCCCTAGAAACAAGGATTATCACAGTGAAAGAAACTGACACTCTCCCTACCTATAGTTTTCTGTCCCTAGAAAAAATGTTTTTTTATAGATGGTTGATGATCAATGCTTTAGCACACTATAGCACAAGGAGAATTTCCCTCACTGTCCTTCCCTGTCCCTAGAAACAAGGATTATCACAGTGAAAGAAACTGACACTCTTCCTACCTATAGTTTTCTGTCCCTAGAAAAAATGTTTTTTTAAAGATGGTTGATGATCAATGCTTTAGCACACTATAGCACAAGGAGAATTTCCCTCACTGTCCTTCACCTGTCCCTAGAAACAAGGATTATCACAGTGAAAGAAACTGACACTCTCCCTACCTATAGTTTTCTGTCCCTAGAAAAAATGTTTTTTTAAAGATGGTTGATGATCAATGCTTTAGCACAGTATAGCACAAGGAGAATTTCCCTCACTGTCCTTCCCTGTCCCTAGAAACAAGGATTATCACAGTGAAAGAAACTGACACTCTTCCTACCTATAGTTTTCTGTCCCTAGAAAAAATGTTTTTTTAAAGATGGTTGATGATCAATGCTTTAGCACACTATAGCACAAGGAGAATTTAGCTCACTGTCCTTCCCTGTCCCTAGAAACAAGGATTATCACAGTGAAAGAAACTGACACTCTCCCTACCTATAGTTTTCTGTCCCTAGAAAAAATGTTTTTTTAAAGATGGTTGATGATCAATGCTTTAGCACACTATAGCACAAGGAGAATTTCCCTCACTGTCCTTCCCTGTCCCTAGAAACAAGGATTAGCACAGTGAAAGAAACTGACACTCTCCCTACCTATAGTTTTCTGTCCCTAGAAAAAATGTTTTTTTAAAGATGGTTGATGATCAATGCTTTAGCACACTATAGCACAAGGAGAATTTCCCTCACTGTCCTTCCCTGTCCCTAGAAACAAGGATTATCACAGTGAAAGAAACTGACACTCTTCCTACCTATAGTTTTCTGTCCCTAGAAAAAATGTTTTTTTAAAGACGGTTGATGATCAATGCTTTAGCACACTATAGCACAAGGAGAATTTCCCTCACTGTCCTTCCCTGTCCCTAGAAACAAGGATTATCACAGTGAAAGAAACTGACACTCTTCCTACCTATAGTTTTCTGTCCCTAGAAAAAATGTTTTTTTTAAAGATGGTTGATGATCAATGCTTTAGCACACTATAGCACAAGGATAATTTCCCTCACTGTCCTTCACCTGTCCCTAGAAGCAAGGATTATCACAGTGAAAGAAACTGACACTCTCCCTACCTATAGTTTTCTGTCCCTAGAAAAAATGTTTTTTTATAGATGGTTGATGATCAATGCTTTAGCACACTATAGCACAAGGAGAATTTCCCTCACTGTCCTTCCCTGTCCCTAGAAACAAGGATTATCACAGTGAAAGAAACTGACACTCTTCCTACCTATAGTTTTCTGTCCCTAGAAAAAATGTTTTTTTAAAGATGGTTGATGATCAATGCTTTAGCACACTATAGCACAATGAGAATTTCCCTCACTGTCCTTCACCTGTCCCTAGAAACAAGGATTATCACAGTGAAAGAAACTGACACTCTTCCTACCTATAGTTTTCTGTCCCTAGAAAAAATGTTTTTTTAAAGATGGTTGATGATCAATGCTTTAGCACACTATAGCACAAGGAGAATTTCCCTCACTGTCCTTCCCTGTCCCTAGAAACAAGGATTATCACATTAAAACACACTGACACTCTCCCTACCTATAGTTTTCTGTCCCTAGAAAAAATGATTTTTTAAAGATGGTTGATGATCAATGCTTTAGCACACTATAGCACAAGGAGAATTTCCCTCACTGTCCTTCCCTGTCCCTAGAAACAAGGATTCACACAGTAACACACACTGACACTCTCCCTACCTATCCTTCTCTTTCCCTAAACTAAAGGAATCCAGGTTAAGCAAGAAAAAAAATGTCACTGTCCCTGCCTATGCTTCTCTTTCCCTGCTCCGGAACACACTACACTAGGCCGCCGTGCTGGCGGCCTTTTATAGTGTGGGGCGTGTACTAAACACCCTCAGCAATAATTGGCCACAGGCATCCTGCCTGTGGCCAATCATTGCTCTCCTCGCTGCCGGCGCTGTGATTGGCCAAGCATGCAGGGTCACAGTGCATGCTTGGCCAATCACAGCGCCTGGATGACACTGCGATGGCGTAGTGCATTTTGGGCCGTTCGCATCACTCGAATTAGGCGCGAACGGCCCAAATCGTTCGATCTTCGTCGAACGATCGAACAGCCGATGTTCGAGTCGAACGTATGTTCGACTCAAACACCAAGCTCATCCCTACTGTTTAATAATGCATTATGAATCCCTCCAAAACAGTTATTAAAACAAACTGTTTCCAATATAAGTAATTTTTTATGGAATTCTTCAATATCCTGTTTATCTTTAGAATATTTACGGTCTCTTGCAGGTAAAGAAGAGTTCCTAATTTGAATTTACATTATTTTGTCTCCTACTGTAGTTAACAGACAGACAATACTGAAACAGTAAATGCCTCATTTGGGGCTCTAACCAATACTACATATAATAGAAAGCTGGCACAAAAAGAATAAGAAAATGGTTACAGTTTTGTGTAACTTGGACCAAAGTACCCATAACATGGGATCATTCCTAAAAAGTCAAAAAAGTCCTAAAATACCTTGTTGTTTGCCAAGCAAAGGCTTCTATTGGGAAAATCAAAGAGTCCATAATGTGGACTAAATTGTGTTAGATCCCACATTTTAGAAGACCTACTAAAGGTATGCAAACAGTTGTTTTACTGTTGTAGATGCCTATTGGGGACTGTAAGGCTACCCCTGAAGCTAATTTTATATATTTATAAACATTTGGAGATGCTATAGGCTAGTGTTATTTATTACAAGAATCTGCAGTTTCCGCTATACATTATTCAATCTCATATGCTAGGGGCTAAAAGTAAATAACGACAGTCACCAGCTGCTGGTATTTTAATTTTACAGTCATCTAAAATGTGTTGTGTTGGTTGTGACAGAGAAAATTCACTGTATTGTTCATTTATTCACAAGAGCGTCCATTTTGTATAGCAGTTTTGCAATATCCATTTTGTAGATAGATTGAACAAGTATTTCATTTTGCACCTTTTAGAGGTTGCTGCTGACTTCTGAAATATGACACTGCAACTTTTGCTAGTTTTTAATAACTTTTCACACCACTCCTTTATGTCATATATAACAATAAAATGTTAAATTAAACATGTTAGAATTCATACACTGACAGAGTCCAGTTTCTGGTCTCTTTTGTTCTCATGCACATTAGATATTTACTTTTATTTTTAGTGTCTTAGTCAGAAATATTCATAACAGTATCTACTCCTGTTCTAGTTCATTTGTATCTCAGTTGAAATATTTGTAAGTATATATTTAGTGGGATTTTTGAGGCACAACTCTCATAGCATTCTAACATAAAATCAAACAATCTTTTATTACATATCCATAAAAAACTTTTTTTTTTAATGTTAACAATACAAAGGAATAATAATGTCTTATACAACACATTAAGTACAGTAATTTAGTATAAGTGGTCTTTCCACCAAATAAACTGTATGAAGCAATTTATAAAGAAGGATACAATGGTGGCAAATGGGGATTTTAGCCCTTTATTATTTCTATGTATCGTTTACATAACAAAACAAAAAAAAATCCCACCAAATATACTGTATACTTACAAATATTGGATTCAGTTTGCAAGGGGTGTGGCACAGGTTTTAAGCCAACAATCTTCAATTCATAAATTTGAGATACAATATGTTTGGATAATCTTGCTTTTATGTTTTTCTCCAGATAATGTCCTAGCAATTTAGTGAAGCATTTTAGTGAATCTGAACTTAGTATTAGATATCAGTTTTAGCTACTTTACATCATTGTAATTTCATGCTTCACAGATGTGTGATATTTTGGTGTTTTGCTTTCTCCTAGGATATTTAGAGGTATGTTTCAATGAAAGACCACGCTCAATGTTTAAATTGTCGACCAAGCATTATTCCAATAGTCTTATGAAATGTCCAGCTAGTCTCTTCTTTTTCAGCATCTTTCTCATTAACATAGGTTCTACCAAGAGTAAGAAATGGTTAAACAAATGTAGCTGGTTCTGATTCACCTGTTTAAAATTGTATGGTGAGCCCTTGTTTGCCCTGTGAGTTTCAACAATCCCTCTTTGACTCCACATGCACATGTTGCAATTTTGCGCCTATTGTATCTCGCATGTAAACTGTTTGCTCATAGCTGGATGTCTCCTCGAGTCCCAACTAAGAAACAATGCTTTGAACAAGTGAACAATATGCTTATCCGAGAGAAGTTAACATACCAACACAGAAATGTTTCCAAAAAATTGTACTCATTGTGGTAACCCTGGCTGGATATCCCAGACCGTGCACCCCATCAACTGGTAATGAATAGACTTCTTGAGGGTTGAGGTTCATTGGGGAAGAAAGCTGATTAGTCAGTGTTTTTTTATTTAAGGCAAGTCTACTATTTATCTTCTGTTTTCTTTTTTTTTTCTTCTTTTCTTACGTTCAGGTTTTTCTTTATTTTTTATGTTTGTGGTTACCACTGTATGATTTGGTGCACTGTAGAATTATCCTACTGTTGACATTTTAATATTGTATAAAGATCTCATTGGTATGGAACAATGCACAGATTTTGATGTAACTGTCGATTTTTACTCAATAAAACCTTTTTTCTTGATTAAAAAAAATAATAAAAATCTTTGTCCTTTTGTATACAATACTTTCCCATGCATGACCCTGCCCAAATGTCTATGCACATATTTTAAATCTGCCATTCTCACATTTTTTTATTTTTCTCTGACTAGTAACCTTTGATAAAAACAAAATTTTTAAAACAAAAATGTAAGCTAATATAGAAAATACTAACATAAAGGGAAAAAAAAATTGAACTTACTTTAAAATATGTTTCTTGGCATACATTAAAGGACACAGGATCCAATGTAAATAGGAGACAATTGGTTTATACTGTTTAGGAGGAATTTAATGCTGACAAACAAACAAGCAGCAAGAAAAATAGATATAATCCCCACTCCCACTGTGTTCCACTTTTGTAGGTGTGAATGGGTTCAATTTGGTGTTATCGCTCTCACTCTCTCATACTGGTCACTGGAAGTTCAACATGGCACCTCATGGCAAAGAACTCTCTGAGGACCTGAAAAAAAGAATTGTTGCTCTATGTAAAGATGGCCTAGGCTATTGCCAAGACCCTGAAACTAAGCTGCAGCACGTGGCCAAGACCATACAGAGGTTTAACAGGACAGGTTCCACTCAGAACAAGGCTCACCATGGTCGACCAAAGAAGTTGAGTGCACATGCTCAGAATCATATTCAGAGGTTTTCTTTGGGAAATAGATGTATGAGTGCTGCCAGAATTCCATTTGGCCTAAAAGAAAAACAATATGTGTGGCGGAAAACTATGACTGCACATCACCCTGAACACACCATCTCCACCGTGAAACATGGTGGTGGCAGCATCATGTTTTGGGGATGCTTTTCTTCAGCAGGGAAGATGGTCAGAATTGATGGGAAGATGGATGGAGCCAAATACAGGGCAATCTTGGCTGTTTCAAGCATACTTGCATCTCATGTTTGTAAAAAGTTTTTAATATTTTTTATCTCCAATGATTGTATGTGGGCTAATGCACTAGGCTGGTGCACCCTCTTTTCTTTCCATTTTCTAGATATGTCAAGGACACCCCCAGTCCTAGAGGGCAGCAAAGCCTGAAGCAATACCCCTGGTGAAGTGAGCTGGGCCATCATACTTAAGCGCAAGAGTGTTTTTTCTGTTTCATATTTACCAAAGTTGTTTCTTATACTATTTTAACTGTAATTCTTTGAGGAAGCTTCCCTTGTTTTTCCAACCCTTCAGCAGAGGACCTCACCTTGCTTTGTTATTTTTAAAGAGATGTTTGCTGTCATCTTCACACACCCCCTAACATTTATAGGTAAAGTTGATCCAGGGAAAATCTGATTGCCTCTCGGGGGATCAGGAGGGAATTTTTCCCCCTGCTGTAGCAAATTGGATCATGCTTTTCTGTTTTTTTTCACATACCTCTGGATCAAGTGGGGGTATAGGATTGTGTATATTGGATTGTATGATTTTTTATTTATTTTGTATTGGTTGAACTAGATGGACGTGTGTCTTTTTTCAACCTGACTAACTATGTATCTATGTATACCACAGTATTTTGCAGTGCGTTTACCGCAGTATATTTCAGTGCCTTATTGCAGATTTACTGCAATATATTGCAGTGTGTTAGTGCACGTTTAATACAGTAAATTTCAGTGTGTCAGTGCACGATTACCACAGTGTATTGCAGTGCACTACTGCACGTTTAACACAGTATATTTCAGTGCATTATTGTATGTTTAACACAGTATATTTCAGTGCGTTATTGCACATTTAATGCAGTATATTTCAGTGCAGTATATTTCAGTGTGTTAGTGTACTTTTACCGCAGTATATTGCAGTGCATCATTGTACTTTTACTACTGGATATTGTATTGTGTCAGTGGAGTGTGTCTGTGTAGTAAATACTCAAGTTAAAGTGCATCAAACACCACTTTTCATTAATTAAAATGCATCCATGTACACATTTCTACATCTTTATTACATTTTGTTATTAAGCACCCCCCCCACATCATGTCTGTTCCTATAACACTGTGAGGGGTGAGTAGCATCTGTGTCCACACTCCACACTCCACAGGCAAAGGTGGACGTGGTCTGTCCTCAGGCAGGGCACCATTTCCTCTGTTTAGTGATGTTGCCCATGCTATCCAGCCACAGCATGCAGAGGGGGTTGTGGACTGGCTTACTAAACCATCCTCATCCTCCATCACCCAAGCAGAGACTAGTGCACAGTACACTGCAGCTGCCAGAGTGGCTTATTCTGCCTCCTTGTCCACAGCTACTCCAGCCATAGCCCCAGCATCAGGCACAGAGGAGTCAGCTGAGTTATTTGAACACAGCGTCAGTGGCTTGCTCCTTAATTATGCACAGCCATCACTTAATTCATTTCCTGGTTCTGAGGTTGAGAAAGGTGGGGACATGAGCCTACAGAGAGGGGAGAACACTGGTAAACAACAAATTGGCAGTCACGTTTCCCCAGCCGCAGCGTATTGCCAAGTTGGCTCCGGTGATGATGGAGATGGAGAGGATGATGATGATGAGGTCACTGACTTGACTTGGGTGCCAGATAAAGCAGAGGAGGAAAGTGAGGGTGAGGCACAACCCCAACGAGGTAGCCATCATGGAAGAGTAGAGAGCAGCCATCCTATTCCACCAGATTGTGGAGCTCTTATTTCCCGGCCCACTTCCCACAGCTCCACTGTCTGGGTCTTTTTTAGCACATGTGCAGCCATTCTCACTGTCAAGCAGATCAAGCGTGACAAAAACAACAGCCATTTGGATACCACATGCTTGACAAGTCATTTACCTCCCACCACTCAGCCCATTGGTAAGGGCACCTGAAATCCACACAAAAGGGGTGCGATTCTGCTCCTCCTCACTCCTTAACTTTCTGATCTACCAATTATACCTCATGACCTCTCAGCAGCCTCCATAGACAGGGATGATGGTATAGCGAAGGGTGTCACAGGTCCTTGCAGCATTTCTGCCAGTAGCACACCACCAGCTGTAGACTATAGCAGACACATTTTCCTACCAAATCTGCAGCAGCAAAAAAAATACAATCACTGCTACCCACATGGCCAGCGTCTAAATTCAAGCTTTACAACTCCTGCTGTTCTGTCTGGTGGATTCTGCCCCTTTCCGTGATTTTTCAGAATGGCTGTACCACAATGGCAGGTTCCCAGTCGCTATTTCCTTTCACGTAAGGCCATTCCAGCTCTGTACTATCATGTGCAAGGCAAAGTTGTGGCATCGTTGGACAAGGCAGTCAGCTGCAAGGTCCACGTTACTGCTGACACCTGGTCCAGCAAGCATGGTCAGGGAGACTATAGTTTGCTCACAGTATACTGGTTAACTCTGCTTGCAACTCGGAAAGATGCAGGACAGAGCTCAGTGCTGCAGCTTGTTGTGCCACCATGTCTCCATACAGCTATTAGTGATGATGCAAGATTTGT
Organism: Rana muscosa; assembly: GCA_029206835.1. Classification (NCBI taxonomy): domain Eukaryota; kingdom Metazoa; phylum Chordata; class Amphibia; order Anura; family Ranidae; genus Rana; species Rana muscosa. Next base: position 981,123,729 of record CM055122.1, on the reverse strand, counting down.
CAGCTCCACCCCCTCCTCCTCCTCCATGCTCTCCTCTGCTGAATTGTCCTATGAACCACCAGTATCCCCTAAGCGTTCAAGGGGCTATTCCATGAGTCTGGCTCAAAGGTGCCATGCAGTGCTTCAGCTGGTTTGTAAAGGGGACAGGAGCCACACAGAGCAGAGATTCTTGCAGCTCTGCAGGGGAAGGCCCAGAGGTGGTTCATGTCTCACCAGCTGGAGCCAGGAATGGTGGTGTGTGATAATGGCACAAACCTCCTGTCCGCCCTTAGACAGAGAAAGTTGACACATGTGCCATGCCTGGCACATGTCCTCAATTTGGTGGTGCAGCATATCTTAAGCAGGTACCCAAGGTTGGAAGATCTGTTAAAGCAGGCCAGAAGAGTCTGTAGCCATTTCAGGCGGTCATACACAGCCAGTGCTCTGTTGGCTGAAATTCAGCGGGAATTCCACCTGCTCATAAATCTCCTGATTTGTGACATGCCCATAAGGTGGAACTTGACTTTTGTAATGCTGCAGTGGCTGCAGATGCATCAGAGGGCCGTCAATGAGTATCTCTCTTGTGAAAATAATGTTCATCTGACTGGGGGTGTAGTTGTCATCATCCCATTATATTTAACAAAAAAAAAAAACCTCTAAAGATGGGATTTTATAGGCAACTCAAATATAGACAAAATATTAAGTTAAAAAATATTATTTTTATTGAAAGTGTTTAAATATATTGTTTAAAATTCATATATGGTATGCAATAAATCTCTGTGCTTGGTATCATTTTTATGCATATAACACTATGGCCTCGTACACACGGCCGATTTTCTCGGCAAGAACCAGCAAGAAACTGGCAGAGAGGTCTTGCCGAGTAAATCGGTCGTGTGTACGCTGCTATCAGGTTTCTCGTCGAGAAAACCGACAAGAAACCTCGACGAGAAAATAGAGAACCTGCTCTCTATTTTCTCGTCGAGATTCTCCTCGGCATGTTTCTCGACGAGAAAAGTGAGTATGTGTACACTTACCTGTCCTCCCGGAAGCCCGCGCATGTTCGAAATGAATTTGACGCATGCGCGGCAGCTTCCTAGGCATACGTAGGGTATACCAAGATGGCGGCGACGGCATCGAATGTGACGAGCGCATGCTCGACGTAGTCGATGACGTCACCGCGTACGCTCCTTTCAAAGAACCGCGGGTTCTTTGAAACGAGCGTGTGTACACTCGGCCGGGACAAGTTTCTTGTCCAAGAATCTCGTCGAAAAAAACGACATGTTTTTTTCAATGAGAATCTCGGCCGTGTGTACGAGGCCATTCACTCAGACAGATAATAATAGTTTTGACACATACATTTTTACAGTGGTATCTCCTAGCCAAACGCAAGTATTGCACTATGAATAGCACATTCCAGGTGTCGGCAAACTAGAGAATCCAACGCGTTTCAACAATTTCAACAAATGTCTTCTTCAAAGCACTATATACCACTCTGTAAAATAAATAATTTTTTTTAGAAACATCATAACACTTATATATCAACTTTTTTTATCATCATCACAACTCTCTTAATGAACTTACATGATGTTATCTTTCTGACTAAAAAGCCTTTCCAAAAGTATTGTGTATACGCACAGCACTGGGATTTACACATCATAGAACACAAAGAGCATTCGGTCGCCCCATCAGCCAGGGTCCTTCACTTAGCAAAGGGAACTGTGAATGATATATATGTATATACAGTATATGCATTATAAAGAGGATATCCTCCAAAAGAGGCTCTCAATCATTCCACATAATTCCACATAATTCCATAGTAATCAATTGTTACTCACATAATTCAGAAATATGTCCTCCAAACCGTTTAAAAAGGGGCTGATGTCCTTTGCTGATTTCCTAGTATGTGGTAGTCTGTGTGATGGACACCTATCCAGAGTGTATCCACCTCAAAGCAGTCAGGCGGAGTAAGAATGGCATCCGTCTCACTCCCCATCGCTCCCCTTGCACTGCGCATGCGCGTCGTGATGACGTCACATGCAGTTGCATCATTGCCGATCATCTCCATCGTTGCTCTGGAGACCAGCTGATGCTATGGGAATCCACTGCCATCATAGAGAGCTAAACCTGAACAGCATCAGGGTGAAGAGAGACACAGTGAAATGTGCATGCTCTCAAAAGTGCCACAACAATACAGCCCTGCTGTGTGATACTGATGGAACCATGCTGTGCCAGGTGTTGCCATGGAAACCAAATGCTGCTGCAGGCACAAAAAGCAAGGGAAAAAAAATGGGCTTCTTTATCATTTACATCCAGTGCATTTTTATCTACAATAGAACTTACAGTGGTTACAAATATCCTAGTATGGACATTGTAAAGCAGTAAAACAAAAAACAAGCATATATAATAGAGTGTTATCAAAAAATCCCACCAAGTTTGTGATCTTTACCCAAGTATTTTAAAAAGCTCCTACAAAGAAAATGGGTAAAAGGAATAACCCCCAATTTTTTTTAGACTAATTGATAACCATGTGTAGGTGTTGGTTTAATCTGTCTTTCCTGATCTAAAACCCTCCAAAAATGGTCTATAACTTTCTGCTTTATTAAGTCCAGGGGGAGTTGTGTCACCAAATCCAGCATATCTCGCTCTGGAGTAGGGCCTTATTCCAGTCTCCTCCCCTCATTGAAATATGTATTATGTCCAATACTGTAAACAGACTCTAGGCATTTTATATCTGTGCATTTTCGCTTTATGCCTACCTAAGGGTAAGTATAAATTTCAAATTCACATACTATACATATGCTTTCCAATTCGTTTGTCTAGTTCCTGACACATCTTTCCTATATAAAAGGATCCACATTCACATTGCATTAGGTAAATTACACCTTTGGTCTTACAATTGACAAAGCGTTTAACTGAAAATTTCTCACCGTTTGGAAGAATAAATTGTTTATCTTTATTGATTACTGGGCATTGAGCACATTCTCCACATGGAAAAGTGCCCACCTGTCTACACATATCTTTTCTGTGTTCCCTTTTATACTCACTTTGTAAAGACTCTTCAATTGATCCAGCCTTTCTGTAGGTAATGGCTGGAGTCTGATAAAAAGTGATCAGCGCAACTTTCTAAATCGCAATGCTCCAAATAAATATATACATATAGCCAAATGTGATAAAAAAGGGTTAAAAGTCCACAATATCCAATGTGTAAAACAATTCTTCTAAACAATGTGCAAAAAACAATTATTGTAAACAATGTGACAAAATTATTCTTCTGTGTTCAATCGTCGTGACTATCACAATAACTCAGTGCTACCAGAACTCTTACCTCAGTAAGCAGTATAATCAGCCTTAACGATCTCCTAAAGCGGGGGACAGATATATGGCTCCAGGTCTCCAGAAACCGTTGCAGTGTCCAGGGATGTTCAACCAAGTTGGATACTTCAAGTGGGGGTGACAGCTTCCGGACTCACGATCATAGAGTAATCACAAAAGCCGATTTTATATAAGGACAAAGAAAAAAAAACTCCCATAGTATAAAAATGTAAAGCATAATAGATTTATTTAAAGGCCAAATTGCCGCTTACATTTAGAATGATAAAACAAGCATGCAATATGCAAATACAGCATTGCAGACGCCTCTTATGTCACTTCCGGTCCGTCCGGACATAATCTCCAACAAAATGGCTACCAATTCACTTCCTGTCTTTTCATATAAATTGAGGTATCCGAGAACCAATGCGGTTCCCCTTATGAAGTCACGTGCCGTGACGTAATGCGTAGGGAGTGGCCGGATACACTAAATGAACCGGAAGTGACGTAAGAGGCGTCAGCAAGCTGTGTTTGCATACTACATGCTTGTTTTATCATTTTAAATGTAAGCACCCATTTGGCCTTTCAAATAAATCTATTTTGCTTTACATTTTTACACTATGGGAGGTTTTTTCTTTGTCCTTATATAAAATCGGCTTTCGTGATTACTATATGATCGTGAGTCCAGAAGCTGTCACCCCCACTTGAAGTATGCAACTTGGTTGAACATCCCTGGACACTGCAACGGTTTCTGGAGACCTGGAGCCATATATCTGTCCCCCGCTTTAGGAGATCGTTAAGGCTGATTATACTGCTTACTGAGGTAAGAGTTCTGGGAGCACTGAGTTATTGTGATAGTCACAAAGATTGAACACAGAAGAATCGTTTTGTCACATTGTTTACAAGAATTGTTTTTTGCACATTGTTTAGAAGAACTGTTTTACACATTGGATATTGTGGACTTTTTCACCCTTTTTATCACATTTGGCTACTGTATATGTATATATTTATTTGGAGCATTGCGATTTAGAAAGTTGCGCTGATCACTTTTTATCATTGCCATTTTTGTGCACTGTGTACACTTTAGGTCTAGCGGCAGTTTTCACTATATCTATTCTATTTAATTTATTTATTTAAACTATTGATTCACTTGGTAGCGCGAAGGACCACACTTTTCACAATGGCTACAGTCTGTGTTACACAATTGCTCAAAATTGGGTCCTCCGTTAGTACTGACCAATGTCTTTGTAATATGTTTCGAACTTCTAGACGTTCATTTGAAAATCTTAAAATAATTCTAGTAACCTCATCCTTTTTATTTTTATCCTTTTTGGACTTAAAAAGAAGATCCCCTCTTTTAGTTGACTTTACACGATTAACCGCTTGTCAACCGTCCACCGTCAAATGACGGCGGGCGGAAGACCCTGTTGTTCTGGGCGAATGTCATATGACGTTGCGCCCTAAAAAACCACTAGGGGAACTCTGCCGCGTCACTGGGGACCCGATGCGCATGCCCGGCAGCCACAATGGCCGCCGGGCACCCCGCGATTACCCAGTTACCGAGCAGGACCGTGGATCTGTGTGTGTAAACACACAGATCCATGTCCTGTCAGGGAGAGTTGACCGATGGTGTGTCCCTTGTACATAGGGACAACCATCGGTCACCTCCCCCAGTCAGTCCCCTCCCCCCACAGTAAGAAACACCTCCAGGGAACACATTTAACCCCTTCCTCGCCCCCTAGTGTTAACCCCTTCCCTGCCAGTCATGTTTATACAGTAATCAATGCATTTTTATAGCAGGGATCGCTGTATAAATGAGAATGGACCCAAAAATGTGTCAAAAGTGTCCGATGTGTCCGCCGCAATATCGCAGTCATAATAAAAATCCCTGATTGCCGCCATTACTAGTAAGAATTTTTTTTTATAATAAAAATGCTATAAATCTATCCCCTATTTTGTAGCTGCTATAACTTTTGCGCAAACCAATCAATATACGCTTATTGTGATTTTTTATTACCAAAAATATGTAGAAGAATACATATCGGCCTAAACTGATGAAAATTAAAAAAAAAATGCATATTTATTATAGCAAAAAGTAAAAAATATTGTGTTTTTTTTCAAAATTGTCGCTCTATTTTTGTTTATAGTGCAAAAAATAAAAACCACAGAGGTGATCAAATACCACCAAAAGAAATCTCTATTTGTGGGAAAAAAAGGACGCAAATTTTGTTTGGGTACAGTGTCGCACAGCCGCGCAATTGTCATTCAAAGTGTGACAGCGCTGAAAGCTGAAAAATGGCTTGGGCAGAAAGGGGGTTAAAGTGCCCTGTAGGCAAGTGGTTAAAGGCTTTTTTTAAACAAGACTTTGACCCCTTAATAATAATCTCCTAGTCAGTTCGACGACTTCCATCTGGAAGTTTTGATCGGTAGTACAATTATGTTTAATGCGTAGGAACTGACTAAAAGGTATCACTCTTGTGTTCCTGCTGGATCAGAATCTGCATGGCATTATTGACAGGGCACTCGAAACAGAGCAGTGGGAGGAAGAGATGGACTTCCTTTCCTCTCAAGGCCCCCTCTATGCAGACACAATTCTTGTGACACCATACAGTACACAAGGGGAGAGGGAAGAGGAGGAGGAGGATTCTGGCAGCTTTGGAGGCAATGAAGCAGTGGAAGACATACGTCAACCCTTAACAGATGGTTTTCCATCCCCAGAACCCTTGGGAGTAGTACGCGGCTGGGAGGAGCAGATCCAGATACTGTAATCCTCAGTGATCCAGAGGACTGGCTGACATTTATCAAAATTAATCAGTCCTGGATTAGCAGCAGCTATCAAAGCCCCTGATGCTGATGTCGCTGATTCTGGATCTGGAATCTCTCAAAGACTGTCTAGGTTGCCTAGCTTTGTGGGAGTTGATTTCATATGGAAGATATTTTTGGTGTAGGTTTCATGGGCACCATCAACACCCAAGGACCATTTTTTCCCCACCTGTTTGACAGGTGCATGTCATTTACATTTTTGACAGCAAGGCCAATTCCTGCTTTCATCAAGAGTACCTCTGTAGTGTTATTATCACAGGCAGACTAGTACTTACCAAGGCCGAGATGCCGAGAGCAGTTCACCCTTGCGACTAAGCGCACTTCGACCCCTGGAGGTGAGACAGGGGAGGAATGGCACTAAGAGGCACAGGCTACCCAGCAGGTGCAAGTAGACTTGTATCAGGGTCTTTCAAGTAATTGAGCAGCTGTGTCCATCTGGCAGGTGCGTGGTTTGCTGGAAAAACTTGATCAGACAGTCCAAAACCAGGCTAAGGGTCAAGCACAGGCAGGTAAGATAGTCCAAACACAGCCGGAGGTACTGTGTAGGGAACACACAAGGCAAGTCCAGGTCACAGGCAAAAGGTCAAGGCAAGGAGACAAGAGGCAAAGTCCGGGTCACAGGCTGAGGGTCAAACACAGGAGACAAGTGGAGTCCGTAATACAAGCCGAGGTCAGCTGCAGGAGAAGATCAGCAGAGTCAGAGGCAATCTGGGTCACAGCAGGTAATCAAACACAGGAACAAGTCACAGGAAACAGGAAGCTGAAGACAAACCAGCAATTCCTCTGAGCACTTGCTGAGATTTTATAGGCAGCCAGGAAGTCATATGGTGAGTGAGTGTTTCACTGTCAACTTTGCTGCCATCTAGCATTCAAATGGAAGTATAACATGCCTCTTCACAATGTGTTTCTCTAACAGTTATGGTGTGAAGGCAACACCGACACCCAAGGACCAATTTTTCCACAAGTGTTTGACAGGTGCATATCATTAAAATTTTTGACAGCAAAGCCAATTCTTGCTTTCATTAAGAGTACCTCTATAGGGTTATGGTGTGAAGGCACCACCGACACTCAAAGACCAATTTTTCCACACCTGTTTGACAGGTGCATATCATTTCAATTGTTCACAGCAAGACCAATTCTTGCTTTCATCAATAGTACCTCTATATGGTGTGACAGCAGGAAGGTAAAGTCACCTGGTTGCATCCAGGGGGGTAGGTATATTTCTCCCAGATTCAGGCTTTATGCCGACTTATACAACTAGGGAGAGAGTTGATGAAGCCCAGCTGAGGCTAGTGGGCTCATGGATGATTCATACCTCTAGGGAGAGTGCTGGGCGTCGTGCAGGCAGGGAGTTGATGAGACCAGCTGAAGCTTGTCAGCTCGTTTAAGGCCTCTATAAAAACTCCCAGCTTCATTAGGTGTTTGCTCATGCCTGGAACCAGACCTGTGTGGACTGTCTAGGGAGAGTGAACCCCTGTGCGGTGAGACAAAGCCTGTGTGGCTATTTGTTTGGACATTTACTAAACCAGGGACTTAGGGACTAGGACTGCACCAGGCTGATCCCAGTTGTTAGTTTAGGAAACCTGCATGTTTAGTCAGAGGTCAAGCTGACCAGGGTTTATTTTGTTTATGTTTCTTTTTGCTTTGCTGTGTTTTTGTCACTGTAAATAGAGAAATAAACCGCACCCTTTTGATCTTGAAAACCACAACCTCCGTCTGCTGGGCCTGTTTTTGTGTGGGGAGCCCATCCAGGGGGTCACACACACCCGCTGCCGAGCTAACCCCCTCACAGTTGGTGGAGAACCAGTGGCAGTTTTTTTTTAAGCCAGCATGGAGGAGATACTGAAACAGCTGGCTCTAGCAAATGCCAATCAACAGCAGACAAATGCAGGTTTGCAAAAGAGCCTTGCAGCTCAACAACAGAGCTTCGCAGCCCAGCAACAAGCCCAGCAGCAATCTGAGGCCCGCTTCATAGACCTGTTGCAGAAGCAAGAGCAGAGACTACAACAACAGATGGAAGCAGTAATGCAGCAACGTCCGCAGACCAGTGAGGAAAGCCGTCCCACTAATACCGCGTCCTTTGGGGTGAGTCGTTTATTGACAAAAATGACTGGAGAGGATGATCCAGAGGTATTTTTGACCACATTTGAAAGGACTGCTGAAAGAGAAAAGTGGCCTGAGGAGCAGTGGGCTGGACTGGTGGCTCCTCTGTTAACTGGTGAATCGCAGAAAGCTTACTATGACCTAGAGCCTGACCAAGCAAAAGACTATGTGATGCTAAAAGCTGAAATATTGGCAAGGCTGGGTGTCACCCTGGCTGTCCGGGCTCAGCGTGTGCATAACTGGACTTTCCAGCTTGGAAAACCCCCCAGGTCTCAAATGTATGATCTCATTCACCTGAGCAGGAAGTGGCTACAGCCAGAGACTTTGTCCGCACCGGAGATTGTGGAACGTGTTGTGATGGATCGTTTCTTGAGAGCTCTTCCTACTGCCATCCAAAAGTGGGTAAGCCATGGAGACCCAGAAACGGCCGGTAAACTTGTGGATCGTGTAGAGAGATACTTGGCTGCAGAGAACCTGACGGCCTCTTCCAGAGACTCTCGGACTTTCCACCCTAAGACCAGACCATCCCCAGGGGCGGATAAGATGATTCCAAGGGGTGAGGGTGGAGAGAGTGAGAGGGTGGGAGCTCTGCCCAGGGTTTGGCGAGAACAGCCTGGGAAGTCGGGGGCTCAAGAGGCAGCCAAAAGGATTGTTTGCTACCGCTGCCGGCAAGCGGGACATATTGCAGCAAATTGCCCGGTTGTGGAGGAACCCATGCAATGTGACTTTCTGACGGACAGACGTCAGTCGCTGTGTGCGACAGTCGCATGCACTGCCATTCGGGGAACTGAGAAACATTTATGCAAAATGTGTATTAATGGTAGAAATGTTGTGGTATTACTGGATTCAGGTAGCCTTGTGACCCTGATAAAGGCTGAATTAGTTAAAACAGAGGTCTCTGGGAATAGCAAGGTAGCTGTTATTTGTGTGCATGGGGACACCCGAGAGTATCCAGTGACTACAGTGTGTTTCAAGACCCCCAAAGGTACCCTCTCTCATCCAGTGGGGTTAGTATCTCAACTACCGCATGATGCCATTGTGGGAAGGGATTTTCCGAAGTTCTGGGAACTGTGGGATGATCCTGAGCCCCCCACTGGTGCCCCTATGTACCAGGAAGGTGATAGCCAGAACTCCTCTGAGAGTGGTGAGGACTCTCCAGAATTTCCCTTGTCAGTATTGGCAGGCGAGACTCAAGAAACTGGAGAGGAGCCCACCTCCTCAGACGAAAACCTACCGTCTGTGGAGTTTTCTGATCTTGAGGTTCACAGGGAAAATTTTGCCACAGAACAGTTAAAAGACCCCGCCCTAATAAAGGCACGGGAAAACGTAGTGGAAATAGATGGCGAGTTAGTGAACCCAGATAATACCTGCACTTACCCATACTTCAGCGTAGAGAAGGACCTACTGTATCGGGTGGCAAAAAGGGCAGAAGAAACCGTTGAGCAGCTTGTGGTGCCCAAACCTTACAGGAAGTTGGTGTTGGAGTTGGCCCATGGGCACATTCTTGGAGGTCATCTGGGGACAGAGAAAACCCGAGAGAGGGTATTACAGAGATTCTATTGGCCTGGGGTGATGAAGGACATAGAAAATTATTGTTCCTCCTGCCCTGTGTGTCAGAGGTCGGCCCCGATGCCACATTTCCGTAGCCCGCTGGTCCCTCTACCCATCATTGAGGTCCCGTTTGAGAGGATCGCAATGGATTTGGTAGGTCCTATAATCAAGTCCGCTAGGGGGCACCAGTACATATTGGTTATAATGGACTATGCCACCCGTTATCCAGAAGCGATCCCTCTCCGAAATACCTCGGCCAAAACCATAGCCAAAGAGCTATCTCTTGTTTTTAGCCGGGTGGGTATTTGTAAAGAACTGCTTACGGACCAAGGTACACCCTTTATGTCCCGGGTTATGAAAGAGCTGTGTAAATTGTTCAAAGTGACGCAATTGCGTACGTCTGTGTATCACCCCCAAACCGATGGGCTGGTTGAAAGATTCAACAAAACCCTAAAACAAATGTTGAAGAAAGTGGTGGATAGAGATGGAAAGGATTGGGACTGTCTACTTCCTTATTTGATGTTTGCTATTAGGGAGGTGCCCCAATCCTCTACGGGATTCTCCCCCTTTGAGTTACTGTATGGGAGACACCCAAGAGGGCTGTTGGATATTGCCAAGGAAACTTGGGAAAGTGAGAGTTCTCCCCACAGGAGTGTGATTGAGCATGTCGCCCTGATGCAAGATCGAATTGCACAGGTAATGCCCATCGTGAAGGAACATTTGGCCCAAGCGCAGTTGGCACAGCAGAGAGTGTACAACCGTGGAGCCAAGACCCGTACCTTTTCCCCAGGGGATAGGATATTGGTACTTGTCCGTACGGTTGAAAGTAAATTCCTTGCCAAATGGCAAGGCCCCTACGAGATAATGGAAAAAGTGAGCGAAGTGAATTACAAGGTCAGACAACCAGGAAGGCGAAAGCCCGAACAGATCTATCACGTTAATCTGTTGAAAGCCTGGAGGGATAGAGAGTCCCTAGTCGCAGAAACTTGGTCACCAGCTCAAACTGGTTGCGTGATTCCGGAGGTTGGAATAGCAGCCACCTTGTCACAACCCCAACAACAGGAGGTTAAGGAGTTTGTGCTTCGCAACAAGGAGGTGTTCTCTGAGCTGCCGGGACAAACATCTGGGGTAGAGCATGATATTATTACCCCGCCCGGTGAAAGGGTGAAGTTAAAACCCTATCGGATCCCAGAGGCCCGACGGGAGGCAATACGGGAGGAAGTACAGAAAATGCTGAACTTAGGGGTGATAGAGGAGTCCCAAAGTGATTGGTCTAGTCCCATTGTGTTGGTGCCTAAACCGGATGGGAGCTGGCGATTTTGTAACGATTTTCGTCAGTTGAACAAAGTTACAAAATTTGACACCTACCCCATGCCACGTATAGATGAGTTGATCGACCGGCTGGGAACAGCCCGATACATGACGACTCTTGACCTCACAAAAGGGTATTGGCAAATTCCCCTGGCCAAGTCGGCCAAAGAGAAAACCGCATTTGTAACCCCAGACGGGGCGTTCCAATATAAGAGAATGCCGTTCGGGTTACAGAATGCGCCGGCCACATTCCAGCGGAAAATGGACCAGATACTGAGGCCCCATCGGAAGTATGCTGCGGCTTACCTGGATGACGTAATTGTCCATAGCACAGATTGGGCCTCACATCTGCCAAAAGTGCAAGCAGTCCTAAACTCTATCCGGGAAGCGTGGTTTACGGCTAACCCCAAGAAGTGTACCATTGGGCAGGAGGAGGCCAAATATCTTGGGTACACCATTGGCAGGGGAGTAATAAAACCCCAACTCAACAAAGTCGAGGCCATCCAGAGTTGGCCACGTCCCAACAGCAAGAAGCAGGTACGAGCCTTTCTGGGAATCGCGGGTTATTATCGGCGCTTCATTCCCCACTTTGCTTCTAAGGCTGTGCCCCTAACCAACCTGACGAAAGGGAAAGGGTCGGTCATGATTAAATGGACCCCCGAGGCTGAGGCAGCATTCCAATTCTTGAAACAAGCCTTATGTAGCCAGCCAGTGTTGTACTCACCCGACTTCTCTAAAGACTTTGTCGTACAAAGTGATGCGTCAGATGTGGGGTTAGGAGCAGTATTGTCCCAGGTCTGGAACGGGGAAGAGCACCCCGTCATTTACCTCAGCAGGAAGTTGAAGTCCCATGAGGTAAATTACGCCACGGTTGAAAAGGAGTGTTTAGCGGTGAAGTGGGCTCTAGATTCCCTTCGGTACTATCTGCTAGGTAGGCACTTTGACATGGTTACGGATCACGCTCCGTTAAAGTGGATGGCTCAAAACAAGGAGACAAATAGAAGAGTAAATAGGTGGTTCCTGGCCCTACAGGAATTCAACTTCACAGTAAAGCATCGCCCTGGCGTTCAAATGGGGAATGTGGATGCTTTGTCTCGAGTACATGAATGCCTGATTGCTGGTGTTCCAACCCCAAGGTTAAAACAAGAGGGGGGGGTATGTGACAGCAGGAAGGTAAAGTCACCTGGTTGCATCCAGGGGGGTAGGTATATTTCTCCCAGATTCAGGCTTTATGCCGACTTATACAACTAGGGAGAGAGTTGATGAAGCCCAGCTGAGGCTAGTGGGCTCATGGATGATTCATACCTCTAGGGAGAGTGCTGGGCGTCGTGCAGGCAGGGAGTTGATGAGACCAGCTGAAGCTTGTCAGCTCGTTTAAGGCCTCTATAAAAACTCCCAGCTTCATTAGGTGTTTGCTCATGCCTGGAACCAGACCTGTGTGGACTGTCTAGGGAGAGTGAACCCCTGTGCGGTGAGACAAAGCCTGTGTGGCTATTTGTTTGGACATTTACTAAACCAGGGACTTAGGGACTAGGACAGCACCAGGCTGATCCCAGTTGTTAGTTTAGGAAACCTGCATGTTTAGTCAGAGGTCAAGCTGACCAGGGTTTATTTTGTTTATGTTTCTTTTTGCTTTGCTGTGTTTTTGTCACTGTAAATAGAGAAATAAACCGCACCCTTTTGATCTTGAAAACCACAACCTCCGTCTGCTGGGCCTGTTTTTGTGTGGGGAGCCCATCCAGGGGGTCACACACACCCGCTGCCGAGCTAACCCCCTCACAATGGTTACAGTGTGCAGGCACCACCATGTTCAAAAGACCAATTTTTCCACACCTGTTTGACAGGTGCATATTATTTAAATGTTTGACAGCAAGGCCAATTCTTGCTTTCATCAAGAGTACCTTTATAATGTTATGCTGTGAGGGCACCACTGACACCCAAGGACCAATTTTTCTGCAACTGTTTGATAGGTGCATATCATTTACATTTTTGACAGCAAGGCCAATTCTTGCTTTCATCAAGAGTGCCTCTATAGGGTTATGGTGTGAAGGCACCATCAACACCCAAAGTCCAATTTGTTTGCACCTGTTACTTCTATCCAAAGTCTGCGAAAGAGACACTAGAATTTATCCAAAAAATCTTGAATCTTTTTCCGAGTGCACTAAATTGTGGCCTCATCATACAGACTGGCTCCCCAAGCCATTGTTTTTTTTTTAAATCAGAAAAAAGTTTATTAAAAAAACAAACAATATACATATAACCCTGGGATTCAAGCAGCAAAAAATACAGGTACAGAGTATTCTTAGATTTTGTAAACATACATTACAGTAACATTTGTAGGGAAGTATCTATGTGTTCATACAAAATGATAAGTTAGTAATTAGTGCTGTGTAGTATTTTCTAGCATCAGAGTGCAATAAGTTGGACTGTTGGTCCTATAACATCAAAAGTGTTAAAAGAAAAAGCAACATAAACAATAATAAACAGAGAAATAAAAGAGCACACCTCCATCTCTCCAATGGGAGCGGATGACATGCATCCAATAGAAATCCTGTTAAATGTTTAGTGACCACCATGATATTACTACCACACCACGAGAGTTCTTGACCTGTCGCAATCATATCACCAAAAACAGCTGAATTACATTTGTAAAAGTCTATCCTTGACCAGTTGTGCAGGTCCCAGACCAGGAGTGTCAAGCCAAGGCTGCCACATTGAGTAAGATTTTTTGAAGACATTTCGATGGTGATAAGTACGTTTTTCACGTATTAGCAGACTGTTGACCATTTCCACCCATTGTCCCCCCATTGGCACCCTAGGAGTAATCCAAAGCCTTGCAGTAGCCTTCCGAGCCATATATAATAGACATATTATTGCAGTGTGGCCATTTGGCGGGAGTGAGGGTATCTCCAGTGCACCAAGCAGACACACAACTGGATCATGGGGTACCGGTAATTGGTACACCTGTGAAATGGTAGAAAGAACATACTGCCAATACCGAAAAAGTTTCGGGCATTTCCACATCATATGCATGATGTCCCCGTCATGAATGCAGCATTTCGGGCATAATGGAGTATCTCTAAATCCCCATTATGTAAGCGGACTGGAGTCCTGTACACTCTATGTAGCAAAAATAGATGCGATAATCTGTGGGATGCAGAGACTGACCAGTGGGGCAGAAATAAGGCACAGTTCCCATGTTTCCCCGTCTATAGGGCCCAAATCTTTTTCCCACCACCCTCTGCAAGGAAGTGTAGAGGCGTTGTGCGTTTAACTAAGCAGTCTAGTGTAAATCCTCAATATCATACCTTTTTTATCTTCTGTCAACAGCACGTCATTCATTAGAGGATGCGCTATCAGCACAAGTGGAGATATTCTAAGCTCGCCCTGATACCTCAGTTGTAGGTATCTATAAAATTGCATCCTACGGAGAGAGAATTCTTCCCTGAGATGTGTGAATGATTTAAGAATCATACCCCTGAACAGCTGATTAATATAACGGATACCTGCCAACTCCCAGGAGCGAAAATCTCTAAGTTTATGGAGTTCAGCAAAGTATTTATTCCTCCATATGGGAGTGAATAAGCATATGCCCCTAATTTTCAGGAGAGTTCTAGTGTATTTCCACAGGGTGTTCAATAAATTAATCGTGGGGAGGGTACATGATATATGTGTGAACCCCGCCTCCAGGAGAGAGCTCAGAGTCACAAGGGACCAACAGCGATCTAATGGGATCATTTACATCAGGGGTGCCCACATGTAGCCCGAGGCGCCCTACGATGCGGCTCTTGCTCTGAGATGGCGGGACGGCAAGCCCAGATCGCAGGTTCCCGACCCGCCATCTCCGAGCATCAGCACTAAGGATGGAGCCGCCGCTAAAGGAAGCAGAGCCGATGCTTCCTGTATAGCGACGGCTCCTTCACAGGCGGAGTGATACCAAATGTACTCCACCTGTGACAAGGAAGCATCGGCTCTGCTCTCTACTGCAGAGCCGATGCCATGGAGAAAGCCCATCACTGGCAGGGTCAGAGGTCAGGATTTCGGACAGCAGCCAGCAGTGCCAGATCCAGCAATGCCAGTACCAGCCAGCAGTACCAGTACCAGCCACCAGTACCAGTACCAGTCATCAGTACCAGCCAGCAGTACCAGTCACCAGTACCAGTACCAGTCATCAGTACCAGCCAGCAGTACCCACCAGCAGCATCAGTACCCACCAGCAGTAACAGTACCCGCCATCAGTATCAGTACCCACCAGCAGTACCAGTACCAATATCCGCCAGCAGTACCAGCCAGCAGTGCCAGTACCCGCCATGCAGTATCAGTATCCACCAGCAGTACCAGTACCAGCCAGCAGTACCAGTACCAGCCAGCAGTACCCACCAGCAATACCAGTACCAACCAGCAGTAATCGCCAGCAGTACCATTACCTGCCAGCAGTACCAGTACCCACCAGCAGTACCAGTACCAGCCAGCATTACCAGTACCCACCAACAGTACCAACCAGCAGTACCCACCAGCAGTACCAGTACCCACCAGCAGTACCAGCCAGCAGTACCAACCAGCAGTACCAGTACCCACCAGCAGTACCAGTACCAGCCAGCAGTACCAGTACCAGCCAGCAGTACCAGCCAGCAGTACCAGTACCCGCCAGCAGTACCAACCAGCAGTACCAGCAGGCAGTACCCAACAGCAGTATCAGCCAACAGTACCAGCCCTGGAGGACAGCCAGCAACAGCCACCAGTTATAACCGCCTGGGGGACAGCAGCAACCAGCTGCAGGAATCCTGAGGAAGAAGTGAAGATCGAGGTCAGTTGAGGTGCAGGTAAACCGCTATGCATCAGTGTGAAAGCAGCCTTAGGCCCCTTTCACAGGATCGGTCCGATCGGGTCTGCCTGTCTGTTTTTCAGGTGGACCCAATCGGACCCTCCATTCACCTCTATAGAGCGGCAGATGTAAACAGACTTGTGTCTGCTTACACCCGCCTATCTGCAATCAAATCTGCTTAAAAAAACAGAAGGGGATCTGTCCCCTTCTGTCTGAGCAGATCAGAGGGCCCTTAGGGTAGAGCGGGCTTCATCTGTGTCTGCTCTACATATGCAGAGTGGACACAGACCTGCCATCCGCCTGCTATGCTCATTGTGGCCCGCGACCGGTTACCAAGTCGGTAAAGTGGCCCTCGCTCCTCAAAAGGTTGGGCACCCCTGATTTACATCCTCCCCTCCCCAATTACCAAGGTGCTGGAGTTAGAAGGCCACAAAGTAGTATCTAGCATGAGGTATAGCCATGCTACCCTGATCCTTAGCCAATTGTAGTGAGGAAAGGCTGATTCGTGCTGATTATTGCCCCATATTAAGTCTCTAAACTGGGCATCTATTTGAACAAACCATTTGTGGGGTATCCATATGGGAGCATTGTGGAATATGTAGGGAAGTTGTGGGGCCCAAACCATTTTAATTAGATTTGCCCTTCCCGTGACTGAAAGAGGTAACTTCGTCCATGCCGAGCATTTCGCTCGGAATTTACAAAGCAATGGGACCAGATTCAGTGTCAGATATTGAGTTGGGTCTGGGGTCACCTGTATGCCTAAGTATCGAAACTCCCCCACTATGAGTATGTCCTTAGCACAGTCAGGTAAGGGGCGTGTCAAGGGGTCTAACGGCATAAACACTGTTTTCTTCCAATTACTACTAAATCCTGACAGCCCTCTGAAGTCTGCAATCAAACGCATCACGTTCCACAAAGAGCCATCGGGGTCCCCTAAGTAAATCAAGGTGTCATCTGCATATAAAGAGACCACGTCTTGCCTAGGCCCCCTAAGAAAGCCTATGATGTCCTGCGAGGCTCTGATATGTATAGCTAGGGGTTCAAAAGCCAGGCTGAACAACAGGGGTGAAAGTGGGCACCCCTGCTATGTGCCCCTGAAAAGCCTGAAAGAGTCCGATATATTGCCATTAATGCACATTCTCGCTGAGGGGGCGCTATATAACAATTGGACCCATCTAAGGAAAGAAGGACCCCCCCCAAAACTTGTCAGCACCTCCCATAATTAGGCCATTCAACGCTATCAAACGCTTTAGCAGCGTCCAAAGAGAAAGATGGCCCTATTACCGGGATTGTCCACAGGTAGTTGTAAGTTAAGAAACAGTCTGCGTAAGTTCTGGGAGGTGGATCTCGTCGGAATGAAGCTGGATTGATCCCTATGTATCACATGATGGATGGCCAGCAATTTAATGTCAAATGTGAGTAGGGAGATAGACCTGTATGAGTCCGGTGACATAGCATCCTTTCCAGGTTTCAATAGCACTACTATGAGAGCCTTGTTTCTGGAGGGGGGAAGCATTCCAGTGTCAAATGCTGTGTTGTAAACTTTTAAAAGTCTTGGAAGCAACTATTCTGTGTATCGTTTAAACACCTCAGATGGCAGGCCATCAGCCCCTGGCGCTCACCCATTCTGTGCATGTGCATGTGCTAGAGCTTCCAGGAGCTCCTCCTCAGTCAAAGGGGCATTAGTAGTAGTAGAGTCACATCCAATGAGGATAGACAAGGCATGGGGTATCTATCTAAAAAAGAATAGAGGTCCTCTGGGGAGGTTTAAACTTTGCATCCTGGAAATGTTTTGCAAAACTATCCATAATGGACTGAGTGGGGTAACATTGTGTACCCTGTGCATCCTTCACAGCCACTATGTGTGAAGGAGGTTGTTGTGATTTGGCCAGCATTGCTAGCATATGGCCTGTGTTCTCCCCCTCTTCAAAGTGTTTCTGCTGTAAAAAGAATTGTTTGTTCTCTGCTAATTGTAAGGGCAGATGTTTGAGCATAGACTGGGAGGCCAACCATGTTCTTTTAGTACTATCATTGGGATCAGCAACATAATCAGTCTCCGAGCGCTGCACCTCTGCCAGCACTAGCATATTCCCACTCCTTAGTCGTGGTCTTAATCTGAGAAATTACTCTAATAAATTGACCACGTAAATATGCTTTGGCTGTGTCCCATTCCATGCCCAGATCAACGTCTATATTGTGTTTAAAAAAATCAGTCAGAAGTGCTGGAATCGGGTCAGGGTCTGGAAAAGGGACAGCCAAAACGGGTTAAGTTTCCAGAGCCTATTACCTCTAACTGCCCCCATCTTCCACCACGTAAATATGCTTTGGCTGTGTCCCATACCATGCCCATACCGAGTCTATATTGTGTTTAAAAAAATCAGTCAGAAGTGCTGGAATCGGGTCAGGGTCTGTTAAAAGGGTGTGACAGAGCATCCCAGAGAGAGCCTGGGAAAGTCCTATTCGGGGTTTATACATCTCCCAGGCTCCTCTCATATACATTCAGGGATCTCTGAGCCAGGGTCCAGTTCAGGTGTTGGTTCTCTCCCACAGGTTAATTAAAAGCTCACCTGAGCAGACAGCCTTTGCTCAGCCTGGGAAACACAGACAACGTTGGTTTGTGAGAGCAAGAAGGTTGGTAAAACTTGTTACCCTGTGAATGTGGGAGCTGACAAGCGTTAGGCTTGTCCAGCCTGGTAGTGAGGGCCTGTACATACTGTGTAGTTAGAGCCGAGACACGGCTAGGCTTTTGTTTAGCTATTTTTCCTTCTGTTTGTTTTCAGCACACTGTACAGCACCTGTCATTAGACTTTGTATATAGCACCAATAAACAACACTGTTTTCACTGATCCAATGGACTTGGTATCTGTGCCTGCTCATCCCAGGGAGTTTTCGTACCTACTACCTGTCCCCCAGGTTACATATGGTGGAGGCTGCGACCAGCTGTAGTAAGTTACTACTTAAAAGGCCAGTACCTAAAGTGACAACATGGAGGACCTCCTCAAACAAATGGTGTTGGCAAATGCCGCGTTGCAGCAAGCAAATGCTGCACAACAGCAAACTAACGCTGCATGGCAGCAAGCAAACGCTACACAACAGCAAACTAACGCTGAATTGCGGCAAGCAAACGCTGCACAACAGCAAGCCAACGCTATCGCACAGGAGCAAACCAAGGTGCTGTTCCAACAGATTGGTGCTGTACAGGAGCAATCGCAGAGGCTGTTTGAACAGCTTGCCACTGCTGCAAAAGCGGATAGGAAAACCCTTACTGAGGTTTTGGAGACGCTAGCACAGGGGTCACCTGCGATAATGAAGGATATTGGAGACAAGCCCTCAACCATCCATGTGGGTCGCTTTCTTTCAAAGATGACGGCAGATGATGATCTAGAGGCTTTCCTACTAACATTTGAACGGACCGCTGAGAGGGAAGGTTGGCCCCAAACCCAGTGGGCAGGACTGATCGCCCCCTTACTTTCTGGAGAAGCGCAGAAGGCCTACTATGATCTAGAGTCAGCAGAAGCGGGAGATTATGAGAAGGTCAAGCGGGAAATCCTGGCACGACTTGGCGTTACCTTGGCTGTTCGAGCTCAGCGGGTCCACAGCTGGTTCTTCCAAGAAAAGAGGCCCCCAAGATCGCAGATGTTTGATCTGATCCACCTGGTGCGGAAATGGCTACAGCCGGAGTCCCTGTCTGCGCCACAAATAGTGGAGCGTGTGGTCATGGACCAATTCCTGAGGTCACTGCCAATTCCCCTGCAGAAGTGGGTGAGTCAAGGAGACCCCAAGTCAGCAGACAACCTGGTGGAGCTCGTTGAGAGGTACTTTGCTGCAGAGAACCTGGTCACCACCCCTACAGCCGCACGGACTTTCCATCCAAAACCACGGTCTCCCCAGGCAACCGGTAAGACTGTTCCAGGGGAAGTGGGTGGTAAGCATGGCAAGGAAATAGGGGGGAGGAATTTTGGTGCCAGGACTGAAGTTTGGCGGCCCAAGCAAGGGAAGCCACTGCCTGTCAGCAAACCAGATTGGGGAAACATCAGGTGTTTTCGTTGCCAAGAACTGGGACATGTTGCAGCAAACTGTCCATTAACAGATGAACCAATGCAGTGTGATCTATCTTTTAGAAGGCAGTCTATGTTTGCTGCCGTTTCATGCGCTGCAGTGCCAAATGTGGGAAAACACATGTGTCAAGTGACTATTAATAATAAGCCTATTACGGCCTTGCTGGACTCAGGAAGTCTAGTTACTTTGGTTACAGCTGAGATGGTTGAAACTGTGAATTTTCATGCAAAAAAAGTTGCTGTGATCTGTGTACATGGGGATACCCGCGAGTATCCAATAGCCACTGTTCAGTTTAAAACTGGCTTAGGTACGGTGACCCATTCGGTCGGACTGGTGCCCCACTTGGTGCACGAGGCTATCATTGGTAGGGACTTCCCTAAGTTTTGGGAACTGTGGGATTGTCCCGACCCAGTCGCAGTACCTAACTCAGTCGCAGAGCCAGAACTCATGGCCATTACTGACCTTGTGAGTTCAGGGGACTCCTCTCAGGGCTCTCCGGGTGATCCTTTCTCAGTTATGGCAGGAGAGCTGGGGGAGCCTGAAGAAGTCCCCACAACCAGTAGAGCTGGACAGCCGTCTGCTGAATCTGAGCCTACGTTAGAGTTTACCGATCTAAATGTGCACAAGGAAAATTTTGGTACAGAACAGAGAAAAGACCCTACCCTTGCCAGGGCCTGGGAAAATGTGGTGGTGGTTGATGGGGTACCTGTCGAACCGGGGGACGGGCCCTGTTTTCCATATTTCTGCAGCAATGAGGATTTACTGTATCGTGTATGTAAAACTAATGATGAAGTGGTTGAACAGTTGGTAGTCCCTAAGCTATACAGACGGGTGGTGTTGGAACTTGCCCATGGGCATTTGCTAGAAGGCCATTTAGGGGTTGAGAAAACCACTGAAAGGGTGTTGCGCAGGTTTTACTGGCCTGGGATATGGAAAAATATTGAGAATTATTGTCAATCCTGTCCTATATGTCAGATGTCAGCCCCCCAACCCCACTTTCGAAGTCCGTTAGTGCCCTTGCCCATTATTGAAGTGCCCTTTGAAAGGATTGCCATGGACCTGGTGGGTCCACTCCCCAAATCTGCCCGCGGTCATCAACATATCCTCGTGATCATGGATTACGCTACCCGTTACCCCGAGGCCGTTCCCTTACGCACTGCATCTGCTAAAAACATTGCCAAAGAGCTGTTTATGGTGTTCAGTCGGGTTGGCATCCCGAAAGAAGTCCTTACAGACCAAGGTACCCCATTCATGTCACGAATAACTAGGGAGCTCTGCAAGTTATTTAAGGTGACGCAGTTGCGTACCTCAGTGTACCATCCTCAAACGGATGGCTTGGTGGAACGCTTCAATAAGACATTAAAGAGTATGTTAAAAAAGGTTGTTGATAAGGATGGGAAAAACTGGGACTTCCTGATACCTTACTTGATGTTCGCCATCAGGGAAGTTCCCCAGTCCTCTACGGGGTACTCTCCATTTGAGCTGCTTTATGGGAGACACCCTCGGGGACTCTTAGACATAGCCAAGGAAACTTGGGAGGGGGAGCAGACACCTCACAAAAGTGTTATTGAGCATATCGCTCAAATGCAGGATAGGATTGCAGCAATCATGCCGGTAGTAAAAGAACATTTACTGCAGGCCCAAGCCGCCCAGCAGAGGATATACAACAGGGGGGCCCAACTTCGTGTTTTCTCACCTGGTGACCGGGTCCTCGTGTTAGTTCCCACTGTTGAGAGCAAATTCCTGGCTAAGTGGCAGGGACCCTTTGAAGTAATTGAAAGAGTTGGGGAGGTCAATTACAAGGTGTATCAACCAGGTAAAAGGAAGCCCGAACAGATTTACCACATAAACCTGTTAAAGCCCTGGAAGGATAGACTGGCATTAACTGCCAGGTCTCTCCCGGTAACCCTTAAGGGTACTGAATCCCCTCTGATCCCTGAGGTCACGATTCCAGACACCCTGTCATGTTCCCAGAAACAGGAAGCTAGAGAGTTCCTGATAAGGAATAAAGAGAAATTTTCAGAGTTGCCGGGCACGACTTCAGCAGTTCAGCATGATATTGTTACTGAACCTGGGGTCCGTGTCAAGCTCAAACCATACCGAATTCCCGAAGCTAGAAGAAAGGACATCAGTGAGGAAGTTAAAAGGATGTTGGAGCTAGATGTTATTGAGGAATCCAATAGTGACTGGTCTAGCCCCATTGTATTAGTCCCAAAACCGGATGGCACTTGGAGGTTTTGTAACGACTTCAGGAAGCTTAATGCGGTAACAAAGTTTGACACATACCCAATGCCCAGGGTAGACGAGCTTATAGACCGACTTGGCAAGGCCCGTTATCTGACCACTTTGGACTTGACCAAAGGATATTGGCAAATACCCCTGACTGGTAGGGCCAAAGAAAAGACTGCATTTGTGACCCCGGAGGGGTCGTTTCAGTATAAGAAAATGCCTTTTGGGTTGCAAAATGCCCCTGCAACATTTCAGAGGGCTATGGACAGGACCCTAAGACCTCACCGACAGTATGCTGCAGCCTATCTGGACGACATAGTGGTGCATAGCACTGACTGGGAGTCTCACTTTCCCCGTGTTCAGGCTGTCCTGGATTCCCTTTTCAAAGAAGGGTTTACGGCAAATCCCAAAAAATGTGCCATTGGGCTAGAGGAAGCCAGGTATTTGGGCTACACTATTGGCCGGGGTGTCATAAAGCCCCAGGTGAATAAAATAGAAGCCATCCAGGAGTGGCCACGTCCTGCAAACAAGAAGCAGGTCAGGGCCTTTCTTGGCATTGCGGGGTACTATAGAAGATTCATCCCAAATTTCGCAACTATAGCTGCCCCACTGACAGACCTTACAAAAGGGAAAGCCTCCGTAATGGTGAAATGGTCTCCAGTAGCAGAAGAGTCTTTTCAAGTACTGAAGAAGGCTCTTTGTGCACAGCCAATCCTATACTCCCCCGATTTCTCCAAAAACTTTTTGGTCCAGACGGATGCATCTGATGTGGGTATCGGGGCAGTACTTTCACAGGTACACAATGGGGAAGAACACCCTGTGGTGTACTTAAGCAGAAAGCTCAATGACCATGAAAAGAAGTACGCAGTCATTGAAAAGGAGTGTCTGGCCATAAAGTGGGCCGTGGACGCGCTCAGGTACTACTTGTTGGGGCGCCAGTTTGAGTTGATAACTGACCATGCTCCCCTGAAATGGATGGCCCAAAAGAAGGAGACTAATAGGCGGGTGAACCGGTGGTTTTTGGCCCTACAAGACTACACCTTTACAGTAAAACACAGGCCAGGTGTTGAGATGGGGAATGTAGATGCCCTCTCCCGTGTTCACTCCTGTTGGGCTACAGGTGTTCCAACCCTGGGGTTGAAACAAGGGGGGAGGATGTGTGACAGAGCATCCCAGAGAGAGCCTGGGAAAGTCCTATTCGGGGTTTATACATCTCCCAGGCTCCTCTCATATACATTCAGGGATCTCTGAGCCAGGGTCCAGTTCAGGTGTTGGTTCTCTCCCACAGGTTAATTAAAAGCTCACCTGAGCAGACAGCCTTTGCTCAGCCTGGGAAACACAGACAACGTTGGTTTGTGAGAGCAAGAAGGTTGGTAAAACTTGTTACCCTGTGAATGTGGGAGCTGACAAGCGTTAGGCTTGTCCAGCCTGGTAGTGAGGGCCTGTACATACTGTGTAGTTAGAGCCGAGACACGGCTAGGCTTTTGTTTAGCTATTTTTCCTTCTGTTTGTTTTCAGCACACTGTACAGCACCTGTCATTAGACTTTGTATATAGCACCAATAAACAACACTGTTTTCACTGATCCAATGGACTTGGTATCTGTGCCTGCTCATCCCAGGGAGTTTTCGTACCTACTACCTGTCCCCCAGGTTACAAGGGACAGCCAAAACGGGTTAAGTTTCCAGAGCCTATTACCTCTAACTGCCCCCATCTTCAGATCTATGGAGAGCGGGGAGTAGTCCGAGATCTGTCTGGGATTGTATTGCGAGGAGACAACCAATGGCAACAGGAGGTCAGTACCCAATCCCAGGTCAATTCTAGATAGGCCCCCTACAGAGGCTGATTGACAAGAATACACTCTGGCTTCAGGGTTATGCATTCTCCAAACATCAGTAAGGCACATTTACAATAGAAGGCGAGCAAAAGGGGTAGAACCCTGTCTCCGCAGTGGTACTGCACCCATGCAAGGACTAAGCTTGTCCCTCTCATAATCGAGGTTATTGTTAAAGTCTCCTAGGACCAAGACCGTTATGCCCGGGAAGTGGGACATAAAGTCAGCTAAATTTTTAAGGAGGCCGGCCCAAAAAGAAGGAGGAATGTACAGCCCTGCCAGTACACATTTCGTCCCATAAAGGGAGTACAGAAGAAATATATAAAGACCCTATGGATCAATTTTAACATATAGGAAGGAGAATTGCGTACCCTGCCGTATCAGGACACTCACCCCCCTCGAGTATACTGAGGAAGTGGCGTGGTATTGATGACAAAACTGCTGTACTGAAAATTGTGGGGTAGGTGTCGGGGGAAGATGAGTCTCCTGTAAGCAAATCACATCTGCATCCAACCGCTTGATCGTGCGAAGCACGGCCAATCATTTTACCGGGTTATTCAAGTCTAGTTAGCTTAGACATTGCAATGCTGTGACAATGGAAGCAGGAAGAAAATTTACACGTGTGTTATGAGCATACAGCAGACATGGGGAACATTATACAAGGAGAAATATAGGCCAGCATATACTGAAGGAGGGAAGAGGGGAGGCCCTCCATCCCAATGGGCAACCATGTAGTGAAGATGGGTATATGGTAGTCTTATGAGAGGTAGTGGTCACAAAAAAAAATAAAAAAAATAACAAAAAAGTCATGGAGCAAGCTTCACAAAAGTTAAACCTGAGAAAACCAGCCAATGTAGCCAAACTGTCAAAGGTCGGCATGAGGCCTGTACCAGGCCATCCCTGGGGGCAACAGTGGAAGCGCACTTCAGTGTCTTAATAATTTCTCAACAGCTAGAACAAAAGAGCCGTGATGGTAAATAAAGATCCGTACAACGATAGCTCTCTCCATTTAAACAAGAAAGGTCACGGCAGTGCTCCAGGCAGCGGAGGCCTAGCAGGGACTCTATGCGCCCGTTACACCGAGAACAAAGGGGAGAACACTACTTTGCCAAAAGCAGTAATTAGCCAGTTCTCAATAAACTCCACAGGGTCCTTTCCTTCTATTCTCTCTGGCAATCCAATAGCTCTCACATTATTTCTCCTCATCCTATTTTCTAAATCTTCCAAACAGGAGGAATGCTGCGTGAGAAGATGGTTGTTATATGTGAGATCCCTCTGCATGGGCGCCATGTCGTCCTCTATGGAACTCACTCTCCCCTCCAGAGCAGACGTCCTCTCCCTTAACTTCTGGGTGTCTTGCCTCAGAAAAGTAATTTCTGTTTTTACCCCTTTTATCTCTGCAGTGAGGGCTGCTATGGAGAGGTTGCAGGATGTTACTGCCATGAAGATGTCCCTCAGTGTGGGTTCACCATCAGCATTAGGGCTTGTGGGGACTTGGGGCCTAGTAGAAACCTCCCTGGGGGTACTCACTGCGTCCCATGTGAAGCCCGAGCCGGACGGGTCCTCCAGGGGGACAGTGTCATCTGCTTCCGACCCTCCTCCTGGTGAATCCTCAGGGGTGCTGGAAGACGCAGCGGGATCAGTGGAGAGTGACATGGAGAACAGTTTTTCCGCCCCATCCCTGTGCTTTTCCTTAGCAGAGCTTGGAGCCAGGGCGCCATTTTGTGCCATGAGGTCCGCAGATCTGGACGAGTTCTGTCTCTTTGCGGAGGACATCGAGGAGGCAGCGAGTGGGCAAAGGTAAGGTAGTGTACCGGGGACCTTCTGACAGCCGTTATGCCTAGTTTGGAGCAATATTATATGGTTCCTCAGGATAATTCATCAAGGTTTCGGCGGAGCTCACTAAAGGTACGTCTGGATATATCCGCTGCCTGGCCACGCCCTCCCCAAGCCATTGTTTACCAAATAAAGAAAGCTTGCAGGAAAAATTTCATTTATTTGGCTTAATAAATGTTATTATTGCTGCAGCAGGTTCTTTACAGGGCACAGATGTGCCACTTTACAGGCAGACTAAGGGGACTCCACAGGCACTATATTTAACCCTTTCATGACTAAAGCCCTGTTCACACGATCGGATTTCCTATGGTTTTTAAACCGACTGATTTTTTCATCGGAAAACCGATGAAGCTGACTTCCATCAGTCTTGCCTACACACCATCAGTCAAAAAACCGACCATTCCAAACGCGGCGACGTAAAACACTCAGACGAGCCAAGAAAAATTAAGTTCAATGCTTCTGTGCATGCGTCGACTTGATTCTGAGCATGCGTGGGTTTTTTAACCGATGGACTTGCCCATAGACGATCGGAATTTGCTATTGCTATCGGTATTTTATCCATCGGAAAAATTGAAAACATGTTCTATTTTTTGACACCGATGGAAAAAAGACCGATGGGGCCCATACACGATCGGTTTGTCCGATGAAAAAAATCCATCTGACTGTTTTCATCGGTAAAACTGATCGTGTGTACGCGGCATAAGCCTATTTCTGACATTTGGTGTTTACGAGTTAAAATCCATATTTTTTGCTAGAAAATTACTTAGAACCCCCAAACATATATATATATATATATATATATATATATATATATATATTTTTAGCAGAGAATCTAGAGAATAAAATGGCGATTGTTGAAATATTTTATGTCACACAGTATTTGTGCAGCAGTAGAGTTGAGCGGACACCTGGATGTTCGGGTTCGACGGGTTCGGCCGAACTTCGGAAAAACTTTAACCCGAACCCGAACCCGAACCCCATTGAAGTCAATGGGGACCCGGACTTCTAAGGACTAAAAAGGCTCTAAAAAAGTAATGGAAAGGGCTAGAGGGCTGCAAATGGCAGCAAAATGTTGTTAAGAGCATGGCAAGTGCTCTGCAAACAAATGTGGATAGGGAAATAACTTAAAATAACATTAAAAAAATTAAAAA
Organism: Rana muscosa; assembly: GCA_029206835.1. NCBI lineage: Eukaryota > Metazoa > Chordata > Amphibia > Anura > Ranidae > Rana > Rana muscosa. The sequence continues at coordinate 981,096,720 of CM055122.1, read as the reverse complement.
ATATGCTGGAGGCCCCCTTTTCAGCAGAAGAGGTACGGGAAGTCATTAAGAACCTCAGAAACTCAACGGCACGATGCCACACATATGGTGGGAATGCCCCAGAATATGCCCTTTCTGGAATAAATTAATCAATTTAATGGATAAGCTAGTGGGAAAATAAAATACTTTGAAATAAAAATGTAGCGGGGTGCTAAATTTAAGGGAAGTGTTTGAGTGGTAAATAGGCTCAAACACCCTAATTCTGTAGGATTCATGGACCATTTTGTCCTCAGGGGACAGTATTGGTGTGCAGTTCCCTGCGGCCTACAGGTGGCGCTGCCATGGTAGGCTAGGGTTGAACCGCCGATACAGTGCTGTGCCTTTTGTGTCCCCTCTTGGCAGTAGTACAGCGGGGCGGGGAACCTGCTGTGCATGCCAGGAGAGCATATAAAAGGGGCAGACCTTTGGCCTGGGGGCTGATGTCCAGTGGGGTCCACGCCCAGGTGCCTTCGGCCTGGGTGCATGTGTTCTGGTTCCATCTCGGGTACCTTTTGCCCGGGGTGAGGTACTATCCTGGAGTTCCTGCTGCCCTGGGTATGGAGGCCTAGGTGCGGGAGTAAAGCCTGGAGTTCAGAGCCTTCGTCTGGAGTCCGTTAAGGGTCGAGGAGTCTTAGGGTGCCGCCTCGTGTAGGGGACCATGTTCCAGGGAAGGGAGGATCATTCTGATGGACCGATGTGGGAGTCACGGTGAAGGAAGGGTCTGTTGACTCCCTGGAGAGATGTCTTCCCCTTGATATGGGCTAGGTTCGTAGAAGGAGAAGCTCAAGGTCATCTTGACTGTATCAGAGGCCTTATTCACCTGGCCCGTGGCAGGGGCCTTATACACCCTGGTCTGTGGCAGAGACTAAAGTTCTCCAGGTCCGTGGCAGGGGCCTTGTACACCCGGTCTGTGGCAGAGACCAACCTCAAGGTCTGTGGCAGAGACCGTGCACCTAAAACTGTTTGAGAAACCTAAGCAGTGAAGTGAATGTGCTACATTTGTGCCTGGACCTCCTTCACACCTTAAGCTGTCCTGTTTCTTTGCTCTAACCTTTTCTATCCGAGTAGAGTTTATTTTGCCATGAGAGAATAAGAGTTGTAATTTCAGCTGGTGTGGACATTGACTTTACTGGGAATTAAAGGACTTGCCTCTACCTACAGTAGAGGTGAGAATCATCCTCTGGAGGAGTTTTGACTCCGGCTGTGGACACGGCCCGTCAAGTACACCGCTCAACCTCTTTATATAGGAGGGTACGGGCTGGTAGTGCGGTGTGCCTTTCTCCCTCCTGCGAGGAGCCAACAACATAAAGGCAGGTAAGGGGGAAAGGATCTGTGCGCTACAAAAAAATAAAATAAAAATTATAATCTTGACCTAGGAGGACGAGGTCCATATGGAGTAGGAGGTTGAGGTGGCGGTGGATGTGGCTGTGTAGGTGGAAGCGGCGGTGGAGGAGGACGAGGTAGCCAACACTGGTTCAAAAATACAACAATGGCTGGGTAAGGCCGGTGATGTGTCGAATTCTGTCCCCCGTCAAATAGTGTCCACCCTGTACTGCGCTTGCTCAGTATGTAGGACAAGGGGATTTCGAAAATCTCCCAAGACGAACGGCGCCTGTGTGGTGAGTTCAGGTGAAGGCCACACCATCCGTGGTTCAAGCCGAGCCAAGTGAGGCCGTGCCCGAAGCGTGGCGATCGAACCGAGCCCGTGAGGGGCCCTGTTACTATGTGCTACCGTATGTCCACTTGGATGGTGGGGCTTGAACCTGCACTCACGGCGCAGGCGCCGTTCATCTTCGGAGATTTTGTGAATCTCCTTGTCCTCTGTACTGCGCAAGCGCTGCGCCTTCGCAGTATGGGCCGGACACAATCCGATGGCCGGACAGTTTTTGTCACAACATCGGTATACATGTCTATTCTGCAGAAGGTACGGACAAGTCCTGTGGGATCCATGCCTGGTTCATTTTAATGAACGTGAGCTTGTCCACATTGGCTCTGGACAGGCGGCTGCGCTTGTCTGTGATAACGCCCCCTGCCGTGCTAAATACACGTTCAGATAATACACTGGCTGCAGGGCAGGCCAGCACCTCCAAGGCATAAAGGGCAAGCTCAGGCCATGTGCCCAATTTGGAGACCCAGAAGTTAAAGGGGTATATAGCACAGTAGAAGAAAACTATATAGAAATAGTTTATTTCACACACCTCCACATATGTATAACACACTGCAAAATATTTTTTGTGGCCCTAAATGGCGTTTTTTGGAAGACCACAACACACCCACAGTACATAACCCCTGAATCGCACAGCTACAGAACTGCAGAAAATGTTATTAAAAAAAAATGTTGTTTTTTTAGTATAGCACAGTAGAAGAAAACTATATAGAAATTGTTTATTTCACACACCTCCACATATGTATAACACACTGCAAAATATTTTTTGTGGCCCTAAATGGCATTTTTTGGAAGACCACAACACACCCACAGTACGTAACCGCTGAATCGCACAGCTACAGAACTACAGAAAATGCTATTAAAAAAAAATGTTTTTTTTTTAGTATAGCACAGTAGAAGACAAATATATAGAAATGGTTTATTTCACATGCCTCCACATATGTATAACACACTGCAAAATATTTTTTGTGGCCCTAAATGGCGTTTTTTGGAAGACCACAACACACCCACAGTACGTAACCGCTGAATCGCACAGCTACAGAACTGCAGAAAATGCTATTAAAAAAAAATTTGTTTTTTTAGTGTAGCACAGTAGAAACAAATATATAGAAATGGTTTATTTCACACGCCTCCACATATATATAACACACTGCAAAATATTTTTTGTGGCCCTAAATGGCGTTTTTTGGAAGACCACAACACACCCACAGTACGTAACCGCTGAATCGCACAGCTACAGAACTGCAGAAAATGCTATTCAAAAAAATATTTTTTGTGGCCCTAAATGGGTCTTTTTGCAAGCGTACATTAACCACTTAAGCCCCGGACCATTTCGGGGCATTAGGACCAGGCCTGTTTTTGGGATTCGGCACTGCGCTGCTTTAACTGTAAATTGTGCGGACATGCAATGTTGTACCCAAATGAAATTTGCGTCCTTTTCTTCCCACAAATAGAGCTTTCTTTTAATGGTATTTGATTGCCTCTGCGATTTTTATTTTTTGCGATATAAATAGAAAAAGACCGAAAATTTTGAAAAAAAATGATATTTTCTACTTTTTGTTATAAGAAAAATCGAATAAACTCAACTTTAGTCATACATTTAGGCCAAAATGTATTCAGCCACATGTCTTTAGTAAAAAAAATGTCAATAAGCGTATATTTATTGGTTTGCGCAAAAGTTATAGCGTTTACAAACTAGGGTACATTTTCTGAAATTTACACAGCTTTAAATTTATGACTGCCTATCTCATTTCTTGAGGTGCTAAAATGGCAGGGCAGTACAAAACCCCCCCAAATGACCCCATTTTGGAAAGTAGACACCCCAAGGAAATTGCTGAGAGGCATGTTGAGCCCATTGAATATTTTTTTTTTTTGTCCCAAGTGATTGAATAATGACAAAAAAAAAAAAAATACAAAAAGTTGTCACTAAATGATATATTGCTCACACATGCCATGGTTATATGTGGAATTGCACCCCAAAATACATTCTACTGCTTCTCCTGAGTACGGGGATACCACATGTGTGGGACTTTTTAGGAGCCTAGCCACGTACGGGACCCCGGAAACCAAGCACCGCCTTCAGGATTTCTAAGGGCGCAAATTTTTGATTTCACTCCTCACTACCTATCACAGTTTCGAAGGCCATAAAATGCCAAAATAGCACAAAACCCCCCCAAATGACCCCATTTTGGAAAGTAGACACCCCAAGCTATTTACTGAGAGGCATGTTCAGTCCATGGAATATTTTATATTTTGCCACAAGTTGCGGGAATATGACAAACTTTTTTTTTTTTGCACAAAGTTGTCACTAAATGATATATTGCTCACACATGCCATGGGCATATGTGAAATTACACCCCAAAATACATTCTGCTGCTTCTCCTGAGTACGGGGATACCACATGTGTGGGACTTTTTGGGAGCCTAGCCGCGTACGGGACCCCAAAAACCAAGCACCGCCTTCAAGGTTTCTAAGGGCATAAATTTTTGATTTCACTCCTCACTACCTATCACAGTTTTGAAGGCCATAAAATGCCAAGATGGCGGAGGGGCTAAACGCAGGTGCTAGCAGGTATCTGGGCTGATCCCGCTAACACTGCGTTTTTGGGAACCCTAAACCGCTGGGGATGCTAGTATAGATCTGATCAGATACTATACCACTAAGGGGGTGTATGCTTTGCGCGTGGGTGATAGCGTTACTGGCACTAACCTAACACTGCCTGGGGCGACGCAGACCCTCTCTGGCGCTAAAACCTAATTGATCTCACCCGCCGGGCGATCAGGGGGGTTAAACCTTTATTGGGTTATATACGGCGGGTGCCCTGATGCTATAAAAAGCAAACTAATCAACCAGCGTCACCCGTAACCTTTATATGGTGATCACTGGTGAAAGGGTTAACTAGGGGCAATCAGGGGGTTAAAACCTTTATTAGGTTAAATATGGGGGTACCTGACACTATATAAAAACCTGACGGGTAACCTAAATAACTAAATAACTTACTGGCTAACCAGTGACACCAGTGACGCTTATACGGCGATCACTGGTGAAAGGGTTAACTCTAGGGGCAATCAGGGGGTTAAAATAATATATGGGGGTACCTGACACTAATAAAAACCTGCGGCAAACCTAAAAAAAAATAACTGCCTATCTAAAACACCAGCGACACGAATACAGCGATCGGAAAAACAATCGCTTAAACGCTGAAGTAAGGGGGTGAAAGGGTTACCTGGGGGGTGATCAAGGGGTTAAACCTTTATTAGGGGGGGGGGGGGGTTAGGGGGCTACCCTGGACCTAAAGGGGCCTAATCCTAACTGCCCTGCAACTTTTTACAATCACAGATGACACTAAATGCAGTGATCAGTAAAATAAATGATCACTGCAATCAGTGACACTGTGATTGGGGGCTTTGGGGTGACCTGGGGGGTGATCTGGGGGTGACTGGGGGGTGATTTGTGTGCCTATGTGTACCTACGTGTCAGTGGACTGTTGGTGCACTAACCTGCTTCTTCTCTTCTCGGCGCCGGGAACGAAAAGACCGCGGCGAGGGAGATGACATCACTTCCTCCAGCCTGTGTTTACATTTCAGGCAGGAGGAAGCAATTTCATTCACCGGGAGCGATCGCGAGGGGGGGGCGGAATCGAGCGGCCGCCCCCTCATGCCTGATCGCTCCCGAACACTTAACGGCCGCTCACTGCAGTGAAGGGGGGTCCGGATGGACCCCCCAACTGCACAAAGGCGATCACGTAGATCTACGTGATTCTGCCTGTCGGTGCCATTCTGCCGACGTAAATCGACGGTGGGCGGTCGTTAAGTGGTTAAAGTGCAATTTTTTTTTTTTTTTGCCCTAAAACGGGTCTTTTTTTTGCCCTTAATGGGTCTTTTGGAAAAGAGCACAATAAACTGCCTTTTTTTTTTGTTGCCCTAAATGGATCTTTTTCCAAGAGCAGAATACACAGTATGGAAACGGTATATCTCTACACGTAATATATGCAGTGCTGGTGCACTGAGCTTGCAGATAAAAGGTAGATTTTCTCTGACACTGGGCTCATGGCAGTGTAAAAAGACTGTACTGCAACACAAACAGGTAAACCTATGCAGATCGCTGAGTTATATCTCTGAATCTGGACTCCTATTCCTATATAATAAATCTCTCTCCCTGAAAGCACCAACAGGAACCTGGCCCTACACTACACTGTCTCTCTATCTTTTCCCTCAGATTCCAGAATCAGAACTAACTCATGTATTTTTCAATCTCTCCCTAAAAGCAACAGCAGCAGACAAGATCCTCTCCCTATCTATTCTGAAGCAGAGTGACGTGTGTGCTGTGTGCCTCTAGCTTATATAGAAGCTGGGTCACATGTTGCACTGACCAATCACAGCCATGCCATTAGTAGGCATGGCTATGATGGCTTCTAAGGGCACACCAGCTAATCAAAAGGGGATTGGCTGGCCCCTGAAGCATTTCTAACTGCGCCATTAGATTGCCGAACCCAAACCCGGACTTTCGCGCAAAGTCCGGGTTCGGGTTCGGGAAGAAGCTAAAGTTCGGTACGGACCCGAACTTTACAGTTCGGGTTCGCTCAACCCTATGCAGCAGTGTTTTAAACGCAACTTTTTGGGAAAAATCAACTTTCATGAATTTTAAAAAAATGAAAAAGTAAACTTAGCCCAATTTTTTGTATAATGTGAAAGATGATATTACACCGAGTAAATAGATACCAAACATGTCATGCTTTATAATTGCACGCACTCGTGGAACGGCGACAAACTACGGTACCTAAAAATCTCCATAGGCGACGCTTACATTTTTTTTTTACGTTTACCAGGTTAGAGTTACAGAGGAGGTCTAGGGCTATAATTATTGCTCTCGCTCTGACGATCGCGGCGATACCTTACATGTGTGATTTGAACACTGTTTACATATGCGGACGTGACTTCCATATGCGTTTTCTTTGCTGCACGAGGTCGCGGGGATGGGGGCGCTTTAAATTTAAAAAAAAAATCTTATTTATTTTTACATTATTAAATTGTGTTTTAAAAAAAAAAATTGATCACTTTTATTGCTGTCACAACAAGGAATGTAAACATCCCTTGTGACAATAATAGGTGGTGACAGATATCCTTTATGGAGGAATCGGAGGTCTAAAAGACCCCAAATCCCTCCTTTACACTTCAAAGTATTCAGATTGCCGAAAAGGGCGATTCTGAATACTGTATATTTTTTTTAATCCAGTGCCATTGGCAGCCGAGTAAACCGGAAGTGACGTTGTGACGTCGCTTCCGTGTTTACATAAAGGAGACTGGCACCAAGCCATTTACGGCTTGGTGCTAATCTCTCTCTAGGCTCTGAAAGTGACGGATCGAGGATCAGGTCTCCCGGTGGGACGGGAGGCCCGGTCAGAGTGGCGGGAGGCTTTTAGACGCATCGGTTGTTATGCCTGGATAGCCAATTGCCCGCTCTAAACAACGGTACCGGGATGATGCCTGCAGCTGCGGGCATCATCCCGGTATAACCCCCAAAAGCCGAGGCCGCATATATGCGTACAAGTTTTTTGCTAGGAAATTACTTAGAACCCCCAAACATTATACTTTTTTTTTCTAACACCCTAGAGAATAAAATGGCGGCCATTGCAATACTTTTTGTCACACCGTATTTGCGCAACGGTCTTACAAGCGCACTTTTTTAGAAAAAAAAAACACTTTTTTGAATTAAAAAATAAGACAACAGAAAAGTTATCCTAATTTTTTTTATATTGTGAAAGATAATGTTACACCGAGTAAATTGATACCCAACATGTCACGCTTCAAAATTGCGCCCGCTCGCGGAATGGCATCAAACTTTTTCCCTTAAAAATCTCCAGAGGCGACGTTTAAAAAATTCTACAGGTTGCATGTTTTGAGTTACAGAGGAGGTCTGGGTCTAGAATTATTGCTCTCGGTCTAATGATCGCGGCGATACCTCACATGTGTGGTTTGAACACTATGTTCATATGCGGGCGCTGCTCACGTATGCGTTCGCTTCTGCGCATGAGCTCATCGGGACGGGGCGCTTTAAAAAAAAAGTTTTTTCTTATTTATTTTACTTTATTTTATTTATTTTAAAACTGTTTTTAAAAAAAATAAAAATTCGGTCACTTTTATTCCTATTACAAGGAATGTAAACATCCCTTGTAATAGAAAAAAGCATGACAGGTCCGTTTAAATATGAGATCTGGGGTCAAAAAGACCTCAGATCTCATATTTGGACTTATATGCAATAAAAAATAAAAAATTTATTGTCATTTGAAAAAATGACAACAAAAAAATGTCCCTTTAAGACGTATGGGCGGAAGTGACATTTTGACGTCGCTTCCGACCTGCTATGGTATGGAGATGGGTGGGGGCCATCTTGCCCGCACTCGTATCCATACCTAACAGGACACAGGACCCGATCGCCTCCGCCGCTACCGACGGCTGCGGTAAGCGGCGGAGGGCTTGGGAAAGCGGCGGGCCCCTCTCCCGTCGCCGATAACGGTGATCTCGCGGCGATGGATGATGGATACCTCGGTTGTGGCAGCAGCTGCCGGTGTTGGAGTTACATAAGAAGACCCGATTTAACACATTGCTATATATTTTGCACATAATTTGTCTTATTTTGGACTCTGACACACACATTTGTTTGAATTGATGACATGATTTAATATGCACTTTATTTAATTATTTGCTTTCATTTATTGCATTAGAATATGTTCTATTTGCGCCCTTTATCACCATATAATTTCATATTTTATTAGTTATCACAAATTTTTGGTGCTGCACTAGAATATTTGAGATTATTATTATATTTGGCTCCGGTTCTCATTTTTTTTCACAATTTTTTTTCAGCAAAAAACTCTTACAAATTGGGTATTCTCTGTGGCAGGGCAAGGACATGGCAAGGCAGTCCAGAATAGGATTTGGAGAAAATAGGCACACTAATGGTGCAAGTGTGTGCTGGGTTCATATTAGAGCCCAGGGCTCCACCCTCCTGGGAGTCAGTGTGTGTGAAATAGAGAAGAGAGGCGCATGTCTGCACCGTGCTGTCCAGGACAGGACAAACAGAGGTACAGCATTTGTGCATGAGCACTGGGATGTGTGTTAAATGGTCTGTAGGACCAAGGCACAAGGTCTGAGCAGTAGAGCAGCAAAGAGAGCCAGGAAGCTGAATACTGTTCTTTTGTCATATTGATGGTGGAAACCCTTACTTGGAAAGCTATTCGTGTTTGAACCTTTTTTCTGTTTTAAATAAAAGTGGGCAGGAAAAACCTCTAAAAGTACATATGAAGTGGACTGGACTCGCGTTATGCACTATTATTGAGTTAAAAAACCCTAACTTGTCACAACCCATACTCTGGAGGTGAAGTTGAATGTGTTTGGAGTGTAATTCACGCATGATCCTACATGATAGGATGCATTAAGGTGAAAAAACACAAACCTTTACAGCCCCTTTAAGCTGCACCATGGTCTTTGCCGTTTGGTCTATAATGTTTCCTGAATATCCACTACCTGTTCCTGTGTTGACTCTCTTTTATTGACTTGATCTGCTCTTGATTCTGCCTGAATGCTGTCTGTACCAATCCTTGGCTTGTCCCTGAATTTAATCTCTGCCTGCTCCTTCTGCTTATTCACCCACCTGCCTGCTGCTACCGACCCTGTCCTGACTTTGACTACTCTTCTGCCTGCCACTTGTACTTGATCTGCCTCTCAGTTTGCCGACCCGGACTGCCTGACCCTGCTTACCTGCATCAACACTTATTGTAGATAAATGGAGACCCTATTATGAGCTATAAAAAGGAATGGATTATTAGAGAATCAGTAACTGTAGGTGTCTTATATGAAGATATAGCCCAAAATTGATACCAGAATATCCTGTCACCCTTTTTCTTCATCACCCTTAAAGGTTCACAAGGAAGGAGTTCTGGTAAAAGGCAGACTTTTAGCTGCCAGCATCGGGTCGCTGTGTGAGCCATTGGGAGTTTTGATGGATGCTCTCCTCCAGCCTTTGGTAGTCAACTTACTTACCTACAGGATACCAAGAATAGTGTTTAATGGCTGGAGAATAAAGAATGGAGAAAGCATCACAAGTGGTTCATGTATGATGTATTAGCAGTTAACTATTGCATACACCACAATCTTAAATTGTGGCCCATAAAGCACAATCTGGACTACTACTCCAAATATTCCCTGAATCATTTTATTTTAAAAGCAATCACAGTTCTTTTAACTCACAGTCATTATTTTCTTGAAAAGTATTGTTATCTTCAGAGGCCTGGTGCTTCAATGGGCTCAAAATCTGTATTCATTGAATGCAAAACCTTTATATGGGTTGGTGACGGTGAATTTCACATCTATGGAGATGCCAACCCATTTAGGGCTATTTTCTCATTACATTGGTGATGTAAAGTGGTCCTAAAGGTAAAACATTTTAACCTTAATGCATCCCCGCAAAAAATGTATCTGTATCCTGTATCAATCCAGCAGTGTGCCTGTCTTCTGGCTCTCTCTCCTCTCTCCTTGCTCTCACAAGCGTTGTCAGTCAAATCCTATGAGCAAAGGGCAGAGGGCAAGGCCGAGCTGTGCTGTGTGTTAATGGACATACACAGCCTGGCTTGGGATTGAGCCTGCGCATCTGCCCCCATAGCAGAGGAGGAGCCAAGTTCTCCAGCAGGGGACCCTAGAAAAGGAGGTTTGGGGCTCCTCTGTGCAATACCATTGCACAGAACAGGTCAGTATAACATGTTTATTATTTTAATAAAAATGAAATTTGCCTTTGCAAGGTCTTTAATTTTTGCTGCACACCATTAATGGATTTTTTGGGGTATTTAAACAACAAGGACTACAATCTTGGATTCACTGGTGAGGAAAAATCTGTGCAGTTCAATGTTTCCAAATGTAAAATAATGCACCTGGGGTAAAAATACTTCAGCGTGCCACGCTGACTAGGAATACTGTGGGCCCTGCCTGGCCTAATAATGTGCCTCCAGAGGCATGTCCAGGGTTCACTGGAAGTGGGTTAGATGACAGTTATTCTTTAATAATAGAGCATGACCCCTATTTTACTTAAAATTAGTACACACAGCTTTTCTTGTACAGATACCAAACTATGGGGCTGATTTACCAAACGTTTGCACCATGAGTATTGGCTCATCTGTGTGCGCAATGGCTGTTTTGGTATTTACAAAACATTAGCGCCTGTAGCGCAGCCCTATTTGCCATTTACTATAGTGTTGTCGGCGGACGGGAGGAGGCACTCAGTGCGCCACTAGGGACCTGGCGCACGGCATGTTAAACACTAAATATCAAGAAGCTGGAAGTGAGAATATAATGGGGGTGATGTGGGGTGATGTGAGGAAGTGTAGTGACACCGGCCCAAATAACAAACATGGCCAAAATTGAGTGATAAAGTAACTTTTTCAAAACCAGCCCGCTGCACCGGCAAGTACGATTCGAGCTGCGGGAGGTTTTTTTGAGCTCAGCGTGGGAATTTCAATGGTTCAAATGCGCCGGGACACTGCGCCGGCAAAATCTTAGTAAATGTCAAGTCACGTAACTCAATTTGCATAAGTTAAACAGGCGCAGCTCTGAACTTCCCAGTGCGCCAGCAAAATGACATTTCTAAAGGAAAAAAAAACATTTAAAAGCAGCCGCGGCTATACTGAATTGTCGGCTCCCGGCAATATAGAGAAAAGTCATTGAAAGTCTTTGCTAACCAAAAAAAAAAAGCGTGGGGGTCCCCCTAAATTCCATAACCCGCCCTTCAGGTCTGGAATGGATATTAAGGGGAACCCCGCTGCAAATAAAAAAAATAAAATGACGTGCGGGTTCCCCCAAATATACAAACCAGGCCCTTCAGATCTGGCATGGATTTTAAGGGGAACCCCACCCCAATTTTTTTTTAAAAATGGCGTGGAGTCCCCCAAAAATCCATACCAGACCCTTATCCGAGCACGTAACCTGGCCGGCCGCAGGGGAAGAGGGGGGGACGAGAGCGCCCCCCCCCTCCTGAACCGTACCAGGCCACATGCCCTCAACATGGGGAGGATGTCCCCATGTTGATGGGGACAAGGGCCTCATCCCCACAACCCTTGCCCGGTGGTTGTGGGGGTCTGCGGGCGGGGAGCTTATCGGAATCTGGAAGACCCCTTTAACAAAGGGGACCCCCAGATCCCGCCCCCCCTATGTGAAATGGTAATGGGGTACAAATGTACCCCTACCATTTCACAAGGAAAGTGTCAAAAATGTAAAAAATGACAAGAGCCGGTTTTAGATAATTCCTTTATTAATGTCTTTTCCTTTCTTCCATCTTCTTCTTCTTCCTTCTTCTTCTTTTCTCCATTCAGGTTTCTTCCTCCATCTTCATCTTCCTCTTCATCTTTATCTTCATCTTCATCTTCCTTCTTCTTTTGTTCTTCTCGTCCGCATCTTGCTCCGGCGTCTTCCCTTCTTCTTTCTTCTCCGGCCGCTCCGTTTGAATTGGAGGTTCCCGCTGTGCGACGCCTCAGTTCCCCACTTGGTCCGCTGCCCCCCGGTGGCTCCGCCCCCCTCTGACACCACGGGGAAAGTCCCCGTGAAATGCATGTGCATCAGAGGGGGGCGGGGTCACCGGGTGTAAGCGGACCCGATGGGGAACTGAAGAACTGAAGCGTCGCACAGCGGGAACCTCCAATTCAAACGGAGCGGCCGAAGAAAGAAGAAGGGAAGACGCCGGAGCAAGATGCGGACGAGAAGACCGAAGGAAGAAGGAAGATGAAGATAAAGATAAAGATAAAGATGAAGATAAAGATGAAGATGAAGATGAAGATGAGGATGAAGATGAGGATGAAGATGAGGATGAAGATGAGGATGAAGATGAGGATGAAGATGAGGATGAAGATGAGGATGAAGAGGAAGATGAAGATGGAGGAAGAAACCCGAATGGAGAAAAGAAGGAGATGGAAGAAGAAGATGGAAGAAGAAGAAGATGGAAGAAAGGAAAACACATTAATAAAGGAATTGTCAAAAACCGGCTCTTGTCATTTTTTACATTTTGACACTTTCTTCATGAAATGGTAGGGGTACATTTGTACCCCATTACCATTTCACACAGGGGGGGCGGGATCTGGGGGTCCCCTTTGTTAAAGGGGTCTTCCAGATTCCGATAAGCCCCCCGCCCGCAGACCCCCACAACCACCGGGCAAGGGTTGTGGGGATGAGGCCCTTGTCCCCATCAACATGGGGACATCCTCCCCATGTTGAGGGCATGTGGCCTGGTACGGTTCAGGAGGGAGGGGGGCCGCTCTCGTCCCCCCCTTTTCCCCTGCGGCCGGCCAGGTTATGTGCTCGGATAAGGGTCTGGTGTGGATTTTTGGGGGGACTCCACGCCATTTTTTTTTCAATTTGGGGTGGAGTTCCCCTTAAAATCCATGCCAGATCTGAAGGGCCTGGTATGGATATTTGGTGGGAACCCGCACGTCATTTATTTTTTAAATTTGCAGCTGGGTTCCCCTTAATATCCATTCCAGACCTGAAGGGCCTGGCTATGGAATTTGGGGGAACCCCCACGCTTTTTTTTTGTGTAATCAAAGACTTTCAATGACTTTTATCTGTATTGATAGGAACCAGCAATTAATTACAGCCGCAAGGACTTTTAAATGACTATTATTTTACTTTAGAAATGTAATTTTGCTCTCCAACTGTTATAAACATGGAAAGCATGTGCTACTTTACAGGCATACTATAGACACCCCCCCGGGTATGATATTTAGGACCAGTTCACACCAGATGCAGTGCAGTGCGTTTTTTTGATGCCTGAAAAACGCAAAGAAAGTTGATCACATTAATGCCAATGGCATAGTTCACACCACTGCAGTCCGTTCCAGTGCGTTTCAGAAAGCAAAAAAAAATTGGTCATGCTGCATTTTTTAGGAACAGAACTGTACTGGACCGCAGTAAAACACATCAAAAACGCAACGGAACGTACCAAAAATGCACTGGAATGCACCGGAACGCACCTAAATGCACCCAAGACGCACTGCAACACACTTGTCCTAAGTGAAAAGAGGGGGAAAAAAACACTGGACTGCATCAAAAACGCCTCAAAAATGCACTGGAATGTGTCAAAAACGCGCATGCAGAAAAGCACCTGGAACGCACCCAGACTGCGTTTCTATAGTGTGAACTAGGGCCAGTTCACACCATAGAAACACAATCCGGATGCGTTCCAGGTGCTTTTCTGCATGCACGTTTTTCATGCGTTCCAGTGCATTTTTGTTACGTTTTTGATGCAGTCCAGTGCTTTTTTTTCACCCCTCTTTATTATTAACCATAGATAAGGACAAGTGTTCCTGTGCGTTCCAGTGCGTTTATGATGCGTTTTGATGCGTTCCAGTACAGTCCAATGCAGGTAAAATGAAGCATGTTCTACTTTTTTGGTGGAACTGGAACGCACTGGAACAAACACTGCCATTTAGAACCATATAACCAACTTTCCATGCATTTTGGATGCATAAAAAACGAAATGCACTGCATGTGGTGTGAAATGGCCCTTAAGCAATTTGGCATATTTAAAGGCACTTCTCCTTGTTTTGTTTTTGGTGTTTTCCAAATTGGTGACATTGATATATGTCCCTTAGGGTGGGACCTGGGCCCCCATTTTAAGGCCAATAACTAGAAGATAAGCCAGCCAAGTGGGGACTAGCAAAATTAACAAGTCAGTTCCCATAGACTGCAATGGGATTTGTTGATGGGGGGAGGGGTGATTGTCCCATCTCTAATTTTGTAGCATGCTGGATGATGTGCTTCATTTTGGACGGGGGACGGGGGGGTTATTTTTAGCTTGCTGCATTGGTGTTGTTCTGCACATGCCCAGCCAGTTATTTTATTTTTTGGCGTGCTTTTTGTGTGTGAACAGCGCTTGGATATTTCTGGGCATGCTCACTCAGAGAGTGTTTTTATGGGTTAGAAATTGAAGGACATCCTTAACAGGTGTACCCACTTTGAATTTCAGTCTCTACATTGAGTGAACTTGCATTTTGGGTGTTTCATGGACTGTGCATGTGTTTTCAATTGCCTCATTAGCACACAAACATATGTTATATAAAGCTCACAGAGCATTCGGTCGCTTGCCTTGAGAAGAGGCAAGTGTGTGGGGGGCAAAATGTACATGTTGGTGTCCTTATCGAGTTTGTAACACATGTATTTTATTTGTTATGTCTTTGCAAAACAGATGATTGGTTAACTTATGTGGATTGTATATTTTTGGTGTGGGGGAGATATGTTCCCCTGAAATAATTCTGATGTTGTTAATGTGTGTTGTTTGTTCACTTTGATTTAATTGTCTGCTGCGTTTTTTTGGCCAAAAATTGCTCAAGATGTTGAGAGTGTTAAGCCCCGTGCACACGATCGGTTTAACTGATGAAAACCGTCCGATGGATGGTTTTCATCAGACCAACCGATCGTGTATGGTACCCATCGGTCTTTTTTCCATCGGATGGAAAAAATAGAACTTGTTTTAAATTTTTCCGATGGATAAAAAACCGATGGTAATTTGCGATCGTCTATGGGCAAGTCCATCGGTTAAAAAACCCACGCATGCTCAGAATCAAGTTGACGCATGCTCAGAAGCATTAAACTTCATTTTTCTCGGCTCATCGGAGTGTTTTACGTCACCACATTTGGAACGGTCGTTTTTTTGACTGATGGTGTGTGGCCAAGACTGATGAAAAACAGTTTCATCGGATTTCCGATGGTCAAATCCATCGGACGAAAATCCATAGGTTATCCGATCGTGTGTACAGGGCTTAACTGTTTCAAATTGACCATGTTTTTTATTTTGCCTTCCCTTTTTGTTTTGTTGAACAATAAAATTAGATGCAAAGTTTTGATGTTTGTTTTGTGTTTTCTTTGCAACAAATGTGACAGCTGATTGGCATGTCAAAACAAAACTAGTGTGATTTGTCTACCCTGGTGCCTTCATGGATATGCATGAATTGTGTGCTGCCACGGAGCATCACCAGGAAATGAAAAATACAGAGCGGTAAGTATTCAATTTTCCTTTTTTTACTGCAGTTGTTCTCACCCTCAGTCCTCAAGTACCCCCAACAGGACATGTTTTGTGAATTTATCTTATCGAGAATTGCTGTCCAAAAATCAAAACCATTGACTGTGATTTAAAGCACATGTGCAAGATGAAGGAAAACCTGCAAACATGGCCTGTTGGGGGTACTTGAGAAGCACTGATTTAGAGCACTGCACTTAAAAATAGCTCAAGGCCATACAATTCTAATTGTGGGCATTTTGAGGGAAACAAAGTAAGTGTTAGAACCCCTGCGTGTTTTTTTTTTTTTGTAGTTTGGCCTTTGTCTCCTTTTCTTAACATTGGCTTCACTTCCTGTCACACAGCTAAACAGGAAGTGAAGGTAAAACCCTACCAATGGCTTTTCTTGGGGACACACAGATCAATCTAACTAGTGTCCCCATTAAGCAAATTGCACTCTACCACTTTGTTGTGTACACCCCAAATCATTGGGTAGTTTGGGGTTTAGTAAAGACAAATCCACTCTGCAGTAAAAGTGTAGCTGCTGAAAATCTGAGGGAAAGTACTGGTGATTGGATGTTGCAATCATGTAAAAGCAAAGATGGTGTTTTTTTTTTGGCTTGCATGTCCCCCTCAGATATACAGCAAGTGCACTTGTAGTGCAAAGTAGATTTGCCTTTAGTAAATAAACCCCACAGTCCAAACTACCTAATAAATTGTGGTGTACCCTGCAATATGCTGGAGTGCAATGTGCATAATGGGAAAAGTATTTAGACTGACCTGTGTGTCCCCAAGGAAAGACATTGTTAGGGATTTCCCCTCACTTCCTGCGTGGCTATGTGACAGGAAGTGAATTATTTGGAAGGATAAAGTGGCCAAATTATTAAGTTTAACTTTTCAAAGACTCATTCCTAAGTTGAATTGTGATGCATGTCAATGGCCCATTTAGACCCTCTTTAATCACTTGAGATCAGCGCTATAACTGATCGACGGCCACAGCATGGTCCTCAATTGCTGGGAGTCCGTCAATAAACGTCCTCCCCTTCGCGCGCGTGCGCTGTGGTCACCGAGTCACTGAGACTCAGGTGATGACAGATCAAAGTAAGGGGCCGATACCTGCCCTTTACCATGTGATCAGCTGTCAGCCAATGACAGCTGATCACGTGATGTAAACAAAAGCTGGGTAATGGTTTTTGTTTTCTCCTTGTGCTGACAGCGTGAGCATAAAAAAAAGGCAATCACCGGCTTATGTGCAAGGGACATGGGGCCCGAAGAGGAAGAGGCAATTCAGCATCATCTGTGACAATTAGTAGCCCCTGCCAGTGCCACCTATCAATGCCCACCACTGGTGCCAATCAGTGGCACCTAGCAGTGCTGCCTATCAGTGCCCATCACTGCCAACTATCATTGCCACCTAGCAGTGCCACTTCTCACTGCCCACCAGTGCCAAATAGCAATGCCACCTCTCAGTGCCCACCCTTGCCACCTTATCGGTGCCCATCAGTGCAGTCTCATCAGTGTACATCAATGAAGAAGAAAAATTACCTTTTTTAAAAATATTTTACCAGTTTCCTACCGCCCACCATCAAATGACATCCTTGGCTTTGGGCGGTGACATCTGAATGATGCCTGCAGTTGCAGGCATCATTCAGATATCATTCTTTTCAGCCAGCGATTCTGTGCACAATAAAAATGATCATAGTGGCAGTTCCGCCGCTTGATCGTTCTTATAGGTGGGGGAGGGGACGTTCCCCCCCCCCCTCTTGCTGCCATCCGGTGCTTCTCCGGGCTCTACCGTGCCATCTGGGGCTCGGAGAACAATTTGGAGATGACTGGTGACCAGATGGTCATCAGTCATCTCTATGACCGTCGGAGGCGTGGGCACGACATTATGACATCACGCCGTGTTCCCGTATGTTAACCAAGCCGTGATCTCGGCTGTCAGCATGAGATTGGTGATTTTTTTGGAACAATATCATGCTTTCCAGCCTGGAGGAGAGATGCGGGGTCTTATTGACCCTGCATCTCTCCATAAAGAGGACCTGTCACACACATTCCTATTACAAGGGATGTTTACATTCCTTGTAATAGGAATAAAAGTGATCCCCAAAAATTTAAAATAATAAAAAAAGAGTAAGAAATAAAAAAAAAGTAAAAAAAAAAGAAAAAAAAAAAAGAAAAATGCCCATGTCCCCGGTAGCTCGCGCTCAGAAGCGAACACACACGTAAGTCCCGCCCACATATGTAAACACCGTTCAAACCACACATGTGAGTTATTGCTGCGTGCGTTAGAACGAGTGCAACAATTCTAGCACTAGACCTCCTCTGTAATGCCAAAATGGTAACGTGTAAAAAAAAAAAATTAAGCATCGCCTAGGGAGATTTTTAATTACTGAAGTTTGGTGTCATGCCATGTGTGTGCGCAATTTTAATGCGTGACGTGTTAGGTATCTATTTACTCAGCATAACAACATCTTTCACATTATACCAAAAAATTGGCCGTAACTTTACTGTTTTGTAATATTTTTAGCAAACAAAAGGCGTTTGAAAATTTATTGCGCAAATACCGAGCGAGATAAAAATTTGCAATGACCGCCATCTTATTCCCTAGGGTGTCTGCTCCAAAAAAATATATAATGTTTGGTGTTTTGAAGTAATTTTATAGCCATAAATTTATGATTTTTACATGAAGGAGAGAAGTGCCAGAATAGGCCCAGTGCTGAAGTGGGTAAAATATCCATTTATTTATTTTTTAAACTCGGTCTTTTGTATTTATAGAAAAAAAATAAAACTAAAACACAAAGGTGATCAAATAGCACCAAAAGCAAGCTCTATTTGTGTGCCAACAAATAAAACATTTTCATTGGGTTACAGTGTTGTATGAGCGCACAATTGTCATTAAAAGTGCATCAGCGCTGAAATGTGAAACTTGGTCTGGGCAGTGCGCAAGTGGTTAATATAAGGCTACATGCACACGGACGTTTTTCAAGCCGCTTGTTTGAGCGTTTTTTGCAGCTTAAAAACATCTCTCCATGTTAGCCTATGGCCTCATGGCCACCATGGCGTTTTTGAGCTGTAAATTGCATAGGCGTTTTTAGGCCCCATGTAGACGGGACGCTGGTGCAAAGTGTTCAGAAGTAAGGTTGAAAGTGGCGTTTAGAAAGGCGCGCTTTGTGGCGTTTGCATGCCGTGTTTTACCACATTTGCATGTATATGATAAGGAGCCGCCCTAAGCTCCAAAAACAGTATTATTTACGATTTTAGCTATTTAGTGAGACCAGAGTGATATGAGCAGCTGAGAGCAGCAGTGTAGTTGTATTTAGCGTGTCACTTGCCACATCACTTGCCACAAGTTGTGGATTGTCCACTTGCCACGTCAGCTGCTCCAAGTTGTGGATTGTCCACAACGCAATGGAAGCAATTTCTTTTATATATATATATTGGTTTTTTCTCATTTGCCATAAATTTGGAGTTTATCAATGTAAAAAAATAGGTCACCTTTAAAAACGCTTCTAAACTAAAATGCGGGTAAACGCTGGTACCGCGTCTGAAACGTGGAAATCTTTGGCGTCTGAAGGCATTTTGAGGGTTTGTGAAAAACGATTTTAAACGCAACTGCAGATTTTTTTTGCTAGGACAAAAACAGTGTTTTGGATGTAATAGAATTCAATGGACCCGCATCCAAAACTCAAGTACCGCAATTTTGCGGCGATTTTTTGTTTGACCTGTTTATAGCTGGTTGTTAAAGGAAATGTAAAAAAAAAAAAACGGTTCAAAAAACAAAACCAAAAAAAAACAGCATGGGGTCCCCCCCCAGGTCCATACCAGGCCCTTGGGTCTAGTATGGATTCAAAGGGAACCCCCCCAAAAAAAGAAAAAAAAATGGCGTGGGGGTCCCCTTAGAATACACACCAGACCCTTTATCCGAGCACTCAACCTGGCGACCTGCGGCCCTCCCCACCCCAAAGCACCCTGCCCCCATGTTGATGGGGACAAGGGCCTCTTCCCGACAACCCTGGCCGTTGGTTGTCGGGCTCCGTGGGCGGGGGGCTTATCGGAATCCGGGAGCCCCCTTTAATAAGGGGGACCCCAGATACCTGCCCCCCACCCTATGTGAATGAGTATGGGGTACATCGTACCCCTACCCATTCACCTGGTGGCAAAATAAGTCAATAAAAAAAGACAACACAGGTTTGAAAAGTAATTTATTGGGCAGCTCCGGGGGTCTTTCTGCCGGGGCCCCGCTATCTTCTGCTAGCTCTTTTGCTAGTGAGGGTCCCGGGCTTCCTCGCCGTCTTCTTCCGACTTCGGGGGTCTTTCTGCCGGCCCCCCGCTATCTTCTGCTAGCTCTTTTCCGGAGAACAGAACAAGAGACCCCCGAAGTCGGAAGAAGACGGCGAGGAAGCCCGGGACCCCCGCTAGCAAAAGAGCTAGCAGAAGATAGTGGGGGCCCGGCAGAAAGACCCCCGGAGCTGCCCAATAAATTACTTTTCAAACCGGTGTTGTCTTTTTTTTATTGAGTTATTTTGCCACCAGGTGAATGGGTAGGGGTACGATGTACCCCATACTCATTCACATAGGGTGGGGGGCCGGCATCTGGGGGCCCCCTTTTTAAAGGGGGCGCCCTGATTCCGAAAAGCCCCCCACCCGCAGACCCCGACAACCAACGGCCAGGGTTGTCGGGAAGAGGCCCTTGTCCCCATCAACATGGGGGCAGGGTGCTTTGGGGTGGGGGGGGCGCAGGTCGCCCCCCTGCCCCAAAGCACCAAACCCCCATGTTGAGGGCATACGGCCTGGTACGGTTCAGAAGGGAGGGGGGGCGCTCTCGTCCCCCCCTTTTCCCCTGCGGCCTGCCAGGTTGCGTGCTCGGATAAGGGTCTGGTTTGGATTTTGGGGGGACCCCCACGCCGTTTTTCGGCTTAAGGGGGTTCACCTTAAAATCCAGACCAGACCTAAGGGTCTGGTTTGGATTTTGGGGGGACCCCATGCCGTTTTTCGGCTTAGGGGGTTCACCTTAAAATCCAGGCCAGACCTAAGGGCCTGGTATGCTCCTGGAGGGGAACCCATGCCGGTTTTTTCATTAAAATTTGGCCTGGAGTTCCCCTTCATGATTCATACCACACATGGGACAGCGAGGCTGCCGAGGACCAGCGCGATGACATCACGCTGGACACATTCTCGGCCGGCTAGTCACCTCTAGGACACGACTTGAGCGGCTGCTTCACGCTCAGGTCGTGTCCAGGTCGCCTCGCAGAGTCGCGCTGTCCCTGTGTCAGCTGGCACACGAGTCGCCCGCAAGTCGGATCCGACTTCCCGGGCGACCTCTATTCAAATCAATGGGCTCCCATAGGGAACCATTCATTTTCAATAGAGCGCCGCTGACATTTCTATTTACTATAACAGTGCGCCGCTGCTTCCTGCGCCCAGTGAAGGAGTTATCCGGCGCACCAATTAAGGTTAGAAGCAGCGCAGCGCACTTTTATTAGTAAATCAGCCCCATTGTTTCTATTTGGGGAAATACATTATTACTTTTATATCTTTTTTTTTTTTTTTTATATGTGCTGTTATTTCTTTAATATGGTAGTAAATAAAATTTCTAAATAACTATTGTATTATATTATACATTTGTTTATTTAAGTACCATGTGGCAGAAGGAGCACATACATTTTATGAAGATCTTTCTTGAATTGTTTTGTGATCTGAGAGAATAATGCAACAGTGCAGTATTCTTGGAAATTAGAAAAATAACACATACAATCCCAATGACTTGGCTTCTCCTAAGAGTACTGACCAACATGACAGTTAATTTAGCTTCAGTGTTAGAGTGGCAGCATTTTTCCTTTGTTGCTGCACTACAGTGGGGACTGAGAAGGCTGTCTGCGATGACCTGAAAAGCCTATCTATTTGTTTACCAACTCTGTGTTCATAAGACGATGTAACACTTGTATACTCAGTGATTAGACACACATCCTCCTGAGAGCTTCTGCCTCTGCTGCATAAACGTTGACACCAGAACAATGATTTTTAGAACACAGATCCCAAGTCTAATCAAATTTCTGTAATATCAGCATGTGACCTTTTCTCTTATTAGTATGTTTATTCATAGCGCAGTCCCATGATCCCTTATCACTTTGTGCATTTTTGCCGCCTTGGGCCTAATTATTTTAACTTTTCTAAGCAATAATTGAACATGATTAGATTTGAATATAAAGTGTGATGGCTGCAACAAAGGAGCATTTTTATATTTTTTCTTAATTAAAAAAAAAGAATGGAACACAAAGAAGTACAAGTCAAAGGACAATAACACACTTAAAAGATAAAATATAATACAGTTTTTTTTTATTTGAATAAAAATTGCCAGTACAGTTTATTTACATGCTGTTAGAAGGTATTGTTTTTTATTGACTGAAATGGACCTTGCACTAAAAAGCAAGGTCTACCTAATCCGTCTTTGCCATCTCCCCATAAAAAACATATCTGCGGGGAAAAAGTTAGTAAATCAATGCACCTTTACCAGGGCTTCCACCCAAGACTACAAGGCAACAGTGAGCTAATAGTCCTTCCAGCAACATCTGTGGAATGCAGAGTATCCCACATTTTGTAAGAAAACACTCCTGCACCATACTGAAGCATCTAATTGTGGGATTTTTTAATACTTCAGTCAGGAACATCTTGTCAGCCATCAGAGAGATTGTGCAAGCTGGAATTCTCATGCACATGAGCATAAAAGTACACATGCTTTTGGGCGCGGGAGCCTAACAAAGCGTACAACAATAAGCATGCAAGCAAAAAAGTGTGCATGCAAACCTATGGGCTGTGGCACATTCACTAAAGATACTGGCTTCTAGTGGTCTATTTAAACCTGGGCTTTGCATGAGATCATTGCTAAATGGTCTTTTAGCTTAAGTTCCTGTAATCGTGAGATTCTGAATCTTTTTGACCCTGTTATTGACCTACATCTGTATTATCCTTACAAAATTCTGTACCTTGCTGACTGCACATTATAAAACTCTGCTCACTCTTGACCTTGTTCCTTCCCGCAATATGGTGCCTCCAGGATTGACTGTTACTGAACTTGACTTGTGACCCAGCTCTGCTCTCTAATGGATTTGGAAAACACAACTATGCTTTTGCTTACCTGACACCAGCACTCCCAATGTAAGTCTTAGGTTATAGCTCATATATTAGACACTGGCTGGCAGGATTGTTGAAAGTGTATTTGTGTTACCTAGGTTTCTCACTAGTGTTGGGTGAGCGGTTTGAACCGAGCATTCCCTGTTCTCCCGTTTGGTGAACACTGAATTTGTGGGGCACTCATGAGATGTTCATCTGCCGAGCGCCCCAGAATGCACTGCGTGCTGCACAGTGCATTCTAAGCCCTGATTGGTTGAAGCAATGCACCTGCCCAGTCATGGCACAGTGAGTAGCTGGTTGTTAAGGAAGGGGTCGGGAAGCCAACCGTTGTGTCTTTAACAATGGATGAGTCATTAGCTGTCAACAAGCTTCCCCGCTGACAGCTAAATGAAAAAATATATAGCGTGGGGGTCCCCTCCAATGAATACCAGGCCCTTTGGGTCTGGTGAAGGAATTTTTTTCACTTAAGCAAGATTAATTTCAGCAAGAAAATCTGTCACTGGATTCATTGAAACATTAATTTATTCAACATGTTGGGACTTTGTGTTGTGGTTTACTCAACCAAATGGTGATTCATCACGTATATGGACTCATCATTCTAATATAGCAGTTGTATATATTTCTGTATAGGTTTATATTCACTTTATCCTTCACATACCAGAACCTAAGAGTCTGGTTTGGATTTTGAAGGGAACCCCCAAGCCAATTTTTTGTTTTATAAATGGCTTGGGGTCCCCCCAAAATCCATATCAGACACTTACCTGAGCATACAGCCTGGCAGGCGATGAAAAGGGGGGCCTCCCTCTTGAACCATACTAGGACACATGCCCTCAACATGGGAGGTGCTGCCTCCCTAACGAAAAGCACCTTGTCCCCATGTTGATGGGGACAAGGGCCTCTTCCCTACAACCCTGGGCTGTAATTGTTAGGATCTGCGGGCAGGGGGCTTATCGGAATTTAAAATTTTAATAAAGGGGCCCCCAGATCCCAGCCCCCCCTATGTAAATGAGTATGGGATACGTAGTCAAAAAGAAAAAAAACACATACACAGTTTTTGACAATTCCTTTATCATAAATAAAAAAAACAATGCCCCTCATGTAGATCCATTGTCAATCACGCTGCCCACTGCACCGCCTCACCCAGAAAAAAAAGCTCCGCCTGCGACGAAGGCTAACCGCCAACTGCCTGCGCCACCGTTTCAGTACTTAAATAGGTAAGGGGCGGAGCCACTGCACCACCCCATGTGATGTTCTCGACCCAGAATGCACCAGGTGGCTCCACCCCTTACCTATTTAAGAACTGTCAGATGGCAGAACAGACAGACGGCAGTTAGCCTTCGTCATAGTCAGAGCTTTTTTTTCCTTTTTCGAGTCCGGCAGTGCGGCGATCATCGTGGTTGATGATGCATCTATATCAGGGACATTGTTTTTTTATTTTTAATAAAGTAATTGTTTACACATATTGGTGAATAGCTGGAGCCCCATACTTATTCACATGAGAAGGCCGGGATCTGGGTTGTCGGGAAGAGGCCCTTGTCCCCATGTTGAGGGTAGGTGGTCTGGTATGGTTCAAGAGGGGGAGCCACTCGCTAGTCCCCCACTTTCCTGGTCTGGCAGGCTGCATGTTCAGATAAGGGTCTGGTATGGATTTTAGGGGGAACCCCACGCCATTTTTTTAAATAGTGGTTTGGGGTTCCCCTAAAATCCATACCAGATCTAAGGGGCCTAGTATGGATTGGGGGGACCCCCACACCATTTTTTTAACAATTTTGGATTGCCAGCAATGGCTTGCAGCTGGGAAAATCAGATTAAACGTCTTTTTTTTCTTTATATATGACAGTTTTGCTGCAGCAGGTTCTCTACATGGTACAGATGTGGAACTTTATAGGCAGACTAAGAGGACTCCCCAGGCACTATATTTAAAGGGATTTTTCATTTTTATTGTTTCACTTTAAAGCGGAGGTTTCACCTAAATTTTTTTTTTTAAAAGCCAGCAGCTACAAATACTGCAGCTGCTGACTTTTAAAAAATGGACACTTTCCTGTCCAGCACGCCAGCTATGTCTGCAGATGAGGTCGAGCAGTTGCTCGGTCCTCGAATGCTGCCGCTGCCATTCTCGGTGAGGGAATCAGCGCCGTCACTGGTCCCCACTCTCTCCTGGGAACAGTGTTTTTCCCAGAAGACAGCAGGAGGGTGATGCAAAGGGGAGTGACTCCCGTGGGAGTCAATACCCAGAAGTGGTGAAAATACCTGTCTTAGATAGGTATCTGCACCCCCTCCCCCCTGAAAGGTGCCAAATGTGACACCGGATGGGGAGAGGGTTCCGAAAAGCGGAAGTTCCATTTTAGGGTGGAACTCCGCTTTAAGCATCATTAAAATCACTGCTCCTTTAAAAACGTTATTTAAAAAAAAAAACATGTCCCCCGAGGCAGTACCCAGGCCCCCATACCCTTTTTATGACCAAAAACTTTCAAAATGGGGACTTTTTATTTTTCAAGTTTGGGTCCCATAGACTTTAATAGAGTTAGCGGCCCAGGTCCAAACGTTTTACATGTTCGGGAGTTCTCGTGTGAACACATGGTGAGAGGCTCCAGGGTTTGTGTGTTATTGGAAAAAAAATACTTTTTAAATTCTCAGAGCCTAATAAAGACTGATCTGGGTCCTGGAGCCTGGATGTTTGTAGAGCAGAGTTAGCCATTCCTTAGTAGTTAATCTCAGATGAATAATAGAAAATGTCTGACATCTGTAAATCAAATGGCACCACATCCCGTTTAGATAAAGCACAATGAATAATGATTAGAGTTGAGCGGACACCTGGATGTTCGGGTTCGACGGGTTCGGCCGAACTTCGGAAAAAAGTTCGGGTTCGGGACCGAACTTTAACCCGAACCCGAACCCCATTGAAGTCAATGGGGACCCGGACTTCTAAGGACTAAAAAGGCTCTAAAAAAGTAATGGAAAGGGCTAGAGGGCTGCAAATGGCAGCAAAATGTTGTTAAGAGCATGGCAAGTGCTCTGCAAACAAATGTGGATAGGGAAATAACTTAAAATAACATAAACAAAAATAAAAAAATATGCTGGAGGCCCCCTTTTCAGCAGAAGAGGTACAGGAAGTCATTAAGAACCTCAGAAACTCAACGGCACGATGCCACACATATGGTGGGAATGCTTCAGAATACGCCCTTTCTGGAATAAATTATTCAATTTAATGGATAAGCTAGTGGGAAAATAAAATACTTTGAAATAAAAATGTAGCGGGGTGCTAAATTTAAGGGAAGTGTTTGAGTGGTAAATAGGCTCAAACACCCTAATTCTGTAGGATTCATGGACCATTTTGTCCTCGGGGGACAGTATTGGTGTGCAGTTCCCTGCGGCCTACAGGTGGCGCTGCCATGGTAGGCTAGGGTTGAACCGCCGATACAGTGCTGTGCCTTTTGTGTCCCCTCTTGGCAGTAGTACAGCGGGGCGGGGAACCTGTTGTGCATGCCGGGAGAGCATATAAAAGGGGCAGACCTTTGGCCTGGGGGCTGATGTCCAGTGGGGTCCACGCCCAGGTGCCTTCGGCCTGGGTGCATGTGTTCCTGTTCCATCTCGGGTACCTTTAGCCCAGGGTGAGGTACTATCCTGGAGTTCCTGCTGCCCTGGGTATGGAGGCCTAGGTGCGGGAGTAAAGCCTGGAGTCCAGAGCCTTCGTCTGGAGTCCGCTAAGGGTCGAGGAGTCTTAGGGTGCCGCCTCGTGTAGGGGACCATGTTCCAGGGAAGGGAGGATCATTCTGATGGACCGATGCGGGAGTCACGGTGAAGGAAGGGTCTGTTGACTCCCTGGAGAGATGTCTTCCCCTTGATATGGGCTAGGTTCGTAGAAGGAGAAGCTCAGGGTCATCTTGACTGTATCAGAGGCCTTATTCACCCGGCCCGTGGCAGGGGCCTTATACACCCTGGTCTGTGGCAGAGACCAAAGTTCTCCAGGTCCGTGGCAGGGGCCTTGTACACCCGGTCTGTGGCAGAGACCAACCTCAAGGTCTGTGGCAGAGACCGTGCACCTAAAACTGTTTGAGAAACCTAAGCAGTGAAGTGAATGTGCTACGTTTGTGCCTGGACCTCCTCCACACCTTTAGCTGTCCTGTTTCTTTGCTCTAACCTTTTCTATCCGAGTAGAGTTTATTTTGCCATGAGAGAATAAGAGTTGTAATTTCAGCTGGTGTGGACATTGACTTTACTGGGAATTAAAGGACTTGCCTCTACCTACAGTAGAGGTGAGAATCATCCTCTGGAGGAGTTTTGACTCCGGCTGTGGACACGGCCCGTCAAGTACACCGCTCAACCTCTTTATATAGGAGGGTACGGGCTGGTAGTGCGGTGTGCCTTTCTCCCTCCTGCGAGGAGCCAACAACATAAAGGCAGGTAAGGGGGAAAGGATCTGTGCGCTACAAAAAAATAAAATAAAAATGATAATCTTGACCTAGGAGGACGAGGTCCATATGGAGTAGGAGGTTGAGGTGGCGGTGGATGTGGCTGTGTAGGTGAAAGCGGTGGTGGGTAAGGCCGGTGATGTGTCGAATTCTGTCCCCCGTCAAATAGTGTCCACCCTGTACTGCGCTTGCTCAGTATGTAGGACAAGGGGATTTAGAAAATCTCCCAAGATGAACGGCGCCTGTGTGGTGAGTTCAGGTGAAGGCCACACCATCCGTGGTTCAAGCCGAGCCAAGTGAGGCCATGCCCGAAGCGTGGCGATCGAACCGAGCCCGTGAGGGGCCCTGTTACTATGTGCTACCGTATGTCCACTTGGATGGTGGGGCTTGAACCTGCACTCACTGCGCAGGCGCCGTTCATCTTTCATCAGAAGAGTGGGTGGGAGACAATGTGAAGGAACCCGAGGCACTGTCAGCAACCCAATCTACTATCGCCTGTACTTGTCCTGGCCTAAACATTCGTACAGCCTCATTAGGCGCGTCAAAATACCGCCGCAGGCTCGGTCGCCTACTCGCACCTGAGGAAGGTGTTTCACTTGTGCGTGTATCTGGCACAGATCCACCACGTCCTCTCCCTGCAACAGGAGCTCCACCAGCAGCACCACGACCGTTGTTTTTATAGTATAGCACAGTAGGAGAAAACTATATAGAAATTGTTTATTTCACACACCTCCATATATGTATAACACACTGCAAACTATTTTTTGTGGCCCTGAATGGCTCTTTTTGCAAGCGTACATTAAAGTGCAAATTTTTTTCAAATTTTTTTTTTGCCCTAAACGGGTCTTTTTTTGCACGAGCAAAATAAAATGCAATTTTTTATTTTTTTTTGCCCTATGGGTCTTTTGGAAAAGAGCACAATAAAGTGCCTTTTTTTTCCCTAAATGGATCTTTTTCATAGAGCAGAATACACCCACAGTATGGAAACGGTGTATCTCTCAACGTAATATGCAGTGCTGGTGCACTGAGCTTGCAGATAAAAGTTAGATTTTCTCTGACACTGGGCTCATGGCAGTGTAAAAAGACTGTGCACTGCAACACAAACAGGTAAACCTATGCAGATCGCTGATTTTAATCTCTGAATCTGGACTCCTATATAATATATCTCTCTCTCCCTGAAAGCACCAACAGGAACCTGGCCCTACACTACACTATCTCTCTATCTTTTCCCTCAGATTGCAGAATCAGGACTACCTCATGTATTTTACAATCTCTCCCTATTATTAACAGCAGCAGCCAAGATCCTCTCCCTATCTATTCTGAAGCAGAGTGACGTGTGTGCTGTGTGCCTCTAGCTTATATAGAAGCTGGGTCACATGTTGCACTGACCAATCACAGCCATGCCATTAGTAGGCATGGCTATGATGGCCTCTAAGGGCACACCAGCTAATCAAAAGGTGATTGGCTGGCCCCTGAAGCATTTCTAAATGCATAATTAGATTGCCGAACCCGAACCCGGACTTTTGCGCAAAGTCCGGGTTCGGGAAAAAGCTAAAGTTCGGTACGGACCCGAACTTTACAGTTCGGGTTCGCTCAACACTAATAATGATGAATGGGATTTTAACGGTGCAAAAAAACACAATATGTATCAAAAAGTTACATTTTATTAAAAAAATATATAGATTTAGAAAAATATATATAAACATGTAATAAAATTCATCTATATTACACTTAATAACCAAAGTAGTATACAGACAAATAATCTCGACGTTTCACCAATTTAACTGGCTTCTTCAGGAGTCTTTGTCAAGTATAACTGAAACGTAAGATATACAGCATGAAT
This sequence comes from Rana muscosa, assembly GCA_029206835.1. Taxonomy (NCBI): domain Eukaryota; kingdom Metazoa; phylum Chordata; class Amphibia; order Anura; family Ranidae; genus Rana; species Rana muscosa. The sequence continues at coordinate 981,067,613 of CM055122.1, read as the reverse complement.
ATACAATAGCAATGTACACAAATCAATTATCTTTACAAAATAATCAAAAACATTCACAGACAGGAATGATACAGACAAGAACCACATAACCGCATAGGAAAATCAATAGTACCTGTATATTATAGATGAAATAAATCAATTAGCTGAATTTAGAGTTCGGGATGCTTTCAAAAGTGGAGTCGATTTGGTGACCATAGAGGAGATGCTACATTACATACAACACGGAATGAATCCATGTGCATAGGCAGATGCATCTAGGGGAGAGGAATATTACTTGGGTTGGACAGGCAAAAATATATGAATTCATTTTATTGATAATATGGAATCAATCAACAAATACCTGAAATTGCTTCAAGAGATTACTGAAGAATCAAGATAATAACCCCAAGTATGTGCCTGTAATGCTGGTTATAAGAAAAAGAGGTTTGATATAAGAAAAAACTTAGGGTGAATCATTCACCAACAAGATCAAAAATGTATTCAAATGAATATAGAATATAGATGAAAATAACTACCTGGAAAATCCACCAACCAAAGGAAATTGAGGTGGAGAGAAACCAGAGATTGGGCCAAACTAGTTATGTGTGGCCGACTCGATTCTATAAAAAAAAGCAATTGCTGAATAAAAATCTGTAGTAATGAAAAGTAAATAGCAACTAAATTGTTATTTCTAAGTTCAAATACCTCAATGAAATCGTTGCCTGCAAAACATCTCTCCCGATAGCAGCAGCTATAACAATAAAGCCAAACACAAGGGCTTTATATAGCCATCTCCTCCTGCGCCAATAGGACGCCATAATTTGGCGCCAACTCTAGAGGTGGGAGGGCGCTTCAGTTCCATGTGGAAAGGAGCCACGACATTCTCCGGAAATTACGCAATAGGATGCAAGACGACCGGAAGTGACAAAAAACCGGAAGCCAGGCGCCGGAAATTACGCTAAAGACACCAGACGCAGTAAGAAACAACTGCGGCTTGAAAAAGATATTACTAAGTCACCACAAGATGGCAGCCCAGAAATATCACTAAAAAAAGGGTGTCAAGGCATGTAAAAATCTGAATGGAAAATAAAGATATAAAAAAGGGAGAAAGTGCCTGATGGAGAATATGGCAAGGGCAAAATACCTTTTAGAACAAACGGGCGGCGTCAACTCAAAAGCAAAATAATCGAAAAAGAGTTAGACGCCCTGGGCGCCCATATGGTCACCCATACTCCACATGATTTGATCCCTAATAAAATAGTAATTTGATCAAGTAGGTTTGGGAAAATATAAAATTAATGATGATAAATGTAAAAAAACATTTAGCACATACAGATAGATATTGTCCACCGCGGTTAAAATGGGCAAATCCGGGCATTCCTGCAAGAAATGGACATAAATTTGAACAATGAAAAACATCAAAAAATTATACATAAACAAAATAGTTTAACTCAGAGGTCATCTACAAAGAACATGGTCAAACTTTTAGAGGAAGGGCTTATAACTAATGGACTCATTCAGCCCTGGATATGTGGTGGCCAGAAGTGAATGAATCCACTTTGCCTCCCTTTGTAAAATACTTTTATTCGGATCCCCCCCTCTCTCATTTACAGGGATGTACTCCAAGGCAAAAAACTTCATTTTAGTTAAATCAAAGGAATGATAAAGACCACTGTGTCGACTTATCAGAGTTTCCATTTTTTTTCTTTTGAATAAGGGAAACATGGTCCCTTATTCTATGGAAATAAGGCCTCTTAGTTTTTCCAACATAATAGGCGCCGCAATCACATTTCATGAGATATACAACGCCAATTGATTGGCAGTTGGGAAAAAATCTGGGCTTAAAAATTACCCTGTTGGGGAGAAGAATTTCAGTGGAATTATACAAAAATTTGCAAAAGTCACAACGGCCACAGGGGGCCGTACCTTTGCGTGAGATCTTTTTAGTGGAGGATTGTAAGTGGCTGTGGACCAATTGATCTTTGATGGACCTGGACTTTCTATAGGTAATTTGCGGATATGGTTGAATGTACTTAGAAATAACTTCGTCAGCAGATAGTAGGGGCCAGAATTTGTTGATAATATTCCTGACCTTTTGATGTTCTCCGGAAAACCTGGTAATCAAACGTACCTGCTGACCTACTGGTTTAATCTTTTTAGAATGAACAAGATCACTTCAATTTTTCATTTTGGCTCGTTGGTAAGCCTTTTTAAGAACTGAATGGCTATAACCCCTGTTTAACAGTCGAGATTGTAAGGCCTTAGCCTCTGTTTCAAAATCTCGTTCCAAACTGCAATTTCGTTTGATTCTCAAATACTGGCTGTATGGTATGCTCTGCACTAGAGATTTTGCATGCGAGCTGGCAGCATGCAAAATTGTGTTGCCAGAAGATGGCTTTCGAAAAAGTGACGATCCTAAAGTGCCATCTAGATTTACATAAATGGAAATATCCAAAAAATTAATGGTTTGTTGATCACAGATCATGGTAAATTTCAGGTTATAGCGATTGTTTGTTAGTTTGGACATAAAGCTTGACAGATCCTGTTCATCGTAGATGAATCGATGCCAAACAAGAACATGGGAAAAATGGTCTCAAAATTCATCAGAAGAAAAAATCTCCCACTCCCCCCCCAGGTACAGATTGGCGTACAATGGGGCACACTTGGTCCCCATCGCAACACCCTGCACCTGGAGGTAGTGGGAGCGGTCAAATACAAAAATATTATTCATCAAAATGAATAAAAGTAAATCCAAAATTAATTTATTATATTTGGAAGCCCCAGGTCCACGTTCAGATAGGAAGCCCTCCACAACTCTGACCCCCCACTCATGGGGGATGGAGTTGTAGAGGGCCTCCGCATCAATGGCCACTAGCCATGATCCCTGTGGTATACATAGACCATCAATAGACCTTAAGAGGTCTGCTGTGTCTTGTATATATGAACTAAGGGAGCCAACATGTGGTCTGAGATAGTCATCCACAAGTTGGCTCGCCTGCTTAGTTAGGCAACCATTTCCAGAAACAATTGGACGCCCCGGAGGTCGTTCCAAATTTTTGTGTACCTTAGGTAAGGCATACAAGGTAGGGAGTTTAGGTTTTTCCACCAAAAGAAATTCACATGTCTTTTTGTCCAATAAATTGTCCTGAAAAGCACTAATGATAAGGAGACAAAATTTGGTCTCTGAATATTTCACCTGTGCAAATGGGATTGGACAGTACCAGTTGCGGTTCAATAAAAGATCCATAACCATCCTTCTATAATTTTCTACATCCATCACGACAATGTTACCTCCGTTGTCGGAGGATTTTATAACAATGTGCTTATTTAATTTGAGGGACAATAGGGCTTTGCGATGAGACGGCTTAAGATTGGATCTGCCACTGAACTTTTGCCAACTGGAATTTTGTATTTCTTTGGTGACCTGTTGGGTAAATGCCCAAATGTTGGGGTTGCCTTGAAGTGTCGGAAAAGTTCTGGATTTAGGTTTGTAAAGATTGGGGGGTGGGAAAATTCTTTCATTTGGATTATTAACTACAGGGCTGGCAGGGACCTCTTCTAGAGGTTCATCAAAGGGATTGCCCTCTTCCCAGAGGTCCATGAGATCATTTAAGGCTGTCCACATGCCTTTCTATTTGTGAGCTGACTAATGGCTGGTACACACAAGCTGAAAAAAAAAACCTATGCAATGTTAGTACAGTGATCTCCCCCTTGAGCAATTGTGTTCTGACAGGGGGACTGCCCCCTCCCCCTGCCAGAACATACAGTCAGTGCTCACAGCCATTGACTGCCAGTGCTGATCGAATGCTGATCAGCTGCTGGTTTCCCAGCATGTCTGTTGAGCAGAACCTGGGCATTAGGCTTCTGTTGGACAGGCTGATGTACACTCTCTGTTGAACTTGACGACACCAGATGATATTTGGCCAGTGTGAACCACCCTTAAGGCTCAGGGTTTTCTCTCTCACTTTCTCTGCTGTGAGAGCTTGCTGCTGTGTGAAAAATCTGACATCTGACAGAACATTATCCCCTTCGCTACCAGGTCTGTACGTCCCTTCCATGTTTTGCCCACTTGTGGGCCCTTGACTGGTGTAGAGGGTGCACCGGATAGAGGGGAGAGAGCCGAGTGGACATGTGTCTGTTCTCCTCCCTTTCGTTCTGCCCTAGAAGTGATGTGTAAACCGTCACTTCCAGGTCCCAAAAAAGGCGGGGAATTTTTTTTAATGCAGTGTGATCTGCACTGCATTAGATTTATTGGTGGGCAGGGGATTTAGATAAAGTGGGAAGCACTAAATTTCTGTCAGTTTTTTTATCCTTCTCTATCTGTAACTCCATTGTGGAGATTTAAATTTACTTCCTGAAGCAAGGAGTAAGCTGGAGAAACAGGAGGCAAAGAGATTTTGCTGCAGAGATGCAACTGACCACACATGTACTCAGTAGTGTATTTAGGTTTTGTGCTGCCCTAGGCCTGACTAAACTCGTGCACCCGCTAATTTGACCCACCCCTTCCTGTCAATGCCACACCCATTTCTGTTTAAGACCCGCCCTGAAATTTTCAAGTGGGGACACTAGTTCTTAGGGCCTGGGGGGGCAATGGATTCCCTTAATTTGCATAGATTTCCTCTCACTTCCTGTTTGGCTATGGGGCAGGAAGTGAAGGGAAATCTCTGCAATGGGACAGGGATGGTAAAAAATAAACTGACAGGGGCTATAACCCTCCCTTACTCTATCCAAAATGAAAAAAAAAAGTGTTGCCTATAGTTCTACTTTAAGCACAAATTTTGGATAATTTTATGGAGAGGACTAAGAAGATATAACCATGCCAATGGTGCAGCAGAAAACATATAGCACAGTGAGGAAGGTTTGTGATCCAGGATGATAGGACAGTCAAAATTAGAAGCAGCTTGCGTTACACTAACAGTGTAGCGCAAGTCGGCGGGGACTCTTTCCATGCTGCCCCCCTGCAAAGTGCTGCCCTAGGCCTTGGCCTTGTTGGCCTAGGCCAGGATACAGTGTTGCATGTACTGAGAAGTGGGCAAGAACAGCCAACCTGGGAGCATGGAAAGGCAGGAATTGAGCAGGTGCTTTCAGAAATAGTATGTAAATACTGTGAAGAATGTAAGCAAGAGGCATGTGTGCAAAAAGTCTCTGTAGTAACACAATATTATGTAAAGAAGGTGGTACATTTTAATATAGATAAAGGTTGATAAAATGTTATTAAAATGTAGTCCATATTGGAGCTACTGTGAACGTTGTTCCTTTAATTGCAAAGATGCTCATACTAATACTTGAATTGCAAAGATTTTCATACTCATATTTAAAGCGGAGCTCCGTCGGAAAAAAAAATATTAAAAGCCAGCAGCTACAGCTACAGCAGCTGCTGGCTTTTAATATTTGGACACTTACCTGTCCTGGAGTCCAGCGACGTCCGCAGCAGAGGACGAGCGACCGCTCGTCGCTCTGCTGCTCCCTCCGCCATCCTCGATGAGGGAACCAGGAAGTGAAGCCCTGCGGCTTCATGCCCGGTTCCCTACGGCGCATGCGCGAGTCGCGCTGCGCCGTTCTGATTGGTGCTCCTGTGTTCTGGGAGCCGAGTGTCTCCCAGAACACCAAGGGAAGTCTGCGGGAAGTGACGTAACTCCCGCAGATTCCCGGAGAGAGGACTCCCGGATGTGGGTGAAAATACCTGTCTTGTGACACCGGAGGGGGGGAGGGTTCCAAATAGCAAAAGTTGCTATTTAGGGTGGAGCTCCACTTTAAAGCCTTTACTAATACAAATCATAATAAGATAGCAGTTATAAATCCATCTGGATTTTACCACTAAAAGGTTTGTCTCAGGAGTTTAACATAAAGCTATAATATAAATATGAACAATTAATATAAGCCTGTGACATATTCTTTCCGTTATTATCACAACTGGTGTTTCATTATTGTCTTTGTAAGTAATGTACTTTGTCATATACTGTGCTGTCATTGACAACAGCTACACTTTTAGGATTCCCTTTGGGAATACAAGCTGTTCTGTTTATCTTCTACTGTTAAATGCTGTATAAAACCACAGAAAGCATGGCTAATGTTTCTCTCTTTTTTCCACCCTCATTGTGGGCTGGATTTGCCTTTAGGCCTCATGTACCCTGCTGCTGGTAAATGGACGTTTAGGAGCAGTTGGGCATTTTTTTTCAACTGCTCCTGAACTCTCCTCTATGTCAGTACATGTACACAGGGGCGTTTCTAGTCGTTTCTATGCAGCTGAGTTTAGAGGCTTTTTCTGGGACCCAAAAAAATACATTCAGAAGCTGTGTTTAGAGGCATTTCAAGCGCTAAACGCGGCAAAACGCGGTTTAGCAGTGTTTCGTTTACAGACGTTTTTCATTTTAACCAAAAAAAAAAATTAAAAGCCAGTAGCTACACATACTGCAGCTGCTTTTAATAAATGGAGACTTACCTGTCCTGGTGTCCCTCGATGTCGGCACCGCAGCTGATGTTGTCGTCGCCATTGCGGGTAAGGGAACCCGGCAGTGAAGCCTTTCGGCTTCACGCCGGGAACCTTACTGCGCATGTGCGAGGCCCCGCTCCTCTCTCCTATTAGCCGGGCGGCCAGGGGAGGAGGAGGAAGCCCAGCGGTGACGTCACCGCCGCGTCACGGCCGCACTCCAGGAAGTGGGAAAGGATTCCTGTCTTTGACAGGTATCTTGTCCCCCCTCCCCCCTGAAAGGTGCCAATTGTGGCACCGGAGGGGGGGGAGGAATCCGATGAGCGGAATTTCCACTTTAGGGTGGACTCCGCTTTAAGGACCGAGCCTATTTTTTAGAATCTGTGTTTACAAGTTAAAATCTTTTTTTTTTGCTAGAGAATTACTTAGAACCCCCAAACATTATATATTTTTTGTCTAACACCCTAGAGAATAAAATGGCGTTGTTACAATTATTTCCGTCACACCGTATTTGCTCAGCGGCCTTACAAGCGCACTTTTTTTTTGAGAAAATACACATTTTTAAATAAAAAAATAAGACAACGGTAAAGTTAGCCCAATTTTTTTTTATATTGTGAAAGATAATATTATGCCAAGTAAATTGATACCCAACATGTCACGCTTCAAAATTGCGCCCGCCTGTGGAATGGTGACAAACTTTTACCCTTAAAAATCTTCATAGGTGACGTTGAAAAATTTCTACAGGTTACCGGTTTTGAATTACAGAGGAGGTGTAGGGCTAAAATTATTGCTCTGGATCTAACGATCGTGGCGATACCTCACATGTGTGGTTTGAACACCATTTTGACATGCGGGCGCTACTCACGTATGCGCTCGCTTCTGTGCGCAAGCTTGTCGGGATGGGGCGCTTTAAAAAAAAATAATCTTATTTATTTTACTTTTTATTTTTTATTTTGACACTGTCTTTTTAAAAACACATTTTGGGTCACTTTTATTCCTATTACAAGGAATGTAAACATCCCTTGTAATAGAAAAAAAGCATGACAGGACCTCTTAAATATGAGATCTGGGGTCAAAAAGACATCAGATACCATATTTATACTAAAATACAGTAACAAAAAATTTTATTTGAAAAAAAATTAAAATTCTCCTTTAAGAGCATTAGACGAATGCTATGGAGCCGAGCGGGGGCCATCTTCCCCTCACTCGGCACCCAGGCAGTGAGGTGAGCGGACGTGATGATCTCCGCTGCTACCGACGGCTCTGGCAGGAGGGGGTGGGCACCTCTCCTGTCACCGATAAAAGTGATCTTGCGGCAAATCCGATGCAGAAACCACTTTTATCCTAAAGAGAAACGCACGCCGTTCCTGAAAATTCCAGGGTTATGGCAGTTAGCTGCTGCTATAACAACGGTATTTAGCTTCAAAGTACCGACGTACGGGTACGGCGATTTTCGTGAAGTGGTTAACCACTTGCCGACCAGCTGCCGCAGTTATACTGCGGCAGGTCAGCTCTCCTGCGCGAACTGCCTTACATGTACATTAGTGCATGCATGTGAAACTGTGGGTGCATTTGCGCTGCTGCACGCTGTGGGAGTGCGCCCGCAGTTCCTGCGGACTCCTGCGGACTCGATTGCTGCCGGCGACCCGCGATCGTGGTACACAGAGGCAGAACAGGGATCTGCCTATATAAACAGGGTGATCCCCATTCTGAAAGGAAACAGCTCAGAGATCTGCTGTTCTCTGTTCAGCGGTCTCTGTCATGTCCCTGGCAGCCCATCCCCGCTACAGTTAGAACACACCCTGGGAACACACTTAACCCCTTGATTGCCCCCTAGTGTTAACCCCTCCCCTGCCAGTAACATTTATACATTGATCAGTGCATTTTTATATCAATGTAATAATGTCACTGGTCCCCAAAAAGTGTCACATAGGGTCAGATTTGTCCACCGCAATGTTGCAGTCCCGCTAAAAATCTCAGATCGCTGCCATTACTAGTAAAAACAAAAAAAAATAAAAGTCTGTAAATCTATCCCCCTATTTTGCAGACGCTATAACTTTTGCGCAAACCAATCAATATACGCTTATTGAGATTTTTTTTACCAAAAATATGTAGAAGGATACATATTGGCCTAAACTGATGAATACATTTATTTTTGGGGGATATGTATTATAGCAAAAAGTAAAAAATATTGTTTTTTTTTCAAAATTGTCGGTCTTTTTTTGTTTATAGCGCAAAAAATAAAAACAGCAGAGGTAATCAAATACCTCCAAAAGAAAGCTCTATTTGTGGGAAAAAAAGGACATCAATTTAGTTTTTTGTACAACGTTGCACGGCTGCCCAATTGTCAGTTAAAGCGATGCAGTGCCGTATCGCAAAAAATGGCCTGGTCAGGAAGTGGGTAAAACCTTCTGGGGTTAATCATTGATTTAACTTTAGGGAATTCATTCTCACGTCCCTCGCTGGATCTTTTGTGCCACTCAAACAGATGTGCACGAGACAGGCCGTCATTCCCATAAACTATAGTAAGCATTTGAAAACATTATTTTGGTGTTTTGTGCAATATATGCATATCTAGTAGGGGTATGCATCTTCACTGGTTTCACGGTTTGATTCGATTACGATTATCCTGTCCACAATTTGATTCAATTTGATTCCGCAATGAATCATGATTACTGCGCAAGTGTGCATGCAGAGGGGTGGTGGGAATCAGGCAGAGGGGTGGTGGGATCAGAGGCAGAGGGATAGATGGGATCAGAGGCAGAGGGATAGATGGGACCAGGCAGAGCGATAGATGGGATCAGAGGCAGAGGGGTAGATGGGATCAGGCAGAGAGGTTGTGGAATCAGGCAGAGGGGTGGTGGGATCAGGCAAAGGGATGGATTGGATCAGTGGCAGTGGGATAGATGGAATCAGACAGAGGGTGGTGGGATCAGTGGCAGAGGGGTGGTGGGATCAGGCATAGGGATAAATGGGATCAGGCAGAGGGGTGGTGGGATCAGGAATAGGGGTGGTGGGACCAGGCAGAGGGATAGATGGGATCAGTGACATAGGGATAGATGGGATCAGGCAGAGGGGTGGTGGGATCAGTATCAGAGGGATAGATGGGATCAGGCAGAGGGGTTGTGGGATCAGGCAGAGGGGATGAATGGGATCAGAGGCAAAGGGATAGATGGGATCAGGAAAATGGATGGTGGGATCAGGCAGAGGGATGGTGGGATCAGGCAGAGGGGTGGGTGGGATCAGTGGCAGAGGGATAGATGGGATCAGGCAGAGGGGTAGTGGGATCAGTGACAGAGGGACAGGTGGGATCAGGCAGAGGTGTGGTGGGATCAGAGGCAGAGGAATGGCTGGGATCAGACAGAGGGGTGGTGGGATCAGACAGAGGGGTGGTGGGATCAGAGGCAGAAGTATAGATGGGATCAGAGGCAGAGGGATAGATGGGATCAGGCAGAGGAGTGGTGGGATCAGGCAGAGGGATGGATGGGATCAGTGGCAGAGGGATAGATGTGATCAGGCTAAGGGGTGGTGGGATCAGTGGCAGAGGGATAGATGGGATCAGGCAAAGAAGTGGTGATCAGTGGGAGAGGGACAGATGGGATAAGGCAGAGGGGTGGTGGGATCAGGCAGAGGGATGGGTGGGATCAGTGGCAGAGAGATATATGGGATCAGGCAGAGGGGTGGTTGGATCAGGCAGAGGGATGGATGGGATCAGTGGCAGAGGGGGGTGGGATCAGGCAGAGGGATGGTGGGATCAGAGGCAGAGGGGTGATGGTAGTGGAGGGTTGGTATTAGGGACACTGGCACTCATCTGCTCTCAGTGTAGTTTCCCCCTCCTCCATGCTGCTCAGTGTGTTTCCCTCTTCCGGTGCCTCCAGCGCAGCCTCTCCTGATGTCGGGTCTCCTGGAGCTCCTTCCCCTACACCAGTGATATGCAATTAGCGGACCTCCAGCTGTTGCGGAACTACAAATCCCTTGAGGCATAGCAAGACTCTGACAGCCACAAGCATGACACCCAGAGGCAGAGGCATGATGGGACTTGTAGTTTTGCAACATCTGGAGGTCCGCTAATTGCATATCCCTGCCCTACACTGTACTGGCTGTCAGAACATCAGCTGACTTTCTGCTTTAGTGAAGGGCAGGGATCTCTGAGACTTTACGAGATTACAGTACCAGAAATTCACAGAAACACCAAGATGTCAGTTTAGTAAGCAGTGATAAATAATCACTGCTCTGTACACTGACAGGCGGCTTGGTTAATGTTAATAAAATAACAAGTCCCCCTGCATAATATATATATGTATACACACACACACATTGTATATATATATATATATATATATATATACATGTACACATTATATATATAGATGTATATATATTATACACATAAATATTACAGGGGGACATGGTTACAGTGTTGGGGGGTCTGAACAAGGTAGAAAGAAGTTAAAAATCTTCCTCCTTCCTCCTCAGATCCCCTGGGATTCCCTCTTCACTCCCCGATTCAACACCTCTGAGTTGGTGAATTGGGGAGTGTGAATTCTGACACAGATCGCCAGTGAAGTGCTGAGATCGCAGCTTCATAAACTGGCCGTTACTGTGTCATTCAATGAGACTTCACACTGTGCAGAGATCATCGGCGGGAGAACATGTTCAAACACTTCTACCCCCGATTATCTCCCTATCATATACTGTTTATGGACTGTGATCAGTGGTGATCCTTGGGATCACCGCTGATCACTGCTTCATAAACAGACACCTAAGTGTCCTGTAAAAAGTTTGGGACAGTTCATGGATTTTGGACACTGTCCACATCCCTCAGGCTGTCATGCAGGATTCAGGACACTGTGAAGGTTAACAATGAAATGCTGAGTGTTATAACGCTCTACATTCCAACACTCAGTACTGTATTTATGTGGTCACTTGGAGCAGACTGATATTCTCCTCAACAGTGATGGATAGTAGACTTGTGCACAACGGAAAAATTCGTTCCGTTTCGGTTCGTTTCTTTCCGGTCCTGTTGATTCGTAATCATTCGTAATTTTGCTAGACGGGATTTTTCGTGTTCGGACTCATTCGTATTTTTGCAAGCGACATTTTTCGTTGAATTTTTTGTTGCTTTATAATTCGTACTTTCGGTAGAGTACGTTGTTTTTCGTTGATTCTGGACACAACTCCTACTTTCGTAACTTTTTTTGGGTTCGTTGATTCGTAATTTTCCGTGTCTCTCTCACAACGACGCTGCCTATTATGCCTAATGTGCTTCGAATGGATTTGTACTTTTCTAAATACATAGCGGTTATTTGTAACGATTCGAAATCTCGTATTTTACTTTCGTTTTTTACATGCGGCTATAGGCTCCGCCCCTGTACACCATTTTGAGAGGGTTCAGCACGGTGAGGGAGAAGCAGAGAGCAGAGCAGAGTGAGTGTTATTGTGCTTCGAATGGATTCGAAATCTCGTATTTTACTTTCGTTTTTTCATGCGGCTATAGCCTCCGCCCCCTGTACACCATTTTGAGAGGGAGTTCAGCATGGTGAGGGAGAAGCAGAGAGCAGAGTGAGTGTTATTGTGCTTCGAATGGATTCGTACATTCGTAACTTTTTTCATAACGAATTATGCCGAAGACCTTCGGGCATTCGCTATTTTGCGGTATAATTTATTTCGGATTCGGTTTTATTCGTAATTGCTCTGTTCGGAAATTTGAATGCTTCCGAATGTCCGAAAGTTGCTAAATTCGGACGAATTTCGATTCGTTACGAAACGAATTGCACAAGCCTAATGGATAGTTCCTGTCAGAGGGAAGAAAAGAGGCAGGGTAGTGTCACAGGAGTGTGTAATGAAGAAAGAAGCTACTGGACACTGATACAAATATAGAACTTATTCTTGCTCCCTCTGACACCAGTGATATGGGGGTGTTTTTCCCTGCTGACACCAACTACAGGGTTCATTTTATCCCACTAATGCTAATTATAGGGTATTTTTAAACTTCCAGACAGTTAGGCTTCTTTAACTCCCACTGACATCATAGATAGGGCTTGAGTTGCTCACATTGACAGCTGCAAAAGGACTTAACTTTCACTGACACCAGTGATGGAACTTACTTCCACTGACAATAATATGCATCTCATATAAGAGAGAAGAGCTGGCAATTCCAAAGTCCTTGATGCAAAAATGTATTGACTGCATATGAGTCTTTAACCGCTAGTCGTCATCATACTGCGGCAGGTCGGCACGTTCCAGCAAACCGTCGTAGCTGTACATCGGCCCTTTAAGCAGGGATAGCAGGCGAGCGCACGCGCACGCTGCACTGCAGGGGTGCTGATGCGTGTGGCCACGTGCGATCGTGGGCACGAGAGCCAAAACAGGGACGTGTGTGTAAACTAGGGATGAGCCGAACACACCCAGGTTCGGTTCGCACCAGAACCTGCGAACGGACCAAAGGTTTGCGCGAACTTTCGAACCCCGTTAAAGTCTATAGTACTCGAACGTGAGAAATCAAAAGTGCAAATTTTAAAGGCTAATATGCAAGTTATTGTCCTAAAAAGGGTTTGGGGACCCGGGTCCTGCCCCAGGGTACATGTATCAATGCAAAAAAAAGTTTTAAAAACTTTCGGGAGCAGTGATTTTAATGATGCTTAAAGTGAAAAAATTAAAGTGAAATATTCCTTTAAATATCATACCTGGGGGGTGTCTATAGTATGCCTGTGAAGTGGCACGTGTTTCCCGTGTTTAGAACAGTCCCTGCACAAAATGACAATTCTAAAGGAATAAAAGTCACTTAAAACTGCTTGCGGCTTTAATGTAATGTCTGGTCCCGGCAATATGGATGAAGATCATTGAGAAAAACGGCATGGGTACCCCCCCCCCCCAGCCCATTACCAGCCCCTTTGGGTCTTGTTTGGATATTAAGGAGAATCTCTGCGACGGCAAGGTAAGGTCCACAACCTTACCCTTGTACCGTGGATCAAGGAGGGTTGCCAGGCAGTAATGATCCTTCTCCTTGATCCTTATCCAACTGGGCTATGTTCAATAACCTCACCTCACTCATAGTGAGCGCAACTACCCAGTCCATAAGTTGGTGGTCCTGGTGCCAAAATGGGCCATTGTAGATATGTTACATGATTACCTGTATGGAGCTACATTTGAAGTACTATGGAGATATTAATCCTGACTACAGCCAAACTGGAATGCCACAGGACATCACCAACTGGACTTTGCTGCAACATTCATCTGGAGGTATCTCTATTATTAACAATATATACCCAGGTATATGTGCACTGTTCCACCAGGACTCTTGTTGTGTCCTTTGCTGATAATACCTGTTTGTACATTAAACATATGTACTATTAATATTATTTTCTTATCTAAAGCTTGTATTATTTCCTTACTGGGGTGCATCTATATACTTATGTATATACATCAAACCACAACACAAACAGTGATTGCTATTTAAACATGCTAATCAATCACACTAATACAAAACCAATATCAGTGCCACAACTGTGCATAAATAATTATATAGTCAAAAAAATATATAATAAATAGTACCAAAAAGAATCAATTCATATTAGCATTTTCTTTTTCCAAAGTGCTGGTGTGCAAAAAAATTAAACTCTAAAGTGCTGCAGTGCTTCAAATGATCACACAGTGAGATGTGCTCCACACAACCCCCTTTGTGCCTCTACTCACCACATTGTGTGGACCCCCTAGCAATACTGCATATGGGTCCATTGCACTTAGGGCTGGTGAGCAGGGAGCAGGGAGATGTTACAACCGCAGGTCTTCCAAATCTTTCTATGTAGGCAGTAGATATCTAAAGGTCTGCACTGTCACCACTCATACACAAAAGGAGAGAATTTGTATAGTGTAGTATGTCCTTTTTACTGTAAAAATAAAATATTAAAATCACACTTACAGTGTTCCAGAGAATATGCGCCTTTGCAAATTGCATCTAACAGGGCAGTTGGCTAGCTCCAGGAACTCGCTTGGTTCGCCGCGCCCTCGCGTGTGTTCCACCGCTTGCCGGAAGTGGCGTCAGTAAGGAACTGTTGACACAGGGCATTATCAAAGATAGGGCATTTGATAATGCCATGTGGAAGGGGCGAAAAACATTGACAGAGATTCTGGTTCCTTAGTGACGTCACGTTCAGCAAGCGGTGGAACGCGCGCAAGGTCGCAGAAAACGAAGTCAGTTCCTGGAGCTAGCCGGCTGACCTGTTAGATGCAATTTGTAAAGACGCATATTCTTTTAAACACTTTAAGTGTGATTTTAATCTTTTTTTTTACAATAAACAGAATGCACTGCACTATACAAATTCTCTCCTTCCATGTATGAGTGGTGACAGTGCAGACCTTTAGATATATACTGCTTACATAGGAAGATTTGAAAGACCTACAGCTGTAACACCAGCCCTAAGCGCAATAGACTCATATGCAGTATTGCTAGGGGATCCACACAGGGGGTTGTGTGGAGCACACCTCACTATGTGATCATTTTGGAGCACGGCAGCACTTTAGAGTTTAAATTTTTTGCCTACCAGCACTTTAGAAAAATAAAATTCTAATATGAATTTATTCTTTTTGGAACTATTTATTATATATTTTTTGAACTATATGTTTAATTGTGTACAGTTGTGGCACTGGAATCGATTATGTATTAGTGTGAATAATGAGCATGTTTAAATAGCAATCACAATTTGCGCTGTGATTTAATGAATAATGAGCATGTTTAAATAGCAATCACTATTTGCGCTGTGGTTTAAGGATTACAAAATGAACATCACCAACAGGAATAACTTGAAGTTTTAGGTACACATAGCGCAGGCTTGTTTTTATATTTATTCAGTTATATACTTATGGTTTATGTTATGTGTGGGTTGCAGTAGTTCATCTGCTCCCAAATACTTTGATTACATTACTAAGTCATTTCCCAGGAAGGGAATCCCCTCTGTTCATAGAGGCCCTATCCTGGGTGGAGGCACTGCCAACTTTATTATCAAACCTACTCTTCCACTTATTGAGGGTCCTGGTTATCTTATTTACCTGCAGGTTCAGTGAAATATCCTGTTTGGAGAGGGCCATTTGTCATACCCTCCCACAAAAGAGGGCTACACATATAAAAGCCCATAATGTGAAAATTTTAATATTGTGAGAGAAATTTTCAATTAGGAGCAAGAGTATAAAGGCAGACAGTGAAAATGACTTGTGGAACAAATGTTAAACCCAAACTCCAGGTTGGCATCATTTAACCCTAAAATGGGGAGGCACACAATACTGGACGAGGACAAGGGACAGCTGGAGTGTGAAAAGGGTGAGTAGTGCACTATTTTATTTATTTTTTGCCACAGGACAAGGAAATTAATATTTTCTTTAAACAAATTAAATTAGACTTAGACATTAAGAATGTAGCTTTTTTTTCTTGTGACTGTAGTGTAAAAAAAAGGTGATAACAATCTGCTTTGTTATATTAAAATGTGCTTTTGTTTTATGAATCAACTACACATTCTCTTTGTGAAATTGCCCAAAAACGGTATGTTAAATGGTAAAACAATACATTTGACCATGGATGTAAGATAATTAACTCAAAATATATAATTGTACAGTTGTACATTTTTAGCTTTAATCACCATGATATTAACAGTCAATACATTTTTATGACATAGAAATTGTATTTTAATGTTGCTTAGCAAAGTTACCATTATGCATATTCAGTATAGTGTAATATAAAATTGTAAAGTGATATTTTTTTCAATTTTTCAATTGCAGTGAAAATCTACAATACTACAGCTTTGCAAGATAACTATTTACAACAAGTTCAGATGATATAGTTCAGTAATGCAAGCAAGCATTTGAATATCCTGTTTAGGGATGAGCTTCGAGTTCGAGTCAAACTCATGTTCGACTCGAACATTGCCTGTTCGCCTGTTCGCCCGTTCGCTGAACAGCGAACAATTTGGGGTGTTCGCGGCAAATTCGAAAAATCTATGGGAGAAATCTAAAGTGCTAATTTTAAAGGCTTATTTGCAAGACATTGTCATAAAAAGTCTTTGGGGACCCGGGTCCTGCCCCAGGGGACATGTATCAATGCAAAAAAAAGTTTTAAAAACTGCCATTTTTTCAGGAGCAGTGATTTTAATAATGCTTAAAGTGAAACAATAAAAGTGAAATATTCCTTTAAATTTCATGCCTAGTGGGTGTGTATAGTATGCCTATAAAGCAGCGCTTGTTTCCCGTGCTTAGAACTGTCCCTGCACAAAGTGTCATTTCTGAAGGAAAAAAAGTCATTTAAAACTCATGAATTGTCGGTTTTCCGGCAATACATAGAAAAGTAATTGAAAAAACAAATGCGTGGGGGTTCCCCCAAATTCAATTACCAGGCCCTTCAGGTCTGGTATGGATATTAAGGGGAACCCTGCCGCAAATTAAAAAAAATGCGTGCGGTTCCCCCCAAATATCCATACCAGGCCCTTCAGGTCTGGTATGGATTTTAAGGGGAACTCCACCCCAAATTTTAAAAAAAATGGCGTGGAGTTCCCCCAAAAATCCAGACCAGACCCTTTATCTGAGCACGCAACCTGGCAGGCCGCAAGAAAATAGGGGGGGACGAGAGACCGCCCCCCCCTCCTGAACCGTACCAGGCCACATGCCCTCAACATTGGGAGGATGCTTTGGGGGTCTGTGACCCCTCAAAGCACCATGTCCCCATGTTGATGGAGACAAGGGCCTCATCCCCACAACCCTTGCCCGGTGGTTGTGGGGGTCTGCGAGCGGGGGGGGCTTATCGGAATCTGGAAGACCCCTTTAACAATAAAATAATAATAAAAACATTCCAGCGATGAAATCCAGTGTCCCACGGCGATCCGATGTCCAGCGATGTCCACACGAAACGTCATTGGCTGATCCTGAGTGGACCTGATTGGGAACTTCCTCCGCAGTGTAATAAATGAATAGACCCGCCCCTTCTAAAGTTCCCCATCAGGTCCTCTCAGCCAATGACGTAGGTGTAAGGTTGAGGACCTGATGCAGAACATGAGAACGGGCGGGTCTATTCATTTATTATACTGCAGAGGAAGTTCCCCATCAGGTCTGCTCATCCAATGACGTAGGCGGGGTCTGACATACAAGGGGGGGGACCTGATGGGGAACTTCCTCCACAGTGTAATACATGAATAGACCCGCCCCTTCTCACGTTCCGGAACTTTAGAAGGGGCGGGTCGATTCATTTATTACACTGCGGAGGAAGTTCCCCATCAGGTCCGCTCAGGCTCAGCCAATGACGTTTTGTGTGGACAGCGCTGGACATCGGATCACCGTGGGACACTGGATTTCATCGCTGGAATGTTTTTTTTATAAAGGACTTTCCCAACGGTGTCTGTGTATTTTTTTTACAATTTTTTACACTTTCTTTGTGAAATGGTAGGGGTACAATGTACCCCATTACCAAGTCACATAGAGGGGCCGGGATCTGGGGGTCCCCTTTGTTAAAGGGGTCTTCCAGATTCCGATAAGCCCCCTGCCCGCAGCCCCCTGCCCGCAGACCCCCACAACCACCGGGCAAGGGTTGTGGGGATGAGGCCCTTGTCCCCATCAACATGGGGACATGGTGCTTTGAGGGGTCACAGACCCCCAAAGCATCCTCCCAATGTTGAGGGCATGTGGCCTGGTACGGTTCAGGAGGGGGGATTCTCTCTCGTCCCCCCTCTGTTCCTGCGGCCTGCCAGGTTGCATGCTCGGATAAAGGGTCTGGTCTGGATTTTTGGGGGGAACTCCAAGCCATTTTTTTTTAATTTGGGGTGGAGTTCCCCTTAAAATCCATACCAGACCTGAAGGGCCTGGTATGGATATTTGGGGGGAACTGCACAATTTTTTTTTTAATTTGTGGCAGGGTTCCCCTTAATATCCATACCAGACCTGAAGGTTTTTATTTTTTATCAATGACTTTTCTATGTATTGCCGGGAGCTGACAATTCATTATAGCCGCGAGTGAGTTTTAAATGACTTTTTTTCCTTCAGAAATGACACTTTGTGCAGGGACAGTTCTAAGCACGGGAAACAAGCGCTGCTTTACATGCATAATATACACACACCCTAGGTACGAAATTTAAAGGAATATTTCACTTTTATTGTTTCACTTTAAGCATTATTAAAATCACTGGTCCCGAAAAAACAGACGTTTTTTAAAACTTTTTTTGCTTCGATACATGTCTCCTGGGGCAGGATCTGGGTCCCCAAACCCTTTTTAGGACAATAACTTGCATATTAGCCTTTATAATTAGCACTTTTGATTTCAAACGTTCGAGTCCATTGTATTTAATAGGGTTCTAAAGTTCACGCAAACATTCTGGCTGTTCGCAGGTTCTGGTGCGAACCGAACAGGGGGGTGTTCGGCTCATCCCTAATCCTGATAATCAAAATATTAGAATTTAATACTTTTGGTCTACTAATTAGCATTCTAAAACGCATTATTTACAAAAAATAGTATGTACTTTTTAGCTTATCTTCTTAAATCTAGCTAAGGTGAGCAAAAATCTTCATAGCAACTATTCAGAATCAAATGATTAATCTTTCTGACTAAAGTACAAAATGAATATTATTGGCTACAAGGCATACTGCAGCCTGTGAATAAGTTTGCAAAGCACAGGTAATCACATGGGTTATCCAGTTTACTTACAAATAAGGCTCTCTCAGCCATTTACAAATCACAATCCAAGGAACATTTATAGTGAATGATGATTTCTAAATGAATAGTGATTGGATATTTGTTTAAAAAAATTGTTTCACTAAATAACATCTTGTGTTTGTTTTGCATTTGTGGGAAAGGAAGATAAAGATGCAAGACTATCTGTTTTCCTGAATGTTGTTACTTTGGGGCTAGTGGTGAATTTTGCCAAGGCAGCTCTTTCTTTGCTAAGTCAATATTCTGTAGTGAAAATTATTTTGTTATGGTTTTGCTGAAGGCTTATTTTGTTAACTATTTATTTGCAACTGCAGCAAATCATAAATGGTTGTATGTACATTCATAATCTGGAGAAACTCCTTGTTAGTCAGAGATTCTTTTGAGGCTTCTGTTCTGTACGAAGGAGTGAAAATGTGAAGGATTTACATAAACTAACTAAACACCACTACACTACTAACTAAAAAATACAAACAAAAATGTAAACAGTATGCTGGAGAAGCAACGCAGGCAGCTAATGTATATCCTTGAAAACTGTAATCCAAGTAAGAGCATATGAAGTTGTGAATCCATGCATTCTGTGACCAAAGTGGGTATATCTGTTTTACTATGCCTTTCTTTTACATAAAACTATGTTTACTGTGGCCTTTTATTGATCCATCATCTGTGTGCCTACATGAAATCCACATTTCCTGAGTTCTTTGGTCCCAGCCAGTCCACCTGTGGTATAAAAAGGGGTAAGGCTGACGTCCTGGAATCTGGGTTCCCACTCTTAGCTCAACTCGTGGTTTAGGGGCTGCTGCACTTTGGTTCCGGAAATCATTCAAGTTATGATACCACCTCACAGAGGTATGCCTGGGAAGCCACACAGGTATAGTCAGAATTAGGGATTGGACATTGTTTATATTGTCCTGTTATTTTGGGAACTTTTTAGTAAAGTTACATTAACTGTCTCAAGTCTGATCTAAAGTTATTCAAAGGGGTGCATGTTGGTTCTGGTGTATCTAAAGGGTCTGTAAAACACAAAAGGGTATGAAGCAACATCGCTATAAAGGGGTAACTCAGCAACATAAGGAAGAGGAGAGTAGTTGTTAGGAGTAACTGAGTACAAGTTCAAGGCACAAGCAACCAGTCTTTAGGCAGGGTACCTGTTAAGGTGACAGGTCCTCCGGTAGTGAGGGGGCCATTGTCTGGCTCCCTCCCTAGCAGTTTGTATCCATTAGCGACCGGATCTGAACCTGCGTTATGAAGATCCATGGCCTGGTCATGAGGTATGAGAAGTGAAGAAGTTAATAAGTGCACAAATGAGGTCCATGCTATGTCCATGGTGAGACCCCATTCTATTACTGGGATTGAGGTAACAAAGGTACGCTGGACTGGTGGAGCTCAGCCTGTCCCTACTAATGCAACATACTGTATCAGTACATTGTGTAGTGACAAGGGACAAGACACTTTTCAGAGGAACTCTGCATTTTTACTGCACACAGTGGAGGCTCATCTGTAAGTTGGGGAACTGTCTTAATGTTTGATTTTTCATATAATGTGTAACAAATAAAGTTGCTTTTATCCCATATTGGCTGCAAAGGTAGAAATACACTATAAGCCTGCTTGGCCTACACACAGAGTCAGATAAAAAGAAGGTTTAAAACATATATTTATGTGATGAGGTGGCAGTAATGCATAGAATTCCCCAAATCCCTACTCCACCCCCCACCCCAAGAGAAGCTTGGTGAATTTGGCTTCAGATTAAGGTTGGAATTCTCATCCAAATAGTGATCAGTAAATAATGAAAATTCTGCTCCACAAGTAATTTAGTGCCAATGACCCTTTTATTCTCTTATCCATATAGAACAGGATATCATCAAACAACACATCTAAACATCTAGCTGTCTAAGTCTGGTTCAGGCTGCCGGCCTGGATGCTGTTTGTGTAGGAAGTACCCATGAAGTAACATACAGTATTTTGCATAAATGGTTAATGAACACTTTTAAAAGATCAATTAAAAGGCTAGATTATAATATATTGCTGTTACTAATTATTTAGAAAACTTAAACAAACACAATCGGAAAGCATATTTTTCTTACAAATCATGGCTTAATACATATCTAAATATCTTGAGCTTCTTTTCCTCAACACAGCACCATTATCCTCAGACCATTATCTCTTGTTCCCATACAGTAACATCCTCAGATATGAAACTAATAATAAAAGCATCTTTTCTATCCTTTAATGCTTCAGTATAATCCCACCAAATGAAAGTTGACTAATCTTCCCTAAGAGCTGTCAGACAACAGGAAACAAACTTATTTTTCTACAAAATGTTTGTATAAGTATTTTAGATAATTAATGATCCAGCTCAAATCTTTTTTTTTCCTTTTACAAATTATCCTTGTTATGGAAGCTTGTATTTAGGTCACAAGTAGATGTCATTGTTACACTCGCTGCTTTCTATTTCCCTTGGGCATTACTAAATATGTATGAGAGCTTCGGCATTATTTTGACTAGAAAAGTAGAAGCAAAACAATTGGTCAACTTGCATCTTGTCTGTCAAAAATCACCTTCAATAAAATCGTGTTTGTAATTTATATGCAATTTATGCATAGAGAAGATTAACATGCTCTGACAATCAGTTGTTTTGCTTTCAGCCATCTTTCCTTTTCACCACCTGCTGTATCTTCCTTCTGCTTTAATCGCACTGTTGACAGTTCCTAGCAGTAAAGATTACAATTATTCAGTGTGACAGGCAAAATACTAAATTAAAAAGCAATCAAATTGGCTTCAATTTTGTATTATATGGTGTTGACTTCAAAGCCAAAAAATATGTTTTCAAAGCGTTTCTTCATTAGCAAGACACAGATTCATTTCATGGAACAACGATCAAGCAAAACACCCTAAAAGAACCCTAATTTTAGCAGCTATCAGCAAATTCACACTAACTATATATTGACAAAATAGTGGATATTTTACTTTGGCCTATGGCATAAATTTAAATCCATTGAAATAAAATAAGTGCTTGGAATGAACATGGTCTTGTTAGGATGTCTTTCCAGATATAATCTAATTATTTCTAGATTACCTTATACAATACTCAGCTGTCATATGAATTATCCACTATGAGATAACTCTTACTCAGTGATTAAAAAGTGTAAAAATGGTATATTGAAATACACATAAAATTGGCTACAGAAAACTGTCATAGCAACTAAACTTTCTTTTTACCACAAGTGAGATTCTGGTTGCTGTTAGTACCACAGACAGCTCTTATTTCATGTATTTTTCTGTAACAATGTGATATGATAACAATTGCACACAGACATACAGCACAGTAAGTTATCAGCTCCTAGAATTTTGACAAGATCAACATTTGTTTACTTATTAAACAGATATAACAAAATGCTTTTAATGGTATATTTAGCAGACAAAAGGGGCAAATCTAAGAGCCTACAGATCGCCTACACAGCTGCTAACATATACCACCATGACAGGCTCCTTCAGTCTTTATCTCTGCCAGGCCAAAGCTTTCCACAGTTGTGTCATGTTATGTGTCCAAAATTTGGAATGGGATAAATAAAGGTTCTACATATCTAAACAAACTACCTTTGCACAAGAGGCATTAACTGATGTCCACCGAAGTTTAGAACCCCTTGTACATGCTAACCCATTACACAATGACTCACATTCAAAGTGACACTTAAAGTGGCTAAAGGTCCGCTGTCACAAACTACAAGCAGACAGGCTCTTTATTGGAGAAGAGACAGGCAATGTGTCTTCTGCAAAAAAAATACACCTACCTGACAGATATCAGCGTTTTCCGGCATGTGCGGCTCAGCTTACATTGCTGGCACGGTCCCTGTGTGCTGGGGATAACTAAGGATATGACATCATTCTGCCCTGGCCAATGAAAACAGTGGAAGATCAGCACCCAGAAGAAGATGATAGTGCAAGTAAGGGACAGAGACTGTTGGAGGAAAGGTAAGTTTAGTTCCACTTTAAATGATTACATTACTGGATCTACTAAACCACATCTCTATAATAGTTATGGAACTCCTGTTTTGTATGACCTGTATACTGTGCACACCTTATATGACTTTTGAATGATACTGCTCTTTTTCACTTTCATGTACAGTATAAACAAACTACCTTTGCACAAGAGGCATTAACTGATGTCCACGGAAGTTTAGAACCCCTTGTACATGCTAACCCATTACACAATGATTCACATTCAAAGTGACACTTAAAGTGGCTTAAGGTCCGCTGTCACAAACTTCAAGCAGACAGGCTCTTTATTGGAGAAGAGACAGGCAATGTGTCTTCTGCAAAAAAATACACCTATCTGACAGATATCAGCGTTTTCCGGCATGTGCAGCTCAGTTTACGTTGCTGGCACGGTCCCTGTGTGCTGGGGATAACTAAGGACATGACATCATCCTGCCCTGGCCAATGAAAACAGTGGAAGATCAGCACCCAGAAGAAGATGATAGTGCAAGTAAGGGACAGAGACTGTTGGAGGAAAGGTAAGTTTAGTTCCACTTTAAATGATTACATTACTGGATCTACTAAACCACATCTCTATAATAGTTATGGAACTCCTGTTTTGTATGACCTGTATACTGTGCACACCTTATATGACTTTTGAATGATACTGCTCTTTTTCACTTTCATGTACAGTATAAACAAATTTTCTTTTGTTTTCCACTTAGATTTATTGATAAATAAACAAATATAGAATGCAAAAAAATATATAAAAGGGTTGATTTATTCAAATAAAAAAAGCAACAATGTGTTCAAGTAAATTAAAAGTATTTTAGAGATTGCTTTGAATTACACTTCATACTTTGATTGGTTGTGCTCATATTTTCATATTTTAAAGCAGAGGTGCCTTATTACTTTTTTTGTCTTTAACAAATGGTTTAACCAGTGGCAAATGACCTGTATTTAAACTGATAAATTTGATGGTAACATGATGATAAATACGATGGTAAAACAACAGGAAAGTCAATTGCACTGCTTGCCCTGCAGGTGTTAAAAATCCTTCATACCACTCACTCACCTTCTGCCTACCTGTCTAAATTCTGCTTGATGTAGTTCATGATGTGTCTGTGATTCATTTTGACAATGTGTTGGTACTATTGAAAGGGTACGTCATATTTAAGCATCATCAAAAATGTTTGTGTCAACTTTACACACTGCATTTTTCTCTTGAGCTATTACATACTCATACAAACAGACAGCCAAAGTCATTATAAAATAAGGACACTTCATCTGAGCATATACAAAAAAAGCAATGAACTACACTTTTTTTTCCATTACGCAGCAACCCGCTTGAAGAATGTTATTTACATTTCAATAGCATTTCCTTATAACACTGACATAGTACACAGCTTGCAGATTTTGATACAACTGAGAAATTCTAACCCTATGGAGTTTACATTGTGTCATAAAATGCTTCAGGCATAAAGGAACAATGTGACCTGATAGACAAAAAAGCATGATACCATATCATCACAAACCCTGTCCCTCTGTTTGAAACATGTTGCCCTTGCCAGTAAGTCTGATCTCATAAACAAAGGCTCAGTTATCCCGATAAATGTTTATGTTTTATAATTTTAATTGCATGCATTTTATTCACATAAATGGAGCTTCATACTTTCTGGATAATAAAAAGCAGGAACATAGCTGATTGGAGAAAAAGAAGCATGCCATTTCAGCAGTAAGGGTGTCCATACACCTGAAAAATGTCAGTCCTATTCAACAATGTTGGATATCAACAGCTGTGTCCTAGTCTGACAAGTAGACATGCAGGTGCCAAACACCCACATTATGTTGGAGACAAAGGCAACTGTTGTTCAAATGTCAGATACACTTGCCAATGCAGTCCTTAAACAATCATCTCCCATCACACACAAACAATTTCTAAAAGATAAATATGGGGTAGAAATTAGAGTTGAGCGGACACCTGGATGTTCGGGTTCGACGGGTTCGGCCGAACTTCGGAAAAAAGTTCGGGTTCGGGACCGAACTTTAACCCGAACCCGGACCCGAACCCGAACCCCATTGAAGTCAATGGGGACCCGGACTTCTAAGGACTAAAAAGGCTCTGAAAAAGTAATGGAAAGGGCTAGAGGGCTGAAAATGGCAGCACAATGTTGTTAAGAGCATGGCAAGTGCTCTGCAAACAAATGTGGATAGGGAAATAACTTAAAATAACATTAAAAAAATAAAAAAATATGCTGGAGGCCCCCTTTTCAGCAGAAGAGGTACGGGAAGTCATTAAGAACCTCAGAAACTCAACGGCACAATGCCACACATATGGTGGGAATGCCCCAGAATACGCCCTTTCTGGAATAAATTATTCAATTTAATGGATAAGCTAGTGGGAAAATAAAATACTTTGAAATAAAAATGTAGCGGGGTGCTAAATTTAAGGGAAGTGTTTGAGTGGTAAATAGGCTCAAACACCCTAATTCTGTAGGATTCATGGACCATTTTGTCCTCGGGGGACAGTATTGGTGTGCAGTTCCCTGCGGCCTACAGGTGGCGCTGCCATGGTAGGCTAGGGTTGAACCGCCGATACAGTGCTGTGCCTTTTGTGTCCCCTCTTGGCAGTAGTACAGCGGGGCGGGGAACCTGCTGTGCATGCCGGGAGAGCATATAAAAGGGGCAGACCTTTGGCCTGGGGGCTGATGTCCAGTGGGGTCCACGCCCAGGTGCCTTCGGCCTGGGTGCATGTGTTCCTGTTCCATCTCAGGTACCTTTAGCCCGGGGTGAGGTACTATCCTGGAGTTCCTGCTGCCCTGGGTATGGAGGCCTAGGTGCGGGAGTAAAGCCTGGAGTCCAGAGCCTTTTTCTGGAGTCGGCTAAGGGTCGAGGAGTCTTAGGGTGCCGCCTCGTGTAGGGGACCATGTTCCAGGGAAGGGAGGATCATTCTGATGGACCGATGCGGGAGTCACGGTGAAGGAAGGGTCTGTTGACTCCCTGGAGAGATGTCTTCCCCTTGATATGGGCTAGGTTCGTAGAAGGAGAAGCTCAAGGTCATCTTGACTGTATCAGAGGCCTTATTCACCCGGCCCGTGGTAGGGGCCTTATACACCCTGGTCTGTGGCAGAGACCAAAGTTCTCCAGGTCCGTGGCAGGGGCCTTGTACACCCGGTCTGTGGCAGAGACCAACCTCAAGGTCTGTGGCAGAGACCGTGCACCTAAAACTGTTTGAGAAACCTAAGCAGTGAAGTGAATGTGCTACGTTTGTGCCTGGACCTCCTCCACACCTTAAGCTGTCCTGTTTCTTTGCTCTAACCTTTTCTATCCGAGTAGAGTTTATTTTGCCATGAGAGAATAAGAGTTGTAATTTCAGCTGGTGTGGACATTGACTTTACTGGGAATTAAAGGACTTACAGGTTTTGACTCCGGCTGTGGACACGGCCCGTCAAGTACACCGCTCAACCTCTTTATATAGGAGGGTACGGGCTGGTAGTGCGGTGTGCCTTTCTCCCTCCTGCGAGGAGCCAACAACATAAAGGCAGGTAAGTGGTTCAAGCCGAGCCAAGTGAGGCCGTGCCCGAAGCGTGGCGATCGAACCGAGCCCGTGAGGGGCCCTGTTACTATGTGCTACCGTATGTCCACTTGGATGGTGGGGCTTGAACCTGCACTCACTGTGCAGGCGCCGTTCATCTTCGGAGATTTTGTGAATCTCCTTGTCCTCTGTACTGCGCAAGCGCTGCGCCTTCGCAGTATGGGCCGGACACAATCCGATGGCCGGACAGTTTTTGTCACAACACCGGTATACATGTCTATTCTGCACAAGGTACGGACAAGTCCTGTGGGATCCATGCCTGGTTCATTTTAATGAACGTGAGCTTGTCCACATTGGCTCTGGACAGGCGGCTGCGCTTGTCTGTGATAATGCCCCCTGCCGTGCTAAATACACATTCAGATAATACACTGGCTGCAGGGCAGGCCAGCACCTCCAAGGCATAAAGGGCAATCTCAAGCCATGTGCCCAATTTGGAGACCCAGAAGTTAAAGGGGGCAGACCCGTCATCCAGTACGTGTAGGCCTGTGGACACATACTGCTCAACCATGTTGGTGAAATGCTGCCTCCTGCTAAGATGTTCCATCTCAGCTGGTGGTGCTGGTTGTTGTGGCGTGCTGACAGAGCTTTTCCACATTTCAGCCATGCTAACCCTGCCTTCTGAGGTGCTGCCGGTGCCCCGGCTGCGTTGGCGACCTCTTCCTCCTCCTCTGCCTTCGCCTTGTGCTTCCACTGTACGCCCGCTGTCAGGTGGGAATGCCACCAGCAGCGCGTCTACCAGCGTGTGCTTGTACTCGCGCATCTTACGATCCCGCTCCA
Source organism: Rana muscosa (assembly GCA_029206835.1). Lineage (NCBI taxonomy): Eukaryota > Metazoa > Chordata > Amphibia > Anura > Ranidae > Rana > Rana muscosa. The sequence continues at coordinate 981,040,178 of CM055122.1, read as the reverse complement.
GTGAGGGAATTAAGGACGGTACGTTGTCCTTGTAACGGGGATCCAGCAGGGTGGCCACCCAGTAATCAGCACCAGTTAAAATGTGGGCAACTCGGCGGTCATTGCGGAAACACTGCAGCATGTAATCGCTCATGTGTGCCAGGCTGCCCAGAGGCAAAGAAAAGCTGTCCTCTGTGGGAGGTGTATCGTCTGTGTCCTCTGTATCCCCCAGCCACGCACCAGTGATGGCCACGAGCTGGTCTAGGTGCCACCCTGCTGTGAAAATGGCTCCTCCTCCTCCTCCTCCATCTCCTCTTCCACCTCGTCATCCTCCAGAACTGTGCCCTTTCTGCCGGACAATTGTGTACCTGGCGTTTGTTGGTGCAGGAACCCACCCTCATAGCCACTTGTGAAAGACTGCCCTGAAAGCCTTTGAAATGATCCCGCTTCCTCCTCCTCCTCCTCATCCTCCTGTGCCACATCCTCTTCCATCATCGCCCGAAGCGTTTTTTCAAGGAGGCATAGAACTGGGATAGTATCGCTGAGAACGGGGTCATTGGCACTTGACATGTTGGTGGAGTACTCGAAACAGCGCAACAAGGCACACAGGTCTCGCATGGAGGCCCAGTTATTGGTGGTGAAGTGGTGCTGTTCCGCAGAGCGACTCACGCGTGATTGCTGCAGCTGAAACTCCACTATCGCCTGCTGCTGCTCGCACAGTCTGGCCAGCATGTGCAAGGTGGAGTTCCACCTTGTGGGCACGTCACATATGAGGCAGTGAGCGGGAAGGCCGAAGTTACGCTGCAGCGCTGACAGGCGAGCAGCAGCAGGGTGAGAACGCCGAAAGTGCGCACACACAGCCCGCACTTTCTGCAGCAGCTCTGGCATATTGGGGTAATTTTTAAGGAACCTCTGGACCACCAAGTTCAGCACATGCGCCAGGCAAGGGATGTGCGTCAAACCGGCTAGGCCCAGAGCTGCTACGAGATTTCGCCCATTATCGCACACCACCAGGCCGGGCTTGAGGCTCACTGACAGCAACCACTCATTGGTCTGTTGTTCCATGTCCCTCCACAACTCCTGCGCGGTGTGGGTTTTTTCCCCCAAACAGGAAAGTTTTAAAACTGCCTGCTGTCGTTTACCCCTGGTTGTGCTGAAGTTGGTGGTGAAGGTGTTACGCTGACCGGATGAGGAGGCGGTAGAGGATGAGGAAGCGGAGTAGGAGGAGTCAGCAACAGGAGGCAAACTGAAGCGCCCTGCAATCCTCGGTGGTGGAAGGACATGCGCCAAACTGCTATCTGCCTCAGGCCCAGCCGCCACTGCATTTACCCAATGTGCTGTTAGGGAGATATAACGTCCCTGACCGTGCTTACTGGTCCACGCATCCGTAGTTAGGTGGACCTTGCCACAGATGGCGTTGCGCAGTGCACACCTGATTTTGTCCAGGGTTGGTTGTGCAGGGAAGGGATGGCTCGCCTGGAAAAGTAGTGGCGGCTGGGCACGACGTACTGTGGGACAGCCAATGCCATCAGGCTTTTAAAACTCTGCGTCTCCACCAGACGGAATGACAGCATTTCAAAGGCCAGGAGTTTTGAAATGCTGGCATTCAGGGCCAGGGATCGCGGGTGGCTAGGTGGGTACTTCCTCTTCCGCTCCAATGTTTGGGAGATAGAGAGCTGAACGCTTCCATGGGACATTGTGGAGATGGTTGGTGACCCAGGTGGTAGTGTTGCTGGCAGATCCTCTGTTTGCGGGGTGGCAGTTGCCACTGTCACTACAGAGGTGGATGAAGAGGCCGAGACTGCAGCAGAAGAGGAAGCAGGAGGAGCCAGAGACCTTTCTTGGTTTTTGAGGTGTCTACTCCACTGCAGCTCGTGCTTTGTACTTAGATACCTGGTCATGCAGGTTGTGCTCAGGTTGAGAACATTTATGCCTCGCTTCAGATTCTGATTGCACAGCGTGCAAACCACTCGTGTCTTGTCATCAGCACATTGTGTGAAGAACTGCCACGCTAGGGAACTCCTTGGACCTGGCTTTGGTGTGCTCGGTCCCTTGCTGCGTTGGGCAGTAGCAGACATACTGTCTAGGGGACGGACGCTCCGCTTTTGCACCCTGCTCCCTCTTCTGCTGTGCTGGTGGCTCTGTGCGACCACCGCCTCTTCCTCCAAACTACACTGGTCACCTGCATAACGTTGATTCCATGTGGGGTCGAGGACCTCATCGTCCTCCACATCATCTTCCACCCAGTCTTCACCCCTGCCCTCCTTGTCTGTCTGCACAATTGCGAAAGCAGCAGCAGTTGGCACCTGTGTTTCGTCATCATCCGAGACGTACTGCAATGGTCCTCCCATGTACTCATCATGAAACATAAGTGGTTGGGCATCGGTGCACTCAATCTCTTCCACTTCTGGGGCAGGGCTAGGTGGATGGCCCTGGGAAACCCTGCTAACAGAGTCATCGAAAAGCAGAAGAGACTGCTGCATGATTTGGGGCTCAGACTGCTTGGCTGATTTGCAAGGGGGTGAGGTGAAAGACTGATGGACATGGGTTTCAGGTGCCAACTCTGATCTTTCATCAGAAGAGTGGGTGGGAGACAATGTGAAGGAACCCGAGGCACTGTCAGCAACCCAATCTACTATCGCTTGTACTTGTCCTGGCCTAAACATTCTTACAGCCTCATTAGGCGCGTCAAAATACCGCCGCAGGCTCGGTCGCCTACTCGCACCTGAGGAAGGTGTTTCACTTGTGCGTGTATCTGGCACAGATCCACCACGTCCTCTCCCTGCAACAGGAGCTCCACCAGCAGCACCACGACCGTTGTTTTTATGGTATAGCACAGTAGGAGAAAACTATATAGAAATTGTTTATTTCACACACCTCCACATATGTATAACACACTGCAAACTATTTTTTGTGCCTCTAAACTGCGTTATTTGGAAGAGCAGAACACACCCACAGTACGTAACCGCTGAATCGCACAGCTACAGAACTGCAGAAAATGCTATTCAAAAAAAATGTTGTTTTTTTAGTATAGCACAGTAGGAGAAAACTATATAGAAATTGTTTATTTCACACACCTCCACATATGTATAACACACTGCAAACTATTTTTTGTGCCCCTAAATGGCGTTTTTTGGAAGAGCAGAACACACCCACAGTACGTAACTGCTGAATCGCACAGCTACAGAACTGCAGAAAATGCTATTCAAAAAAAATGTTCTTTTTTTAGTATAGCACAGTAGGAGAAAACTATATAGAAATTGTTTATTTCACACACCTCCACATATGTATAACACACTGCAAACTATTTTTTGTGCCCCTAAACAGCATTTTTTGGAAGAGCAGAACACACCCACAGTACGTAACCGCTGAATCGCACAGCTACAGAACTGCAGAAAATGCTATTCAAAAAAAATGTTGTTTTTTTAGTATAGCACAGTAGGAGAAAACTATATAGAAATTGTTTATTTCACACGCCTCCACATATGTATAACACACTGCAAACTATTTTTTGTGCCCCTAAATGGTGTTTTTGGAAGAGCAGAACACACCCACAGTACGTTACCGCTGAATCGCACAGCTACAGAACTGCAGAAAATGCTATTCAAAAAAAATGTTATTTTTTTAGTATAGCACAGTAGGAGAAAACTATATAGAAATTGTTTATTTCACACACCTCCACATATGTATAACACGCTGCAAACTATTTTTTGTGCCCCTAAATGGCGTTTTTTGGAAGAGCAGAACACACCCACAGTACGTTACCGCTGAATCGCACAGCTACAGAACTGCAGAAAATGCTATTCAAAAAAAAAATTCTTTTTTTAGTATAGCACAGTAGGAGAAAACTATATAGAAATTGTTTATTTCACACACCTCCACATATGTATAACACACTGCAAACTATTTTTTGTGCCCCTAAATGGCGTTTTTTGGAAGAGCAGAACACACCCACAGTACGTAACCGCTGAATCGCACAGCTACAGAACTGCAGAAAATGCTATTCAAAAAAAAAATTCTTTTTTTAGTATAGCACAGTAGGAGAAAACTATATAGAAATTGTTTATTTCACACACCTCCACATATGTATAACACACTGCAAACTATTTTTTGTGGCCCTGAATGGCTCTTTTTGCAAGCGTACATTAAAGTGCAATTTTTTTTTATTTTTTTTTTGCCCTAAACGGGTTTTTTTTTTGCACGAGCAAAATAAAATGCAATTTTTTATTTTTTTTTGCCCTATGGGTCTTTTGGAAAAGAGAACAATAAAGTGCCTTTTTTTCCCCTAAATGGATCTTTTTCAAAGAGCAGAATACACCCACAGTATGGAAACGGTGTATCTCTCAACGTAATATATGCAGTGCTGGTGCACTGAGCTTGCAGATAAAAGTTAGATTTTCTCTGACACTGGGCTCATGGCAGTGTAAAAAGACTGTGCACTGCAACACAAACAGGTAAACCTATGCAGATCGCTGATTTTAATCTCTGAATCTGGACTCCTATATAATATATCTCTCTCCCTGAAAGCACCAACAGAAACCTGGCCCTACACTACACTATCTCTCTATCTTTTCCCTCAGATTGCAGAATCAGGACTACCTCATGTATTTTACAATCTCTCCCTATTAGCAACAGCAGCAGCCAAGATCCTCTCCCTATCTATTCTGAAGCAGAGTGACGTGTGTGCTGTGTGCCTCTAGCTTATATAAAAGCTGGGTCACATGTTGCACTGACCAATCACAGCCATGCCATTAGTAGGCATGGCTATGATGGCTTCTAAGGGCACACCAGCTAATCAAAAGGTGATTGGCTGGCCCCTGAAGCATTTCTAACTGCGTAATTAGATTGCCGAACCCGAACCCGGACTTTTGCGCAAAGTCCGGGTTCGGGTTCGGGTTTGGGAAAAAGCTAAAGTTCGGTACGGACCCGAACTTTACAGTTCGGGTTCGCTCAACACTAGTAGAAATGTAGCGTCAACTTATAAGCACCCCGATTATTACCAAAGAACATCTAAAATAAAATTGTCACTGCAGATATTCTACATGTGTAATCATTTAAAGCGGAGGTCCACACAAAAAGTGAACCTCCACTTTTCAGGAACCCCCCCCTCCGGTGTCACATTTGGCACCTTTCAGGGGGGAGGGGGGTGCAGATACCTGTATAATACAGGTATTTGCACCCACTTCTGGGGAGAGTCCCCCCCGCTGCCTTCTGGGAAACACACTGGTCCCAGGAGACAGTGGGGACCACTGGGAACGTGCCGCGCTACTCGCGCATGCGCAGTAGGGAACCGGGCAGTGAAGCCACAATGCTTCACTTCCTGATTCCCTCACCGAGGATGGCGGCGGGGGCAGCCGAGAGATGGGCGATTGCTCGGCTTTGGCTGCCGACATCGTGGGCACCCTGGACAGGTAAGTGTCCATTTATTAAAAGTCAGGAGGGGCAGTATTTGTAGCTGCTGGCTTTTAATATTTATTTATTTTTCGCGGGACCTCCGCTTTAACAGAGCTTTTATTTCACTCTTTCCAGTTTTTCTAGCAATGTCTGAAACAAGCAGATAAACTTCATTGGATGTAATGGGCTTTAGCGCAATCTAATTTGACAGTCAAATTATAGCAGAGCACACAGCTAAATGGCAATCATCTTCAATATTCATTGTTGTAGTGTATATATTAATGGATTAGATTCCCCAGGCATGAACCAAAGAGTGCCAAGTCTCTTCCAAACCCACCTTTCTGTGGTTGGTTGGTGAATAATTTATATTATATTTGGCTGCAGCAAATGATGCTGTGCTTTGCAGTGTACAAGTACCATTCATGTCAATACCTGATCATGATGGAACATACAATCTCCTTTTTTTCTAGACAAACTAGTGCTAATTTAGTTGACTGATATACCAGTATGCTTTTGGACTGTAGAAAAAATGGTGCATGTACAGAACATTAAAAAAATTTATGTAGTGGGTGCATCCTTCATGAATAAGACTTCCTGTAGTACTGGTAGCCAGAAATGTAGTGACAGCATGCACCAATTAGATACACAAATGGATTATTTTTTGTGGGATTCTGTATATTGAAATTACCCTATCCCATGAAGCTTCACAATTCTCACTGCCAGTAGGTCTGATCGTTTTTAAAATTGCTGTGGCTGTTATAGTGGCAAAAGCGATAACCATAGTAAGTCTGAGTTTTTCAAAATCTGTTTATGCTTGGTTAGTTTCAACTAATCTTAATTATGTACAATATAGAATAAAATAATATGCATCCATAGAGCTGTAACAAATGATATAAAAATGTTGACAAGCACATGAAGATTCTCATTAAAGAAAATACTTTCTTCTTACATTCTGTCTGGCCACTGCTTTATATTTTAAATGGTATATAAAAAAAAAAAAATCTTCATAGTAGTGCCAGGTCTGTAATCACACAATCAAAGAAAATGCAGAAAACGAAAAAAGGAATAAACAAAATGTTTTGGTGCCTGTAGTGCTACATTTCATGAATTCATGCTGGTCTAGAAATTTAAGTAAACATAATTTAGATGTTCTTATCTGCATGTAACACACAGGTTGAGGGTTTGTCAATATTTTTCAAACTCCTTTGAACATTTTTCAGTCGACATTGGCAGTACTGACAGAATGGCTGCACACAGAATACCAAATATATTACCACAAAGAACTCATTCTTCCAGAGGTTATTACTTTGAAATGATTATTATTTAAGATAAGTTCTCTATGTATATTTTCAAACTTTTCCCCCCATCTAAGATGCAAAAGGTGAAGCACTTTAATTTCAAATTTATCTCTGTTCAAATTTCTGTGCATGAAATATTAATGCTTTTTCTGGATTTTGGAATTCTCATTGCATTCCTTATTTCTTATGAAAAGAATATCACAGATCTGATCACATAGCCGACAATACATTTACTTTTAACCGGCTCATTTGAATTTATTACAAAGCATTACTTTTCCTTACCTTACTTATACTACATTTAGGTTTAAACAAATAAACAAATAAAATGTTGATTATAATATACTGTAGGTGAATTGAAGTAAGTGACACAAAGACTTGTTTTCAACATATATGCATGCTAGCTTAAAGTGGTTCTAAAATTACTTAATGCATTTCCTGCATTAACGTAAAAAATGTTTAGGTAGTAATATTGCCCCCTCACACTCCCTCATACTTACCTGAGCCCTCACTCGATCCAGTGCTGTGCCAATCTGTAGCTGCTTTTCCCACTCTTAAAGGCTTTTCTGAGGCTGCTGCTGTCAGTCAAATTCTGGGATGAAGGAGCGAGAGGCCAGGCAGAGCCGCGTTGTCTATGTAAATGGGCACAGGCAGCGTGGCTCAGGATTGAGCCTGCAGGTATGCCACAATAGAATGCAGCTCCCTATAGTGACACACCAAGAAGATGAGAAGCCAGGAGCGCTGGAAGGGGAACCCAGAGGAGGAATATCAGGGCAATTCTGTGCAATTCTTGTGCACATACTGTAGCAGGTAAGTATACAAGTATTGCACAGAATGGTTGTTATTAAAAAAAAAAAAAAAAAACCTTTACAATCTCTTTAAAAGAGATAGCCAGAAATTATAAAATATGCTTACTGACATAAAAAAGGTGTGTACTGGTTTGTAAAGGTTCCCCACTATTTATTTATTTTGAAGCCTGAAAAACCATGTGGATCTAAGGCTCCAACAACCTACTCCTCCTTTTAAAGATATATAGGAGACTGGAAGAATGTCAATGTCATCAGAATATGGGTACATAGATATAAATGAACTTAAAGATTGAGTTCAGGGATTCAGATTGAGGTGTCACACTCACAATCAGACACACACAGACTACACTGTACAGAAGATCATCTGTAGCACAACTAAAGATATAGAGGCCCCAATATATATTCTGAACCTAGAAGCTGCACCCTTTAAAGTCCCCTACACTTTACACTTTCTAACTCTACAGTCTTGTAAAAAGATTTCACTGTGAATATGAAATGTATTTGTGTACTAACTATGCTTAGGAAGATAATCAAAAGTGATTCTTGATTTTTAAGAAAACAATTCTATCAGTTTTTTCAATCAATAAAAATATATACTCAAAATGTATTTCAAGAAACATGGAGACTGATAATGCTTACCGCTCCTTCTGAAAATGCTATTTGCCTAATACGCAAACCTTCTAACTTTAAATCTTGCTTTAAAATTAATGATCTTTATCAACTCAACAGATAAGAATTCTGACTTTTGGGGTTATAAAATTTTCCAAATATTGGCATTACCATATTTGGTTAATGATATCACCTGTGTCCCCAGCTTACAGTCACATGAGAAAATGTATAATGTTTTGGAGGTTTTATGTAATTTTCAGGCCTAGAATTATGTTTTAAACGTGTGCAAAAAACACAAAAAACTGCTCTGGCTGTGAAAGAGTTAAAGGATAAGTTCACCTTCAGGAACATGTTACATATTCTACCCGTAAGCTCTGTTAGTTAAAAAAAAAATGGCTTCTAATATTTTGAGGCTGGCTCCTAGATTCAAAGCAATTTTGTCAAGACCTGTATTATGTCACCTTGTTGCAATTACAGGGACATGGTTTTAGGATTCAAATTACTGAGAAATAACTATAGAAGGGTATTGTCACATCTACCCCAACGCAGGTGGTCAGACACTATAGCTAGCTACTGTGTGCTTAGCTATAGCAGCCCCATTTCCCTTAATGCAAGTGGGCCTACCGGTACTTGGGTTCCCCCAGGACTTATACACAATGCTACAGTGCCTGGCCACCACACCAGGGCAGATGCAAACTGAGTAAACAAACAGACTACTTGCAGTTAGCAGACAGATAGCGTGGTTCTATTACAGTCCAGGTAAAAAGGCAGGCTAAGTTCAAGGAATAGTCCAATAATCGGGTCTGAAGTCATACACAGAGAAATCCAAACTGGTAAAGCAGGGCAGACAGACAGGGAGCTCGATCAGGAACAACACAGGTATCATTCGCTATTACAAGCAAAGGACTGAGCATTTAACTTGCTTATAACAGGTGACTGACCACATCAATCACCTAGAAGGTGGACACAGACAGGGAGAATGCAATAGCCAAAACTCGGATGCTGAAATTGGGAGCAGGAGCACTTAAGTGATCCTGACAGGTATACACTATACAGTTAAAGGATCCAAATGACTGGGAAATAACTAGAGAAGAGGGGAGGTGGAGTTGTCATTTATGTCAAAAATAGCATAACGCTAACATTAATTAAAAAAACAAATGAAATACTCGAATCTCTCTGGGTCTGGGGGTGCATGCACAGCCTTTAAGATGGGGGATGCTTAATCCGGTGACTCTGGTATGTGTCTCTCTTCTGAGACTCCCGTTCCCCTTCTGCAGCATCTACCGCTCTGGGAGTCACATATCTTGACTCTGGAGACTTCAGGCATCGCTAGGCCAAAATAGGGAACTAAAAAACATTCCCCCGCCTCCTGTCGAGCTGTGGCCCTCTCCCAACTTGGACCAGTTCCTATTTTAGGCCGGAATCCCCAGCCTCGAGTGTGTGGGAGGACCCACCAGAGCCCAAAGATCCATTCACATCTACCGAGGGGACTCTCCCAGGAACTTCTTCCCCCCCATCAGCAGAGCCCACATCGGTGGTGATGGTGGAGGTCCTGGACCCGAAATGACACACCCTACTACTGAATTTAACCCACAATATATCTAAAGAGATGGAGAAAATCGCTCAAGAATTTATAGGTGAGATTAATCAGCTGGGCGAACGTGCTGACACCCTGGAGACAAAATTTGGTGAGTTAGAGCAGTATGTTCATGTTGTGGAAGAATATAATGCAGCACTCAAACATACTGTGTTTCAATTAGAAACGCAACTAGAAGATTTGGAGAATAGGGAGCGACATCAGAACTTGAGGATCTGCGGGGTCCCTGAAACTGTAACTGAGAAAGAAATACGCCCTTATCTACTAGGCCTATTCAATACATTATCTCCTCACATTCCAGACATAGACTGGCACCCGGACAGGGCCCACAGATCCCTGGATCCCAAACCACCTGCTGGCGCTAATCCCAGAGACATTGTTGTTCGTTTTCGTTATTACGAGAGTAAGAAAGCTCTAACAGTGGCTACTCACCAATAAAACTTGTTTGGATTTCAAAGGGGATAAGATTAAAATCTTCAATGACTTGTCTATGCCTTTCCTATTACTCTAGTCAAGAGATGGAGTCTTTGCCATGTTACTTCTCACTTACAACAACATCGAGTTATATATAGCTGGGGATTTCCCTTTCACTTGTCAGCTTCCAGAGATGGGATGCAATACTTCATGTGTGAACTGAAAGAGGGTGAGGCTATTCTGCATAATCTTGGCCTCCCACCCCTCACTGAGGAAGATCTTTAGCCTCCCCCTTCTAAGCCACGACCACTCTCTACTCCAGGTAAAATATGGACACCAGCACGGCAAAGATCGCAAAAAGCCTTCTCTACCCCTCAATATGCTCTTCCTTACAGGTACCCTACCTAATGACATTCCCTTGTTAATCCTAGTGGCCTTTACTTACACTAATGGAAATGACACCATCTTCATGTTCAGAATCTCTATATGAGGGTTTTGTTCCCATACCCATGGGTCAATTGTTCGTTTGAAATTAGTGTTTTTCTATTTTCAGTTTTTTATGATGTGTTTCTTAGATGCAGTACTTCCAGATAACCATGCCCCAATTCATTGTCCTGGGTTTTAGCTTTGGCTTCCTGAGGATTTTGACACCTCAGGTCTCACACCACTTTTTTTGGTTATATTTTTTTCAGGTCCTTTTTTGACCTGTGGAAATTGCCACATAGCATAAAATCTTTTGACTAAAATTGTATTAAATAAGATATTGCACTTACTAGTATGGCTTTTAAAGATTCCATTACCTATCCCCATGAATGCATTCTCCTTAAAGGCGGAACATTTACTTTTTCAGTTTTCATGAACTATTTCACCTTTGGTTCATCCACTGATGTTTATATTTTACTACTCTTTTCAATGGAGTATGATGGACATTATGTATTTTTGTTTACAGGTGCCTAACATAGGCTCCTAATTCAATTGTAGTAATGATTTATTTATTGTATGTATTCTTTGCACATTTGCACATTATTTAGTGCTGCACTTTACCTCACAATCTCTGACTGAGGTTTCTCCTTATCCCTCAATTTCAGTTTTTTTTTAAGGACTTTAATTCACACCATGGACTCTATTGTTTGCATACACATAATGTTTGAAACTCGCATTTACCTTTATTTATACATTATGGCTTTAAGTGTTTTTGTAAATATTTTATTATATCTTTTCATGTGACAACACTGAAGAAATGACACTTTGCTACAATGTAAAGTAGTGAGTGTACAGCTTGTATAACAGTGTAAATTTTCCGTCCTCTTGAAATAACTCAACACACAGCCCTTAATGTCTAAACTGCTGGCAACAAATGTGAGTGCACCCCTAAGTGAAAATGTCCAAATTTGGCCCAAAGTGTCAATATTTTGTGTGGCCACCATTATTTTCCAGCACTGCCTTAACCCTCTTGGGCATGAAGTTCACCAGAGCTTCACAGGTTGCCACTGGAATCCTCTTCCACTCCTCCATGATGACATCACAGAGCTGGTGGATGTTAGAGACCTTGCGCTCCTCCACCTTCCCTTTAAAGCATGCCCTACAGATGCTCAATAGAGTTTAGGTCTGGAGACATGCTTGGCCAGTCCATCACCTTAACCCTCAGCTTCTTTAGCAAGGCAGTGGTCATCTTGGAGGTGTGTTTGGGGTCGTTATGTTGGAATACTGCGCTGCGGCCCAATCTCTGAAGGGAGGGGATCATGCTCTGCTTCAGTATGTCACAGTACATGGTTCTTTCAATGAACTGTAGCTCCCCAGTGCTGACAGCACTTATGCAACCCTAGACCATGACACTCTCACCACCATGCTTGACTGTAGGCCAGACACACTTGTCTTTGTACTCCTCACCTGGTTGCCGCCACACACGCTTGACACCATCTGAACCAAATACGTTTATCTTGGTCTCATCAGACCACAGGACATGGTTCCAGTAATCCATGTCCTTAGTCTGCTTGTCTATGAAGCTGAGCAAGTGAACTTAACTTCTTTGGTCGACCATGGCGAGGCCTGGTCTGAGTAGAAACCTGTCCTGTTAAACAGCTGTATGGTTTTGGCCACTGTGCTGTAGCTCAGTTTCAGGGTCTTGGTAATCTTCTTATAGCCTAGGCCATCTTTATGTAGAGGAGTGGTTCTCAACTCCAGTCCTCAGGACCCACTAACAGGCCAGGTTTGCAAGATAACTGAAATGCATCACAGGTGATATAATTTGCTGTTCAGGGATTGCAGTATTCTAGTCTGCATCTCCCCAAGGTAATACTTAAAATCTGGCCTGTTAGTGGGTCCTGAGGACAGGAGTTGAGAACCACTGATGTAGAGCAACAATTCTTTTTTTCAGATCCTTAGAGAGTTCTTTGTCATGAGGTGCCATGTTGAAGTTCCAGGGACCAGTATGAGAGAGAGAACGATAACACCAAATTCAACACACCTGCTCCCCATTCACACCTGAGACCTTGTAACACTAACGACTCACATGAGGGAGGAAAAATGGCTAATTGGGCCCAAGTTGGACATTTTTTACTTAGGGGTGTATTCACTTTTGTTGCCAGTGGTTTAGACATTAATGACTGTGTGTTGAGTTATTTTGAGGGAACAGCAAATTTACACTGCTATACAAGCTGTACACTCACTACTTTACATTATCACATTATCACATTATCAGTGCTGCCAAAGCACAGGAAAATAAGGAAAATCCTAAATATGTTAAAAAATGAGATAAAACCTTTTTTAGGTACATTAGTGATAGAAAGAAAAAATACAATGGGATCACTAAAATTAAAACTGGGCACTACACTTATGTTGAGGGAGACCTGGATGTAGCAAACCATTTCAACAATTACTTCTGTTCAGTCTTCTCAGAAATAAATTGTACTAGCAATGACAAGTTGAGGAATCAAATTGGGTCTTGTAATGACGGTTCATTTTTAGGATATCTGGAGACAAAAGTAGCAGAGGAACTGGCTCTGTGAAAGCTGTATAAAGCAATGGGCCCTGATAATATTCATCCCAGAGTTCTAAGAGAACTTTGAGGTATAGTTGTTGGATCATTAACAGATCTTTTTAATCAATCTCTTCTAACAGGAGAAGTTCCCCATGGCTGGCGGACAGATAACATTGTACCTATCCACAAGAAGGGCGGCAAAGAAGAAGCTGACAATTATAGGCCAGTGAGTTTAACATCGGTTGTAGTCAGGGCTTTTTTTCAGGGGAACTTGGTGGAACTCAGTTCCACCACCTCTGGCTCAGACCCTTGGGGGGGGAAGCTCACCGCAATCACTTGTAAACACAGAAGTCTGGTTTCTGTGTTTACAAGTGACAGCTCTTCACTCTGTGTGTAACCCCCCTGAAATCTGCACTCTGTATGTAATGCAATCCTGGTATTTAATGCCCCTTTAAGACCCTCTTACTGTTCGTGAAATTTGACTGACCACACCCACTATTTCATGTGATTTGGAGGGTGTGTGTGGGTGGAGGGGTTTTTGGGGGTCGTGGTTGAGTTCCAGCACCTATTGTTTGAGAAAAAAATCCCTGGTTGTAGTCAAGTTAATGGAATCACTCCTCAAAAGAAAGATCATTGATCACTTAAAAATACACAACTTGCTGGACCGAAAGCAGCATGGCTTTACTGAGGGCAGATCGTATAAGATTAATCTGATTGATTTTTTTTTTACTATAGTACCAATTTTTGGGACAGAGTGGTGCTATGCACATAGCATATTTTGATTTCAGCAAGGCATTTGGTACAGTTCCACATAATGATCTAATACAAAAGTTGTACAAGCTAGGACATAGCCTTTGGGTGGTTCAGTGGATATGCAGTTGGCTAAAGAATAGATACCAGAGTGTGGTTGTAAATGGGGTTCACTCTGAACAGAGACCAGTCACTAGTGGTGTACCGCAAGGCTCTGTAATAGGTCCTGTTCTAATTAATCTATATGTAAGTGATATACCTTGATATAACTAAAGGTTTGTTGGGCACGGTATGTCTTTTTGCTGGTGATACAGAGGTGTGGACATGATTTGGCATTGCTGGAACAATGGTCAAAGAAGTGGAAACTGCAGTTCAATGTTTCTAAATGTAAAATAAAGCACCTTGGAAAAAATAATTATTTGAGAGAGAACAACATTGGGGTTACAGTGTTGGGCAGCAATACAGAGGAAAAAGATTTGTGGGTGCTTATTTCAGATGGCTTTCAAGTCAGCTTTAGGAGTACTGATTTCCTCTCTGTTGTTTGGAATCTGGTTGCACTGGATAAAAGTGGGCAGTGGTATTTCTACGCTGTTGGTCAGAGGAGCTACTACAAGACCACTGTCTCTCCTACCTGAGACTTCCATAGTGATAGCAGAGGTGCCCAGGGGGTAAGATAAGGCATCTACTGTTATGTTTAATGGGTCAAAATATTGATCTTGTGAGAGATCTGTAACAATAAATAGGAAAAAAGTGCTTTTGGCTTACACATAATTGACTGATGGAATTCACTACTGTAAACAGATAAACATAAAGACACACAATTAATACAACATGAAGTAATCAAAAAGCACACAAGTCATAATTTCATGTAATGCTACCCCAAAAGAGCCGATTGGTCATTTGGGTTCTCTGTACTGCACCTTGACTCCAAAGACCACCTCAGCCCCTCTGGCATACAAGGTTAAGCAAGTGGGCACTGTAATAGAGCACAACGGTAAACGTTCTGCACACAACTATAATGGGGTACGCGCAAGTGGACTTTAGTTTGATTAATATGAAAGAAGTGTGTTATATAATTTAAAGACTTGAAGTGAAAGGCAATTTGTACATACAGTATATGAACAGGTATATTACCTCAAACACCTTTCTAGCCACTAGCTTGTAGCAACCTGTTATAGGCCTTGATGCAGTCGAATAGACTTATACTCAATAACCTGCTGAACAGCATAAGCAATGGCAGGAACCACATTAACAGTAAGGGTAAACAATATTGCAATGACTTTACCTGCTATCAGTATGCTATATTCCTAGCGTTCACTCTAGAGGTGATTACCCTATAGCCAAAGCCTACTGCAGAAATACCCCTACTTCTACAGGCAATAATAAGAGTCCTTGCAGGGCAGTTTATCTAAGGAGACAGTCCTACATCCAAGACCTCCAGCTGACTAACGTTGTTGCCCATCTTGCCTTTAGTACATATAAGCGTAGTCTCAATGGGAATCTGCATGCAGTATTATGATATTATGAGCTATTGGTTAGAATTCCAATACTTTTAAGCTTAGTTTCTGATAGCAGAAACAGGTTGTAGCCTCACGGCCCTCTCACTAATCCAGCGATACAGTCATGAAGTCCCACTGTGTCTAAGTGTCCTCTGTTTTGACTCAGGCAACTCTGGTCCTCGGATCACCTGGCTGTAGTGCTCTAGCATTGATGCAGTATGAGGCTTTCTCCAGCAGTGACTCAGTTCTCAGTCTCCGCCCTCCCAGATCCCCTCTCTCTTTCTGGTCTAGTGGCTGTGTGAGGCCAAGATCTCCGCTCCAACTACTGGCAAGTCCAGGCAGCAAAAGACTATGCTATTCAAACTGTAACCTGAAGATACAGCTACTCTTCTTCCCCCTGTTGCTGTCCTTACCTGAGAACTATAGTTCATTACATATAGTTCATAGAAGTTCACAATAGCGCTCCCTTCCTGGACTTCAACTTCCACATTCACCTGTGGCTTGCACAAAGTCTATGTGGTGCCCTTCACTTGCCTACTTCCCCTGCTCATAGGAGATGGGCAGTTTGCTTAAATCCAACATGTCAGTTTTGTCACAGTTCCAGAGCAGACAGTGTCACGACTTGCTCTTTACAGCGAAGTACCTGGCTACATTCATTAAACACAAGTCATAGTTGCAATATATCTTGCATCGCATAGGCCGGGTTCACATATGTGCGGCCGCGGTTCGGCGCATAGGATCCGATGCGTCCCTGTTCACCGGTATAGGTGCAAATCAGGTCTGAATTTTTTCCTCAATTCGCACCTGAACCGGACCCAAAGGTGCACAGAACCATTTTGAAATGCGGACCGCAGCCGCTCGAACCTGTGTGAACTGGCTCCATTGTGAGCCAGGCACACTCGCCTGTCATGGGAAATGGATGCGGGGAAATCCGCATCCAATTCACACATTTACCAAGGGATGCAAAACTGTAACAATCTGGCTGTTGCTGGACTAGCATTTTCTTTCTGTTGTCTTCTAGTAAAGTTATGCAGTCAGGTCAGTAAATCTTTAATCCATCATTGCAGAGACTATACGGATTGTAAAGAACCTCTTTTGTCCCAGGATATAGTTTTCAGTGAGGGGTGGACTGTACAGTTAACTCTTTCAGATGCAGATAAAAATTACTCCACAGAACTCTTGTGCAGAATGCAGCAATGGTCAATTACACTCTCAACAATTATGGTAATGTGGGTCACTAAATGAGTCATTCACAATTTATATGCAATACTGAATGACATCTGTAAGCCAAGGTAGATTCTTTAGTTACCTACTTTGATGATCACTGTATAATCTACTTACACTGAGGCATATGCCACTTCTGATCAGGGCCATCTTTAATATTGATTGGACTCTGGACAAAAACTTCTCCCCCTCCCATGCAATTTTGCTCTCCACACCAACATCCCAAAACACGAACAACACACACATTTAAACTTATCTAAAAAAAACTTTAATAATGGAATTATAAAGAACTGATCCACACTCATAGATTGGTCCAGGCTCACTGATTGGTTGCTAGAGGTTACTGCATATCCTTACCATTCACTGATAGGTCGCTAGAAGTTACTGCACATTATTACCGTCCACTGATTGGTTGCTTCTCCTCCAGTTTCATCTCCCCATCCCACAAACTCCACCTCTAGTCCCATCTCCCCCATTCCACATTCTCCTCCTCAAGTCCCATCTCCCACATCCTCCTCCTCCTCCAGTCCCCTCTCCCCCATCCCACATCCTCCTCCTCTAGTCCCATCTCCCTCATTCCATGTCCTCCTCCCCAGTCTCATCTTCCTTATCCCATGTCCTCCTCCTCCAGTCATATCTACCTTATTCCATGTACTCCTCCTCCGGTCCTATCTCCTCCATCCTATGTCTGCCTCCTTCTCCAGTCCCATCCCCTCCATCCATAGGCGTTCGCAGCCTATTGGATTAGGGTGTGCACCCCAAAACTCAAACACACACGTGTGTGGGTATATATATATATATATATATATATATATATATACACACACATATACACACACACATTATATATATATATATATATATACACACACACATATACACACACACATTATATATATATATATATATATATATATATATATATACACACATACACACACTCTTTTAAATAAATGTAAACCAACATTTTGAAATGTGTTAAAACAATTTTTAATATTCTAATACATTTTACATCTTATGGCTGAGCTGGTCAGAGGAAGAAAGTGGGGGTGAGAGAGGGGGGAGATGGGATCAGTTGGCAGTGGTGGTGGGGGGAGGGGAATGGGATCAGTGGCAGTGCTGGGGGGATGGATTGAGTGGCATTGCTGGGGGGGTGATCAGTGGCAGTGCTGGAGAGGGGGAGGGTGATCAGTGCTAGGGGGTTGATGGGATCAGTGGCAGTTGTGGTGGGGGGTAATGGGATCAGTGGCAGTTGTGGTGGGGGGTAATGGGATCAGTGGCAGTACTGGGGTGGGATGAGTGGCAGTGGTGGGGGGGTGGGGATCAGTGGTAGTGCTAGGGGATTGATGGGATCAGTGGCAGTGCTGGGGGGATAGGATCAGTGGCAGTGCTGGGGGGATAGGATCAGTGGCAGTGCTGGGGGGGATGGGATCAGTGGCAGTGTTGGAAAGTTGATGGCATCTGTGGTGTTGATGGTGGTTGTGGTGGGGGGGTGGTAATGGGATCAGTGGCAGTACTGGGGGGAATGGGATGAGTGGCAAGGTTTGGGGGGATCATTGGCAGTGTTGGGGGTTGATGGGATCAGTTGTGGTGGGGGATTCATGGCAGTGGAGGGGGGGGTCAGTAGCAATGCTGGGGGGGAGATAGGATGAGTGGCAGTGTTGAGGGGCATTACATCAGTGGCAGAAGATCAGTGACAGTGCTTGTTGGGGGAGATAGGTTGAGTGGCAGTGCTGGGGGGCATGGGATCAGTGGCAATGCTGGGGGGGGGGCTGGGATCAGTGGTAACAGTGGTGGGGGATGAGATTAGTGGCAGTGCTGGGTGGGGAGAGATAGGATGAGTGGCAATGCTGGGTGGGGGGAGATAGGATGAGTGGCAGTGCTGGGGGGCATGTGATCAGTGGCAGCAGTGGTGGGGGATGGGATTAGTGGCAGTGCTGGGTGGGGGGGAGATAGGATGAGTGGCAGTGCTGGGTGGGGGGAGATAGGATGAGTGGCAGTGCTGGGTGGGGGGGGGGGAGATAGGATGAGTGGCAGTGCTGGGTGGGGGGGAGATAGGATGAGTGGCAGTGCTGGGTGGGGGGGGAGATAGGATGAGTGGCAGTGCTGGGTGGGGGGGGAGATAGGATGAGTGGCAGTGCTGGGTGGGGGGGAGATAGGATGAGTGGCAGTGCTGGGTGGGGGGGATAGGATGAGTGGCAGTGCTGGGTGGGGGGGAGATAGGATGAGTGGCAGTGCTGGGTGGTGGGGAGATAGGATGAGTGGCAGTGCTGGGTGGGGGGGGGGGAGATAGGATGAGTGGCAGTGCTGGGTGGGGGGGAGATAGGATGAGTGGCAGTGCTGGGTGGGGGGGGAGATAGGATGAGTGGCAGTGCTGGGTGGGGGGCAGATAGGATGAGTGGCAGTGCTGGGTGGGGGGGAGAGATAGGATGAGTGGCAGTGCTGGGTGGGGGGGGAGATAGGATGAGTGGAAGTGCTGGGTGTGGGGGAGATAGGATGAGTGGAAGTGCTGGGTGGGGGGAGATAGGATGAGTGGCAGTGCTGGGTGGGGGGGAGATAGGATGAGTGGCAGTGCTGGGTGGTGGGGAGATAGGATGAGTGGCAGTGCTGGGTGGGGGGGGAGATAGGATGAGTGGCAGTGCTGGGTGGGGGGGAGAGATAGGATGAGTGGCAGTGCTGGGTGGGGGGGAGATAGGATGAGTGGCAGTGCTGGGTGGGGGGGAGATAGGATGAGTGGCAGTGCTGGGTGGGGGGGAGACAGGGGCGGATCCAGGGGGGGCAACAGGGCAATTGCCCCCCCCGAGACCATCTGTCACTCTCACTTGCTTGCTCTGTCTTTTGTTTTTTTGCGCCTGATCTCCCTGAATTTGGGGACCCGGTACCGGCCGGCCATAGGTCCCCTGGACCCCAATCTTGGCACACATATAGCCGCATGTCTTCTTTATAAGTGTTCAAAGTTTGGTATCTGGAAGACCTACGGCCGGGGAGAACCGATTTTTCAAAGCCGGGCACTCCTTCCATAGACTCCAATGTTAAACGGTAATTTCTCCAGTAACTTTGTGGACCCGGTACCGGCCGGTCCTAGGTCCCCTGGACCCCAAACTTGGCACACATGTAGCCCCATGTCTCCTCTACAATTTTGCTAAGATTGGTGTCTGGGAGACCTACGGCCGGGGAGAACCGATTTTTAAAAGCCGGGCACTCCTTCCATAGACTCCCATGTTAAACATCAGTCTAGTCATGGGCACAGTGAAGCATGGGCACAGTGAGGCATGGGCACAGTGAGGCATGGGCACAGTGAGGCAAAGTGAGGCATGCAGATGGACACCCTAGGCTTATACTCGAGTCAATAAGTTTTCCCAGTTTTTTGGGGTAAAATTAGGTGCCTCGGCTTATATTCGGGTCGGCTTATACTCGAGTATATACAGTACTTGTTCTGCGGCTGCCGCTGCCTCTCTGAGTCTCTCTCTCAGTTTCTCGCATCAGCCAATCAGCGGCGCCGAGAGAGAGACTCGTCTAATGTAGTTACGCGGCGCATTGACACGATACCAGGAACGGAGGAGGAGGTGGGTGGAGCCTCTTCCCTGCACTCGTTGCTAACGCCTGGGCCGCTCCCGAGAAAAGACTCTGGATCCGCCCTTGGGGGGAGATAGGATGAGTGGCAGTGCTGGGTGGGGGGGGGAGATAGGATGAGTGGCAGTGCTGGGTGGGGGGGAAGGATGAGATTGGTGGCACTCACTTGCTCTCAGTGTGGGCTCCATGCTTGCTGTGTCTCCGGCTCCCTCCAGGCTTCACGTGTCTCCTCACACAGTGGAGACCTCCTCCGCTCTTCCTACTAGATCAGCTGGCTCTTCCAGTCCCCCAGGCGTCATGCCCCCATCTGCCTGCTGCTCTAAATTCAATGGACGGAGCCGCGGAGAAGCTGCGTGGGCGGTCCTGCAGCAGTTACTGTACTTAGAACGAAGGAGTCAGGGGGAGCTGGTAGGCGGAGCCAGCAGTTCTAGTACACCAGGCTGGATGAGAGGGGCGGCGGCATATAGTATAACCGATGGTCTGCATTTTCCTCCATGCAGCCCCTGAATGCTCGCTTATCCTCCTCTTCCTCCCGAAGGCATTTAACGGCTGTAGGGTGGAAAATACAGAGCATCGGGTTGTTTTATATGCCGCCTGCTGCCCCTCTCATCCAGGTGTAGACAAGTATGTCAGGGGATTAGGGTGTGCCCAGGCACACCTGGCAGCCCCCTGTGCACGCCTATGCCTCCATCCTATGTCCTCCTCCTCCAGTCCCATGTCCTCCCCCTTCTCCAGTCCCATCTTCTTTATCCCATGTCCTCCTCCTCCTCTAGTCCCATCTCTTCTTCCTCTAGTCCCATCTTCTCCTCTTCCAATCCCACCTACTCCAAAGCAGGTGTTATCCTCCTCCCAGTCCCATCTTCTCCAACCCATGTCCTCCTCCTCCAGTCCCATCTTCTTCATACCATGTTCTCCTCCTCCTCTACCCCATGTCCTCCTCTGGCCCCGTCTCCCCCATCCCATGTCTTCCTCCTCCAGTCCCATCTCCTCCATCCCATGTCCTTTTCCTCCTCCAGTCCTATTTCCCCCATCCCTTGTCTTCCTCTCCCAGTCTCATCTCCCACATCCCATGTCCTCCTCCTCCTCCTCCATCCTTGTCCTCTTCTTCCTCCAGTCCCATCTCCTCCATCCCATGTCCTTCTCCTCCTCGAGTCCGATCTCTTCCATATCATGTTCTCTTCCTCCAGTCCCATCTCCCCATCCCATGTCTTCCTCTTCCAGGAGCAAGAGGGGCTGAAGGGGGGAAGAAGACTGCTGTAGGGGGCAGAGAATTGTAGTGGGGGAGCTGTTGGAGAGGGCCAGGAGAGAGGTAGAGCATTAGGGGATGGTGCAGAAGCTGCAAGAGAGAGCAGACAGCTCTGATTTCCATGTCTCCTGGCACAGGCTTACTGAAAATCATGGCAGATATGCGGGCAGTGTGTCTCAAGGAGCAGTTGTTTTGGGCCCCACAACAATGACTGGGCCTGGGGCAGCTGCCCCTTTTGCCCCACATTAAAGACTGCCCTACTTCTGATGTGTGCAAAGGTTCATGCAGTATTCTTTTTTCCTGTGACTCCAGACTTCCTTTAGAAGTTGGAGATCATCCCTCCACTCCTCCCATTGTGGATATGGGCCCTCAGAGAGTTGACCATCCCATCTGAAGCACTTTTCCTGAAGGATTAAGTAAAGCTCTGGATTTAAAAATTAACATTTTTGCAGACAGAATCATCTTTTTTTTCATAACACTTATAGTTACTTTAACATGGCAGCTGCTACTCTGACTTTACTTTTGTGTAGTTGCTGACGTTCTGTTGTTACCTCCTGCACCTTTAGATGCATCTCTTCTTCTTACGGTTTTATTTCTGCCAGCATTTTTGTTTCACAGAGTTTCTATTTGTTCTTTAGTTTTTAAAGTATTGCTTGCTGAGCCTAGATGTTCTCAATAACTTTGGTGTGTTATAATGTAGCTGCAAGCTCTGCTCCTGCATCTGCTGGATAGAGATTTTGGAGCTGGCTTTAAAGAGGTTGTCTGATCTTTGTGATAACTGAGATTACTGTTTCTGTGTTTCTGTGCCCAAAGGTAAAACTATACTTACACTTGAATAAAGCCAGTCTCACCTTTTTCTTTTTATAGTTAGCCATTAAGGGTCTTATCAATAGTCTCTGGTTGTTTAATCACAAGTTTTCAGGTTTCTGCAGTTAAGATGATACAGGCATCCATTTTTTCAACAACATATAGAATATGTTGGCAGTTTTTTTCATGTTTGCTTTGAATGTCTTGTCATTATTTAAAAAATATATATATATATTTGCAGTCTTGTTTTTGTCCCCTTTGCTCTCTGCTTCCAAGATTCATAAGCCTTGTCAAATGCTTTCTCATGTCACTTTGCTTCCTGCTCTCACAGTGCCTGACCCTTCTTTGTGAGACTTAATTTGCAGGAGCTGAATCTGATTTGCATAGTCTTTACAAGCCTTTTACTGAAAAGAATGGGCACAAATTCAATGTGCTTCATCTTTACAAACAGAGCAGGATGGTTGTGATTGGGAGTTTTCAGTACAATCAGCCCTTATAGTGGTTGTAAAGGCTCAAGGTTTTCTTCCCTCATGCATTCTATTCCAAAAACCTGTGTGCAGCAGCACCCACAGCCCACCTAAAACTTACTTGAGCCCAATCTCGATTCAGCGATGTGCATGAGAGCCTCAGCTCTCCCGGGTCTCTAGCTCCTCATTGGCAGAGACAGCAGCGGTAGCCATTGGCTTCCACTACTATAAATCACAGCCAGTGAGTTCAGGGATGCACTATGTACATCAGGGATATGCAATTAGCGGACCTCCAGCTGTTGCCAAACTACAAGTCCCATCATGCCTCTGGCTCTGGGTGTCATGCTTGATGCTGTCAGAGTCTCGCTTTGCCACATGGGACTTGTAGTTTGGCAACAGCTGGAGGTCCGCTAATTGCATATCCCTGATGTACATGGTGGAGGGGGCGTGACCAGATGGAGACGTGGAGTGAGAGTGAGACCTGAAGAGTGAGAGTGTGTGTCTCCTCCAGCCTTCGGAAGGTACAAAAACGTGCCATCACGGGGGATGCAGGAGGGTCTGAAATTAGACATTATTTTTATGATAGAAGGAGGAAATAAGAGGAAAAGTATCAAACTAATGATAAAATATGTACACATAGCACACTTAAGAGAAAATTTATATTCATTTCACAAAATGGAAAATAATGGTAAAACAAACACACAAGATAAATGCAGGGAGGGGGGATACCCATTTTTTAACTCAAAATAGAAAACAAGAATATTTGGACACTGGGTGGCATAGGGGGATGGCCATATTTTTGATCACAGTGTTCTTTTATAGGGGTTTTTGTGACCTCTCTCAGGATGCTTTTTGCCCTCTGTTTTTTCTCTTTATTTTTCTTTTTTTTCTTTTTTCGCTTTATTTTTTAAGCAGTCTAGAGTATTGAATATAGGTTCTTGGAATGTCAGAAGGATAGGTATCCCAGCTAAGAGAGCTACAGTGTTTGATATGTTGGAAATGAATGAGGTGGGACTGATCTGCCTGCAGGAGACACACCTAACCAAGGTTACTAAGCAACAAGTTCAAAGCAAGAAGTTTCAATATCAATATCACTCAGTACACACCTCCTTTTCAAGGGGTGTGACAGTGTTGGTTAAAAGGGGAGTGGTGTTCACTTGCAGACAGGTCAGTATAGAGGAGGCGGGGCGATACATCTTTCTTTACTGCGTAATAGAAAATAGGGAATATGTTCTTGCAAATATTTATATTTACCTTTTAAACTGGAAGTGATGTATAGATTAATGGAATTTATTATGGATAAAACTGGGATACCAGTTATAGCAGTTGGGGGACTTCAATGAGGTTATAAACAAAAAACTGGACAGGTTCCCAGTGAGAAAACGGGAGCAGAATGTTTCTGAGAGTCAGTTGTATCAGTTCCTACAAGAAGAAGGGTTATTCGATATGTGGAGAGTGCGGAATCCAGATGTGTTACAATATTCATGTTTCTCAAGCTCCTATTCCACACTCTCTAGGATAGACCTGGCCCTGGGTAATGTGGAAGCATCCCAGATAATAAAGGACATATATCAGCCTAGAGGGGTGTCGGACCATTCATTGATGATGGTCTCGGTAAACTTGGAAGGGAAAATACCCCTCAGGGTATGGAAGATGAGCCCTCTGTGGTTTGAATTAATTGGGAGTTCAGATGAGGTACTATTTAAATTAAAAGAGTTTATAGAGTTTAACGAGGGTACAGTGACAAGGGGAGTGATGTGGGATGCACTGAAGGCATTCCTAAGGGGTATATGTATTCAACAAGTGGCAAAAATTAAAACGACATCAAGAGAGTGGGAGAGCAGGATTAGGAAGGAGCTAGTTAATGCAATAGAAGAATATGTGGGAAACCCAACACCAGAGAAACAAAGAACATGGTTGAATAAGCAACAGGAATATAAAGTTGTAATGACAAGGAAATCAGAGAATAAGAAACTATTCCAGAAGCAGGCCGCATTTGGGGAGGGGGAAAATGTTGGACGGATGTTAGCCCACTTGGTGAGAACTAACTCCTCCCCCTCTGCAGTACCCATGATCAGGACACCGAAGGGAGAAATCTCATCACAGGTGTCAGTGATTAAAGACACATTTAGAGAATATTACGACAAGATGTATAGGTCGCAGGGGGCTGCAGGAGGGGAGGAGTTGGATACATTTTTTATGAACATAGAGAACATAGAGATACCGGCTCTCACAGAACGGAGAAAGAGGGAATAGAGGCTCTGATAACCCTGGAGGAAATACAGATAGCAGTTGCAGAGATGGCTAACCAGATATCCCCCGGCCCAGACGGTCTCCCTGTAGAAACATATAAATAATATGGGAAAGTATTGCTTCCGGAGCTTCTTAAAGTCTTGAACTGGGCGGAGGTGGAGGGGAAACTGCCCATATCAATGACAGAGGCAACAATAATAGTTCTGCATAAAGAGGGGAAAGATACGCTAGAGACCACATCTTATAGACCAGGCATATGCAATTAGCGGACCTCCAGCTGTTGCAAAACTACAAGTCCCATCATGCCTCTGCCTCTGGGTGTCATGCTTGTGGCTGTCCGAGTCTTGCTATGCATCATGGGACTTGTAGTTCTTCAACAGCTGGAGGTCCGCTAATTGCATATCCCTGTTATAGACCTATTTCTTTGCTCTGTTCCGATGCTAAGGCCAAAGTAATGGCAGCTAGGTTAAATAAAATTATTTCTACACTTATATCAGGATCAAACTGGGTTCATTCCAAGCAGATCAACTAGCATGAATATTAGGAGGGTATTTCTCAACCTGCAGATACCAACGGAGAATATGGGCAGCAGAGCAGTTATGTCTCTGGACGTGGTCAAGGCTTTTGATAGTCTAGAGTGGGGGTATATCTGGCACGTATTAGAAGAATTTGGCTTTGGTCCATCATTTATTAGGTGGATAAAAATATTGTATAATGGCCCTAGCACGAAAATTAGAGTTAAAAATGATTACTCAGGTAAGATTCAATTAGAGAGGGGCACAAGACAGGTGTGCCCATTGTCACCCCTGCTCTTTGCGCTAGCAATGGAGCCACTGGGCATTGCAATAAGATCTAATACAAATATGGAAGGATTTTTGAGAGCGACAGGTGAGGAGAGAATCGCTCTATATGCGGATGACGTTCTCCTCTTCCTAAGGGATACAGAGCATTCTCTTACGCAGGCAATGAGTATTTTTAGAGAATTCAGAAGATTCTCAGGATTGGTTATAAATTGATAGAAATCAGCTTTAATGTTGGTGGACCCAATTGGGAACCAAACTTTAGCAGAAACCATCTGGAAGTAGTTGAGATAATGAAATATTTGGGTATATACATAACGAGAGACCCAAATAAATATATAAGTAACAATATAGTCCCCCTTCTGACCAAATTAAAAAATAAAATTTAAATTTGGCGATGTCTCCCATTATCGGTGGCAGGGAGATGCAACCTGATTAAAATGCTGTGGATGCCACAATTACTATATTTGTTGCATAACTCTCCGGTATGGATACATAAAAAATGGTTTAAAAAAATTGACACACTGCTCAGAGAACTTATATGGAAAGGAGGTCAGGCTAGGATAGGCCTACAAACCCTACAGTTATCAACAAGGGAAGGTGGTATGGCGGTGCCACACCCACGGGGCTACTTCTTGGCAGCTTAATTTCAGCACATAGGAGTGAGCACAGAGTCAGGAGGAGGTATAGATGGGGGATTAATGATATCAGGGGCACCCCAAAAGACAGCAGTGGAGGTACTGGAGGCTAATTCATTTGTCAATAAAAACCCCACAGTAAGGTTGGCCACCAAAGTATGGAAAGCAGTAAAGTTATTAGGGGGACAAGGTAGAGCAACAGTATTTACCCCTCTCTGGGATAACAGGAACCTTCAGGAGCTGGAGACGATAGGGAAAATTAAAGAATGGGAAGTAAAGGGGATAGATAGATTGGCCCAGTTGTATGATGGAAGAACATTAAAAACATTTACAGCACTGAGAGAGGAATATGATGTACCTAAACATACATTTTACAAATACCTTTAAATTAGACATTCCCTAAATGTATGCGGAGGAAGCATTGAGGGCCCTGAACGGCTTAAAAGCAGGGGGAAATGGGAGGAAGATCTAGGGACCATATCGGAGGGGCAATGGAAGAAGATATTAGAGAGAGGACATCTGGTAACGGTCTCACCCACACAGAAGGTCTCATTTTTGATGCTGATACACAGGGCATACTATACGCCTAAAAGACTGTTCAAGTTCAGGTGGAGAGTAGACGATAGGTGCCCTAGATGTCAGGGCACAGGGGATCTGGTACATATGATTTGGAGGTGCTCGAAACTGTTCAGATATTGATCAGAGATTCTCAATACCATAAATACGATATACGATACCAGGTTGGAAATGAACCCCAGACTGTGTATCCTGGGCCTGGGGGAGGGAATAAGCGGAGCAGCTAGTACAACAAAAGCATTGATGAGGTGTCTCTTTCAGGCAAGAAAATTAATTGCGCAGAGATGGCAAGCGGAGAAGCCCCCCTCAGTAAGAGATTGGGTATACGTAGTCACAGGAACAATTTGGAAGGAGAAAGTAGTCTATACCAAGAGAAGAAATATTAAGAAGTTTGGGAAAGTGTGGAAACCATGGTTGGAGAAGATGGGATACCCCATGTAAAACATAAGTAGGGAAGTAATAAGGAATGACCCATAGAAACAAAATAAACAATGTGGAAAAGAAGGTCTAGATCCTGCACAAGGATGGAAGAACGAGGGGAGGGAGGGGGTGGGATAAAGGTAATAGATTGAAATCGTAAGCTGTGAAAAATGTCTCTATTTTTTATATTGAAGTTTGGATATATATATTTAAGTATGTATGTTTTTTACAAATATGAAGAAAATAAATAAAGATTATATAATAAAAAAAAAGTAAATCACAGCCAGTGAGCCAAAGAAGAGGGAGCAGGGGCGGGCTGAGCCACGCTCCATGTGTGAATGGACACACAGAGCTTTAGGAGCAGGCCTGTTTGCTATGGAGGTTAGTGATGAGCCGAACACCCCCGGGTTCGGTTCGCACCAGAACCCGCGAACGGACCGGAAGTTCGAACGAACATTAGAACCCTATTAAATACAATGGATGCGAACGTTCGAATTCTAAAGTGCTAATTATAACAACTATTATGCATGTTATTGTCCTAAAAAGGGTTTGGGAACCCGGGTTCTGCACCAGGGGACATGTATCAATGCAAAAAGAAGTTTTAAAAACGGTCGTTTTTCGGGAGCAGTCATTTTAATGATGCATAAAGTGAAAAAAAAAAAGTCAAATATTCCTTTAAATATCGTACCTGGGGGGTGTCTAAAGTATGCCTGTGAAGTGCCACGTGTTTCCCGTGTTTAGAACTGTCCCTGCACAAAATGACACTTCTAAAGGAAAAAAAAGCCATTTAAAACTGCTTGCGGCTTTAATGTAATGTCTGGTCCCGGTAATATGGATGAAATTCTTTAAGAAAAATGGCATAGCTACCCCATGACCCCCCCCCCCCTACCCCAGCCCATTACCAGCCCCTTTGGGTCTTGTATGGATATTAAGGGGAACCCCGCACATAAAATAAAAAAGGCCCTATATACTCTGAACAGCCGTATACAGGCGGTGCATACAAGACAGGGACTGTAGGTTTGTTCTTATGTAGAATCTGTTTGTAATTTTGAACAGGTACATTGTTGAAGTGTAGCTCCAGCCCAAAAATCTATTTTTAAACTTTTTGGAAAACATAGGTAAGGGTTATCACCCCTGTAACATTTGTTTTGCTGTCTGTGCCCCTGTTCAGAACATTTCACCTCACTTTCCGTCCCAATGACAACTGTTTTTGAAATGTGGTGTTTTTCTTGAAACAAGGATTGCTGATAAAGCATCAGTACAGAGGAGACACCTTTCTCCCATATTTATTCTTACAGGAGAGAATTTTCCTTCCTAGTGGTAGATTTCCTCTCACTTCCTGTTGTCTTCTTGCGTTTGCAAGTAGGAGTCGTTTGTAAGTTGGATGTTTGAAAGTAGGGACCTGCCGTATATACTCTGCAGAAATAGGCCCCTTAGTTGTTGGTGTTGGCACAACACTGTAAGCACTCACAGTTACTCTTGGTTGGTGCTGGAACGCCCTGCTGTCAACTATTATATCAGGAATTTTAATTACATATAATTGTTGAACAGTGGTAGTAAAAATTGGGCCTTTGATGGTGGTGCTGGTGCCACAACACTGTAAGCCCTGACAGTTACTCTTGGTGGGTGCAGCAATGGGCCCTGCTGTGAATTATTAGATCAAGAATTGTAATTACATGCCCCTGTTGAACAGGGGCTGAAAAATTGGGCCTTAGGCACTGGTGGCACAACACTGCAACCCCTCACAGATACTGTACTTGGAGCACAGCAATGAGCCCTGTTGCAAAGTATTGCTTCAAAAATTGTAATGACACGCCCCTGTTAAACAGGGGCTGAAAAATTGGGCCTTAGGCACTGGTGGCACAACACTGCAACTCCTCACAGATACTGTACTTGGAGCACAGCAATGAGCCCTGTTGCAAAGTATTGCTTCAAAAATTGTAATTACACGCCCCTGTTAAACAGGGGCTGACAAATTGGGCGTTAGGCACTGGTGGCGGCACCCATAAACAAAAATGATCTTCCAAGCTATCATCATCAATCGTATCATTGAGGACTCGGAGGAGGAGGATAGGCAGTCAACATAACAGCACAGGCACTCAGCATCAGCATCAGTCTTGAAGGGATGTGACATTTTAAAATCAATTAGTCTGTTATATCAGCATCAGGTGTGTGGTAGCTGGTGGTGATCCAAGACTGGTTCATCTTGATGAAAGTCAGTCGATCAACCGAGTCGGTGGACAGGCGCACCCTGTGATCCGTGACAAATCCTCCAGCAGCACTGAATGTGCGTTCCGAAAGAACGCTGGATGCAGGACAGGCCAGTAGCTCAATTGCATACTGTGCAAGCTCTGGCCAGTGATCCATCCTCAAGACCCAGTAAGCCAGAGGATTTTCGGTGGGGAAGGTGTCCAAGTCTGACCTTGCCCCTAGATATTCCTGCACCATGTTTATCAGACGCTGGCGATGGTTGCTGGAACCAATCATACTTTGGGGCTGCGGACTAAAGAATTGTCTGAACGCATCGGTCAGACGGCCACCTTCCCCACCGCTCCTTCTTTGACTGGCCGAAGCCTCAGCAACTCGTTGTCCAGGACCAGGAGTTTGCAACCTCCCAGTCTCTGGGAACGCGTTGCACAGACCTTTCTGCAAGGCCTCCCGGAGTTGTCTCATCCTCTGCTCCCTCTGCGACGGTAACATAAGGTCCGCAACCTTACCCTTGTACCGTGGATCAAGGAGAGTGGCCAGCCAGTAATGGTCCCTCTCCTTGATCCGAAGAATACGAGGATCCTTCCGCAGACTTTGCAGGATCAGGGAGGCCATGCAGCGTAGGTTTGCTGAGGCATTCGCTCCGGAGTCCTCTGGGTCACTAAGGACGACATGATCCGCAGCCACCTCCTCCCAGCCACGTACAAGTCCACTGGTTTCTTGGGACTGTAAATCATCCCTAAAAGACTGCTGCTGATGATGCTGAGTGCCAGCCTCCACCTCCATGCTGACACAATCCTCCTCCTCCTCCTCCTCCTCCTCCTCTTCCTGTGCGATGGGTGGGACAGAAGGAACACTGTCTGGGTAAAGGGGGCCTTGAGAGGCAAGGAAGTCCTCCTCTTCCTGCCTCTGTTCTGCCTCAAGTGCCCTGTCCATTATTCCACGCAGCGTGTGCTCCAACAGGTGGACAAGAGGTACAGTGTCACTGATGCATGCACTGTCACTGCTCACCATCCTCGTGGCCTCCTCAAATGGTGCCAGGACAGTGCATGCATCCCTGATCATGCCCCACTGGCGTGGAGAAAAAAAACCAAGCTCCCCTGACCCTGTCCTGGTGCCGTAGTCGCACAGGTACTCATTGATGGCCCTCTGCTGCGTGTGCAGCCGCTGCAGCATGGCCAACGTTGAGTTCCACCTGGTGGGCATGTCACATATAAGGCGGTTCTTGGGCAGGTTCAACTCCTTTTGCAGCTCAGCCAGGCGAGCACTGGCATTATAAGATCTGCGGAAATGCACACAGACTTTCCTGGCCTGCCTCAGGACATCCTGTAAGCCCGGGTACCTGCCCAAGAACCGCTGCACCACCAGGTTAAGGACGTGAGCCACACAGGGCACATGGGTCAGTTGTCCCTGTCGGAGGGCGGAGAGGAGGTTGGTGCCATTGTCGCAAACCACCATTCCTGGCTTAAGCTGGCGTGGCGTCAACCACCTCTCGGCCTGGCCCTGCAGAGCAGACAGGACCTCTGCCCCAGTGTGGCTTCTGTCCCCCAAACACACCAGCGCAAGCACGGCATGGCATCTTTTTGCCTGCGTACTTGCGTAGCCCCGTGAACGGCTACGGAGCACCGCTGGTTCATAGGACAAACCACAGGAAGAGGCCATGGAGGAAGAAGAAGAGGAGGGGGTGGAGGAGAGAGGTGTGTCACAACCAGTAGTAGCATTTTGGAGGCGTGGCGGTGGGACAACCTCCAACACTACTGCACCTTGTCCTGAATCCTTCCCAGCTGCCAAAAGAGTGACCCAATGGGCCGTGAAAGAAAGGTAACGTCCCTGTCCATGCCTGCTGGACCATGAGTCAGCGGTAATATGCACCTTACCGCTGACCGCCCTGTCCAGCGAGGCCAAGACATTGCCTTCCACATGCCGGTAGAGAGCCGGAATAGCCTTCCGTGAGAAAAAGTGGCGTTTGGGAACCTGCCACTGAGGAACCGCACATTGCACAAACTCACGGAAGGGGGCCGAGTCTACCAACTGAAAAGGCAGCAGTTGAAGCGCTAGCAATTTAGCCAAGCTAGCATTCAACCGCTGGGCATGTGGATGGCTGGGAGTGAACTTCTTTCGACGGTCCAGCAGCTGGGGCAGGGAAATTTGCCTGCTAGAATCGGACGTCGGTGTACTGCTAGCAGAGTGGGCGCAAGTA
This sequence comes from Rana muscosa, assembly GCA_029206835.1. NCBI lineage: Eukaryota > Metazoa > Chordata > Amphibia > Anura > Ranidae > Rana > Rana muscosa. The sequence continues at coordinate 981,008,440 of CM055122.1, read as the reverse complement.
CTTGGCTGTGACACACCTAATTCTACACCTTCATTCCTCTCAGTGCATGTTTCAGAGAGGACTGAAGTTATAGTGGGGTTGGAGATCCCAGCTGATGCGGTGCAAGGAGAGGTCCGCTTTGTTCTTTGGTGTGGGTCTTTGAGGTAGGCTTGCCAACGAGCTGCATGGCAGGTCAACATATGTCTGGTCAGGCATGTGGTACCCAAGCGGCTGATGTTTTGGCCACGCGATATACGCTTGAGACATATGTTGCAAACAGCAGCTGTGCGATCTGATGCACTAGCCTCAAAAAAGGCCCACACCAAATAACTTTTTGAATGACGGGCAGAGGCAGCGCCCTGCACAGGCGGAGCTCTGCGGTGTGATTCCGTCGGTGTACTGCCCTTACGCTGGCCACCAAAGGGCATCCTGCCTCGTTGGAGATGTGCCTCCTCCTCATCCTCCTCCTCCTCCTCTCTCCTATTAGGCACCCACGTGGAGTCATTGACCTCATCATCCCCTCCCTCCTCATCACTGGAGCCAATCTGGCAGTATGCTGCAGCTGCTGGAACATGACTGCCAGATTGGTGTCCTTCTTGAGCATCCCCTCTGTCTGCTCTCACGCTACTGCCTTCCTCTAGCTGGGTTTCATCATCAGACCCTTCGAAACGCTGGGCATCCTCCTGGAGCATGTACCCAACACTGTGCTGAAACAGTTCGGGGGACTCCTCAGGAGGAGGACATGGTGGGTCTAGGGAAGGAGTGACTGATGATTTGTCTGACATTGATACCAGGGAAGACGACGCTTTGGCAGCTGCTTTTCCAGTACCCTGAGCCTGGGTGAGAGAGGATGAGGAGGAGGAGGAGGGCTTGGTCATCCACTCTACCAAGTCTTCGGCATGATGTGGCTCAACATGTCCAGCTGCCGAAAAGAAGGACAAGCGTGTCCCATGGCCATGTGCTGATGACAATGCACCGCGTCCACGACCAGCACTGTTGCCCCCAGACACAGAGCCTGCTTGCCCTCTTTTATTGCCTCCTGACTGTCTGCCTCTCCTTGTTTGCCTTCCAGACATTCTAATAGATGGCCTGCAGGGAGATGGGAAAAAAGCAATAAGGGCTACCTTCAGGTGTCCTTCTCTGTCCCTGGAAACAAGGACTTGCAGAGTGAAAGAAAAAAAACACTCTCCCTACCTACAGTTTTCTGTCCCTAGAAAAAATGTTTTTTTTAATCACAATATAGCACAAGGAAAATTAACTCACTGTCCTTACAGGTCCCTGGAAACAAGGACTTGCAGAGTGAAAGAAAAAAAACACTCTCCCTACCTACAGTTTTCTGTCCCTAGAAAAAAATGTTTTTTTTAATCACAATATAGCAAAAGGACAATTCACTCACTGTCCTTCCAGGTCCCTGGAAACAAGGACTTGCAGAGTGAAAGAAACTGACACTGTCCCTACCTAGAGTTTTCTGTCCCTGGAATAAATGTTTTTTTCAGCACAATATAGCACAAGGACAATTAACTCACTGTCCTTACAGGTCCCTGGAAACAAGGACTTGCAGAGTGAAAGAAAAAAAATACTCTCCCTACCTACAGTTTTCTGTCCCTAGAAAAAAATGTTTTTTTTAATCACAATATAGCAAAAGGACAATTCACTCACTGTCCTTCCAGGTCCCTGGAAACAAGGACTTGCAGAGTGAAAGAAACTGACACTGTCCCTACCTAGAGTTTTCTGTCCCTAGAATAAATGTTTTTTTTAATCACAATATAGCAAAAGGACAATTCACTCACTGTCCTTCCAGGTCCCTGGAAACAAGGACTTGCAGAGTGAAAGAAACTGACACTGTCCCTACCTAGAGTTTTCTGTCCCTAGAATAAATGTTTTTTTTAATCACAATATAGCACAAGGAAAATTAACTCACTGTCCTTACAGGTCCCTGGAAACAAGGACTTGCAGAGTGAAAGAAAAAAAATACTCTCCCTACCTACAGTTTTCTGTCCCTAGAAAAAAATGTTTTTTTTAATCACAATATAGCAAAAGGACAATTCACTCACTGTCCTTCCAGGTCCCTGGAAACAAGGACTTGCAGAGTGAAAGAAACTGACACTGTCCCTACCTAGAGTTTTCTGTCCCTGGAATAAATGTTTTTTTCAGCACAATATAGCACAAGGACAATTAACTCACTGTCCTTACAGGTCCCTGGAAACAAGGACTTGCAGAGTGAAAGAAAAAAAATACTCTCCCTACCTACAGTTTTCTGTCCCTAGAAAAAAATGTTTTTTTTAATCACAATATAGCAAAAGGACAATTCACTCACTGTCCTTCCAGGTCCCTGGAAACAAGGACTTGCAGAGTGAAAGAAACTGACACTGTCCCTACCTAGAGTTTTCTGTCCCTAGAATAAATGTTTTTTTTAATCACAATATAGCAAAAGGACAATTCACTCACTGTCCTTCCAGGTCCCTGGAAACAAGGACTTGCAGAGTGAAAGAAACTGACACTGTCCCTACCTAGAGTTTTCTGTCCCTAGAATAAATGTTTTTTTTAATCACAATATAGCACAAGGAAAATTAACTCACTGTCCTTACAGGTCCCTGGAAACAAGGACTTGCAGAGTGAAAGAAAAAAAACACTCTCCCTACCTACAGTTTTCTGTCCCTAGAAAAAAATGTTTTTTTTAATCACAATATAGCAAAAGGACAATTCACTCACTGTCCTTCCAGGTCCCTGGAAACAAGGACTTGCAGAGTGAAAGAAACTGACACTGTCCCTACCTAGAGTTTTCTGTCCCTAGAATAAATGTTTTTTTTAATCACAATATAGCACAAGGAAAATTAACTCACTGTCCTTACAGGTCCCTGGAAACAAGGACTTGCAGAGTGAAAGAAAAAAAACACTCTCCCTACCTACAGTTTTCTGTCCCTAGAAAAAAATGTTTTTTTTTATCACAATATAGCAAAAGGACAATTCACTCACTGTCCTTCCAGGTCCCTGGAAACAAGGACTTGCAGAGTGAAAGAAACTGACACTGTCCCTACCTAGAGTTTTCTGTCCCTGGAATAAATGTTTTTTTCAGCACAATATAGCACAAGGACAATTAACTCACTGTCCTTACAGGTCCCTGGAAACAAGGACTTGCAGAGTGAAAGAAAAAAAATACTCTCCCTACCTACAGTTTTCTGTCCCTAGAAAAAAATGTTTTTTTTAATCACAATATAGCAAAAGGACAATTCACTCACTGTCCTTCCAGGTCCCTGGAAACAAGGACTTGCAGAGTGAAAGAAACTGACACTGTCCCTACCTAGAGTTTTCTGTCCCTAGAATAAATGTTTTTTTTAATCACAATATAGCACAAGGAAAATTAACTCACTGTCCTTACAGGTCCCTGGAAACAAGGACTTGCAGAGTGAAAGAAAAAAAATACTCTCCCTACCTACAGTTTTCTGTCCCTAGAAAAAAATGTTTTTTTTAATCACAATATAGCAAAAGGACAATTCACTCACTGTCCTTCCAGGTCCCTGGAAACAAGGACTTGCAGAGTGAAAGAAACTGACACTGTCCCTACCTAGAGTTTTCTGTCCCTAGAATAAATGTTTTTTTTAATCACAATATAGCAAAAGGACAATTCACTCACTGTCCTTCCAGGTCCCTGGAAACAAGGACTTGCAGAGTGAAAGAAACTGACACTGTCCCTACCTAGAGTTTTCTGTCCCTAGAATAAATGTTTTTTTTAATCACAATATAGCACAAGGAAAATTAACTCACTGTCCTTACAGGTCCCTGGAAACAAGGACTTGCAGAGTGAAAGAAAAAAAACACTCTCCCTACCTACAGTTTTCTGTCCCTAGAAAAAAATGTTTTTTTTTATCACAATATAGCAAAAGGACAATTCACTCACTGTCCTTCCAGGTCCCTGGAAACAAGGACTTGCAGAGTGAAAGAAACTGACACTGTCCCTACCTAGAGTTTTCTGTCCCTGGAATAAATGTTTTTTTCAGCACAATATAGCACAAGGACAATTAACTCACTGTCCTTACAGGTCCCTGGAAACAAGGACTTGCAGAGTGAAAGAAAAAAAATACTCTCCCTACCTACAGTTTTCTGTCCCTAGAAAAAAATGTTTTTTTTAATCACAATATAGCAAAAGGACAATTCACTCACTGTCCTTCCAGGTCCCTGTAAACAAGGACTTGCAGAGTGAAAGAAACTGACACTGTCCCTACCTAGAGTTTTCTGTCCCTAGAATAAATGTTTTTTTTAATCACAATATAGCACAAGGAAAATTAACTCACTGTCCTTCCAGGTCCCTGGAAACAAGGACTTGCAGAGTGAAAGAAACTGACACTGTCCCTACCTAGAGTTTTCTGTCCCTAGAATAAATGTTTTTTTTAATCACAATATAGCAAAAGGACAATTCACTCACTGTCCTTCCAGGTCCCTGGAAACAAGGACTTGCAGAGTGAAAGAAACTGACACTGTCCCTACCTAGAGTTTTCTGTCCCTAGAATAAATGTTTTTTTTAATCACAATATAGCAAAAGGACAATTCACTCACTGTCCTTCCAGGTCCCTGGAAACAAGGACTTGCAGAGTGAAAGAAACTGACACTGTCCCTACCTAGAGTTTTCTGTCCCTAGAATAAATGTTTTTTTTTAAGCACACTATAGCAGAAGCACAAAACACACTGACACTCTCCCTACCTATCCTTCTCTTTCCCTAAACTAAAGGAATCCAGGTTAAGCAAGAAAGAAATAACAGTCACTGTCCCTGCCTATGCTACTCTATCCCTGCTCCGGAACACACTACACTAGGCCGCCGTGCTGGCGGCCTTTTATAGTGTGGGGCGTGTACTAAACACCCTCAGCAATAATTGGCCACAGGCATCCTGCCTGTGGCCAATCATTGCTCTCCTCGCTGCCGGCGCTGTGATTGGCCAAGCATGCGGGGTCACAGTGCATGCTTGGCCAATCACAGCGCCTGGATGACACTGCGATGGCGTAGTGCATTGTGGGCCGTTCGCGTCACTCGAATTTGGCGCGAACGGCCCAAATCGTTCGATCTTCGTCGAACGATCGAACAGCCAATGTTCGAGTCGAACGTATGTTCGACTCGAACACGAAGCTCATCCCTAATGGAGGTACTAGGCAGGAGGGAAGAGCCTGAAGCACCGGCGGGGGACCTGAAAAAGAGGAAGATCTGGGCTGCTATGTGCAAAATCACTGCACAGGATCGAGGTGCATAACAAATTTACATTTGAACCTGATACACCCCTGCACAAATCCACTCCCCCTCAATCTCCCCTCCCAACACAAATTTCCCCCACCAACTCTCCAAATCCCCCTTCAAGTACAAATTATTTTCCCCTCCAAATGTTCACCCCCAACCCCCCAGAACAAATCCTCCTTCCCCCAAACCCCCAGAACAAATCCTTTCCACCCCCCAAATACTCCCTCCCAGTACAATAGCCCCCTATTCCGGAAAATATCCTCTCCCTCATCCCCAGGACAAATCCTCCTTCACCCCAATTATCTATTCCAGCACAACCCCTTCCCCTAAATTCCTCCTTCCAGTAAAATATTGCTCCTTGTGAGGCAGGAAAGAGGCAGGATCAATAAAAAGGTATAGTGGGAGGACAATTTGGGAGGAGAAGGAAGGAAAGTGCCCATATAAAATAAAGCTATCACTGACTACCTCAGCTTTTGAACACGCCCAGTGAGAGGGGCGAAAAACGTCAAGCGAGGACAATCAATGACGAGTATCCTACAGCTGACCCGCACGCCAAGGCGGCCATTTGATGTATACATATGCTTTTATGATTTCTGTGAATGTAAGTGAATTGGTGTTTTACCTTTTTAATGAAGCTTAACAATATTACACTATGGAGAGTTCTATAATCCTTCCCTATGCTATAAATATGCTGCATTGAGCCCAGTGACCGAATTGAAAGAGTGGAGGAGGAGTAAAGGAGAAGCCATTCATCTAGACATCTTTTGTGCTTGTTTTGACTCAATGAGTCATCTACTGTTGATGAGTGTGGGAGCACAGGAGGGAAGCACGCCACTGTGGAATCTCACTGCATAAACCACCCATATTTGGACACTGCACAAAGCACTTTATAGATTTTTTGAGCACCTTTGATGTGTGTGGACTATATGAACTGTGATTGGCACTGATGCACTTAAAGCGTTTGTTAACCCAAAAAAAAAAAAATACTGATCCTGTTCCCTTAAAGCATGTTATACAGCACAGTGCTTGTGCTGTGTCATTTGGACCCCCGTATCACCTGAAATACCTTGCTGATCCTGCCTAGCTATGCCCTCCCCTCTGCAAACATACCATGGCTGCTGAGCCCTGACATTTTGTCCTTCTCCCCCTCCCCTCTCTGTGCAATGTGCCCGCCACGCTCCTACTGCTCTAACTGCTCTCATATCTTCTAGTAGATCATGCCATCCTCTCTGCACCATTATAAAAAGCTTCCTTGTGCCTGTGTTCTGTAAAAAAACTGCACAATTCTACCTGTATAAGCTCTGATCGCGCCGCTCAGCTGATTGTCGACGGCTCGATGCTCTGTCTCCCCTCTCTCTCCCTCCTCCCCGGCTGATGTCAGTGGGAGGGCTAGGCCCCGCCCACTGCAGCTATGAGCCGGAGACAGAACAGAGGAGCGGAATCAGCTGAGCGGCGGGAGCGGAGCTCATACAGGTAAAATCATGCAGTTTTTTTACAGAACACAGGCACAGGGAAACTTCCTATAATGGTGCAGAGAAGATGCGATGATGTAATAGGTTAACAACCACTTTAAGATTGATTTATTTATTTATCTATTTGTGTCATTTATATCACGTTTGTTATGACTTTTTTAATAAATTTTATATGGAATGTTTTCAACAATTGTTTAAGAGTAATTATGAATGGGGCGCATACGTGACTTCCGCGGGACCGCCTGCTTCCTGGGGCCAAAATCGCACGATTTTCTCCACAACTGCCTCTAACACCCCCAGGATCATGCTGTGCATGCCGCCAAAGAAAAAGAAAGGAAAGGGGTCCGCGCAGTGTTCTCTTACTAACTATCTGTTGCGGACACAGGAGAGATACAGCATGTCTCAAGATGGCGCCGGCAGCCCTGCTTCTCCTGCGTTACAGAACTCACAGGATGTCTCCACTCCACTGCAGGACAGTGAGTACACTCCCCCCTCACAAAAGAGGATTTAGACAAGAGCCTGGAATCTATTTACAGCAAAATAGCTACCAAGTTCCAGACAGAATTACACAAAAGCAAAAATACACTAACACAGGAGATTTCTACTTTAGGAGCCCGTACTGACCGCTTGGAAATGAAGTATGATGAACTCAGTATAGCTCATAATGACCTCTCCAGAGAATTTGAATCCCTTACTGCGACTGTCTCACAATTGCAATCCCAGGTCAAAGATCTCGACAATCGAAATCGCAGGAACAATCTCAGGATCAGAGGGGTCCCTGAATCTAAATCTGACCTTATCCCTGCTATGCACAAGTTATTCCAGTCTCTGCTACCTGACCATGAAATTGAATCTTTTACTTGTGACCGCATACACCGAGCACTTCGCCCAAACCCCCCCCCCCCCCCCCGATAAACCCCCTTGAGACATTGTTCTTTGCCTAAAAGACTTCCGCATAAAAGAGGAGATCCTCAGGGCTGCCCGCAACTCTCACACTATTACCCTGGATGGTACCCCTGTACAAATCTATCCAGACATCTCTCCAACAACCCTGGATAGACGCTGCATAATGAAGGAAGTGACCACTGTGCTAGCATCTGCACACATTCGTTACAGATGGGGCTTCCTCTTTAAGCTTTAAGTCCCCCATAAAGGTACAACTTACACAGCAACTACACTTTTGGAAGGACAAAAAATCTTAGTTAAACTGGGCCTTCTAGAAGCTGAAGCCCTTCCTCATCCGCCCTCCACACCCAGGCCAACACCTATCTGGCGCAGGCCTTCTCCAAGACATGATAGAAGACGCACCAGACATGACATTGGCCAAAACTTCAGTTTAATCTTATCTTGCTGAATATTGTTGTCACCATTAAGGATCCTACTCCATTTGCTCACAATATGACTGCTAGTCATTCCCTGGAGTTTCCTAAACTCCACCTAATGGCCGTTTTTGGAAGTGCATTTATGCAGCATATCCTAGACTGCAAACTATATCTTACTTCCTTGGGCAGCAAACATCAGGACTACCCAGATGATGGGATCCCCCCAACCCAGCTGACATCTGTACCTTTTCAGAAGAACTCAGAATACTTGCACATTTTGCCAAAAATGCCGCCTACATTCCGTTTGGCTACATACCAACCTTTTTTTTTTTTGGTTGGTTGAACCCTCTATTGCCATCTGGTAATATGGTTACTCCAGGACTCCTTCTAATATCTATGTAGCACACAGACCCTTTTTTCCTGCCTACCTTCACTTGCAGGGGTAAAGGCACACCATGCCACATGACCGTATCCTCCTGGTATAAGAGGTTGAGCGGTGTTCTTACAATTTTGGGTCCTGCAGCGAGTTACCTCCCTCCATTGGTTCTCGTCCCTAGAATATAGGGAAAAGTCTATTCTTTCCCCCGAAAGAAGGCCAATGTCCAGACAGTATTTAAACTACAACAGATGAGTTTATTTATCTTGCTTGAAACAAATTGGGAAAAAGGTTGAAGACAGCAATAGGATTAGGTAGGGAGATAGGTTCAGGCATGCGGCACCCAGTCACCCTATTCTCCACTCAAGCCTGAGTGGGTATTGCTCACCCGGATAGATCCCTCTCACAGTTCTAGCAGCTGGAGTGAAGCACAAACAGTCACTTCAGATTTAGTCCCCTTCAAAGACAAGTTCAGGAGATCCTCTGCCACAGAATCCTTTAGTTCCTGAATTTAGAACTTCCTAACGCCTGTAGATTATTAGAGACCATAGGTGCCAATGGGGCACACTACAGGAACTATCTTGCAACTCACGAATCCTTCCCTCTGATAGGCAACCAGGCCTCCCAGAGACCGTGACTTCCTTCACCGATCCATCGGACAGGTCCTCCCCCGGTTTCCTCTGTTTCAGAGCGGGCCACCCTCACCTGGGCTCCCTGGGACTCCAGTGAGGTCAGATGACGACATCACATCGAAATGCGTAAGGTGTTTGGCTGCCCCAGTACGTCTCGCGTCACGTCCGGTTTTGCGGCTAGTGTGCAGTGGAATGCATGCCGCAGCTCTTACTAACCAGGTTCCGACAGCGAGTTGCACTGTGGATTTAAGCCTTATCTGTATATCTGTTTTATGCTGACTTGCTCCTCACCTATATGTTAATTGGGGCAAGCGGCTTACTACTTTAAAAAAATTAAAAATAATTATACAATAAAGAAATTTTACGCTATGGAAGTATTTTTTGGTTTCAATTCCCAGAGGAGCTGAACGGAATTTCCTGTTTACATTGGCTGGTCCAAAAAAGGAGTGAAGCTTTATGAGCGGTGACAACTGAGCAAGTTTCCAGGATCCAAAGGAACGGCCAGTATACTCTCACCAGAGGTGCCTGATACCCCTGCAAGGGTGCTTCAATCTGGTGAGTGGGGACCCACATAAGGGGGGAGCACACAAAGTCACCTAACTTCTACCTGAGGACCTGAAAGCTGTAATTTATATATCACTAAAGTCACTTAAATCATAAATTGCTGGGAGAGGATTGAGAGGACTTTTTATGGTTATCAATAATTTTTTCCTGGATTTGGTCATTTAACAGCCCCTACCCTGGGCAGTGACTGGGACACTATTTTTGCACAAAATTATGTTTATTACATGTTGTTTGATTTACAGGAGTTTTACATCATAATTTGATAAACTTGGAAGCACGATATTGGTAGTGCAAGCCAGGTGTTTGCTAACAGGACACTTTATATGCACTGTTATGCATTCTGGTTGATTTGTGTATGATTATCAACCACATCCTACCCAGGAATTGGTCACTTGGTAGTTCCCACCTAGGGCAGTGACCGGGATATGAGGTGCAGGACATATTTGCACACTATTATGTTCTTCATGTATTTAATGTTTTCTGTTTAATGATTGATTTATAGAATATATATACCTATTTTCATGCTTGGTAGCACGACAGAGTCAGTGCAAGCTAGGTGCTCACTCTTAGGTAACTAATTATACACTGGTATGCACGCGGGCTAATCTGTAAGTTCATGTATGTTTAATGCACACAAGTTCAGTATTATATCAGTATTATAACACTTCACTGCTGGGCTGTTTAGCCCATAACATCACTCTCACATTTTGGACATGGAGGAAGGTTTTTATTTGTTTATTTAAAATTCACAGCACACAGAGTGCCACCATCTAACACTTGGTACTTCTAGGAGCACACCTGCAGGTGATCGCTCTTCAGAGGACTGTTTGAACTAATTCACTGGTTTTATATCACTGCCTCGGGCATACTACCATTTCACATACAGGGGGACCCAGAAGTACGGCATAGCACGTTGAAAACTCAGTTGTTTCTCCACTCTATTATATTCACCCAATAAAAAAGGAGGATAGCATACTCAGAAATAAAGCAGCGCCACTACCCAGGGGGGGCAGCAGCAATTACCACCCATTTTGTGCGGATATTCTAATTTTTACCATAATTCTTTGGTATACCCAATGAAGGTATTTTTAGTATTGCTATTCTTTACAATCTTACTATACTTCTAAGTAGGGATGAGCTTCGAGTTCGAGTCGAACTTACGTTCGACTCGAACATTGCCTGTTCGCCCGAACAGCGAACAATTTGGGGTGTTCGCGGCAAATTCGAAAAGTCTATGGGAGAAATCTAAAGTGCTAATTTTAAAGGCTTATATGCAAGTTATTGTCATAAAAAGTGTTTGGGGACCCGGGTCCTGCCCCAGGGGACATGTATCAATGCAATATTTATTTTTTTCAACGGCCGTTTTTTCAGGAGCAGTGATTTTAATAATGCTTAAAGTGAAACAATAAAAGTGAAATATTCCTAGGGTGTGTGTATAGTATGCATGTAAAGTCGCGCTTGTTTCCCGTGCTTAGAACTTTCCCTGCACAAAGTGTCATCTCTGAAGGAAAAAGTCATTTAAAACTCACTCGCGGCTATAATGAATTGTCGGCTCCCGGAAATACATAGGAAAGTCTAAAAAAAAAAAAATGTGTGGAGTTTCCCCAAATATCCATACCAGGCCCTTGAGGTGGCCTTGCTACTGTTTATGCTGATCTGGACACCAAATGTCATCTTATGCCTAGTCCCCACTGTTAATCACTTTATACAGTATACTAATTGTGTTGTTACCATTGGTAATCCATTTTCTGCCTTCCTGGTTACCAACCATATCAAGAGACAATATATTAGGTTTACCTTTACTGCCTGGTTTGGTGCCTGTTTTCTTTGATATATCACTACCATTGGGTACTTTATTTTGGAAAATTGCCTCTCAAACCTATAGAGTCTATGTGGTTAACATGTATAAGATGGCCTAAGCCTTGCACCACTCCACATGCCATGCCCTCTGACATATATCACCTCACCCACCTGGGCTTATTCATAAGCCCTGGTGGGTGGGGTGAAACATGTCAAAGGGTAGGGCTTGTGGAGTGGTGCAAGGCTGAGGCCATCTTACACATGTTAACCACATAGACTGGATAAGGTTAAGCAGTGATTTTTCTAAGTATGCTACACACTACGGGATGATGATATTTTCAGCCAGCACACAATTTCTGAGTACCAGTAGGTCTATATACAGTAAACTCTCCTTCTTTGCTTAGAGCAGCCCTTCAATCATTACTATTGGGCATTAAGTAGTACTTTCAGTGTGTTCCTGTGATATTGAATGTTTGTACACTCAACGTGGTGTCTCAGAGGGGCTGAGGTTCTTGAGAAGGTCGAGGCAAAGAACAGAAGACCCATTCTACTTTCTTACAGACATAGCACTACACTTACAATCTCAGAAGCATTGGGAAACAGTTGACTCTATCAGAATGCAGCTTTGACGATCTTTGAGAAGTTTGATCAAAAACTATGCAGATCTTGACAACAGTGAACTTCAAGATAGGTCAAAAGTTCATAATTTGAACCACTCCAGCAATAATGTAGATGTATTGGAGTCTAGAACATACAATGTTGTAATGCAGGAAAGGTGGAACCAACAACATAGAGGAAAACTGAACCATAGTTGGAGGCAAGGGCAAAAAACTAAGAGGTAAATTAAACAATGTTGGATAGCAGTCAAAACGTATATGTAACATGCCACTAGCTTTATATTACTGTTTTAGTTACTGGGTTTCCAGTCTAACCACCAGTCATTGTTAAGGTGTGCTATTAATTAACTTTTGGTGGTGTTTTCTGTTACATCAATAGCAAATGAAATGTTACAATTAAATCTGCACTCACACTTTCATTACATGAACACCCAATGAGATGTGGCTTGATGGAAAAAGGTAGTTGCCCTGTTTTCCATTGCCAGCTGTTCGTCTTCTGTAGTGCATGATGCCTTGCATAACCTAAGTAGCTTGTCAGCAGCCTGGTTGTCAAAGTCATACACCCTGTAGTCCTAAGCATTTATGGGGGGGGGGCACCAGAGTCATTGGTAGGTATTGTCACCCACAGTCCACATGGCCTGTCAATTAACTCCCACTGAGAACACTGAGGGAGATAGAGGCCGGCTCTGGATGTTTTGTCACCTTTTTATGAGCAGCTTTCCTTTTTGACGTTTGCTTCCTATTGGGAGTTTGTTTGTTTAAAGCGAAACCTCTCCATCCAACCGGTGATGGGGTGTCTATAGTCAATACATCCGCTACAGCTGGACAAGGTTGAGGTATCACCTCACATATGTTTGTTTAACTCATTACAAACCAGTATATGAGTCCACACTCTCTGGTAAGTGTGTCAATTTTACTCCTTGGTGGTGGATTGCACAAACCAGTGACAAATGTTTTCTCTATTGTGCCTTCACACGGGTATCTCCATCTTCATTTCAAGGATTTCAATTTCTTGGTGGACTATTTTGTATTGAATTTTATTTTGAAACCTTTGAATCTCATGTATTTATTATTTTTGCTTCACTGGTCACAGAACGGAATTCACCATTTTACTTTGCTGCTGGACTTTATATTTTTGTTATTTGTGTGCATATTAATATTTCTATAACTTCTTTGTCACATATATTGATTTAATACTTTTCCATTGCACAGTATTATTTCTTCACTGTTTACACCATAAGCGCTGCACTTTTATTTATATTTTACCAATTAACTCCCTCTACCTGTGAATGAGGGGAAATTAAAGTGATTGTAAACGATCTCCTTGTAAAAAAAGATATTTGGTTTAAAATAGAAATCAAAGGCAAGACATTTTTGTATAGATATAAAAAAAAACACATTATAAATACCCTTTTCCCTTTATTTATAAGTGATCACATTTCCTCTGTTCTCATCTGCATAAGAGCTGGGGGAAGGAGAAGCAGCAGTACACTGAGCTTCCCAGTGATGGCTGTGCAGCAGTGTCATGTCAGGACAAGTCTGATCATTGGAGGAAAATAGGCTAGAGAACTGATCACGGTGTGTGCTCTCCTGTCTAGTGTGGTCAGGTTTTAATTGGAAAGCAAGGGAACTAGCAGAAACACCAGGGATTTCACATAAAGGAAGCCATACAAAGAGAAGAGGGTACTTTATCATACAAGTACAGGCACATATCAGGCATATGAAGTGTTGGGGTAACAAACATTTTAAGTTTCCAATTATTAACACACATCAATAAAATGTGACATCATACGATTCCTCCTACCAGCTATGGCTTACATAGAAGAGGAAAACTTCATGAAGGTCACATGATTAAAACTTTAACATCTTTTTTATAATACTGGGATTAAAAATATATTTAAATGAAGATGGTATCATTGCATATGGGACAGGAAGGGGGATATGCTAGCAATGTAATACAAAAACAAAAGTGCAAAAACCTCTAGATAATAATAAAAAATATTGGGGGAAGCACAAATAACCAGGTTACATACTGTAGATAAAAGAGTCCATGAAATACAAGCAATATTCCCCAAGAGTCACACTTTTATAGAGCATTGCATTCTCATGTGATAAGTAGACATGTGCACACTGAAATATTTTGTTTCAGAATTTTGTTTTCGTCCGAAAAATTAATTAATTTAGTTACTCCCGAAATTTGTTTTTATTTATTTTGTTTTGTTAAAAAATGCATTTGTCCAAAAATCCGAATTAATTAAGGTCGAATCTGTCATTGAAGGCTTATGGTGTCTGTCGAATGTTCTAAGAAGATTCGATGGAGCAGCTAAATTGTACGACACCACAATCGTACATTTCCGGTCGAATGTTCCGCCTACAAGCTATAGAAGAATTCTAATGTTGTATGACACTAGTAATAAATATATTTATAAATCATTATTACTAGTCAATAGAGTTGAGCGGACACCTGGATGTTCGGGTTCGACGGGTTCGGCCGAACTTCGCAAAAAAGTTTGAGTTTGGGACCCGAACTTGACCCGAACTTGACCCCGAACCCCATTGAAGTCAATGGGGACCCGAACTTTTGAGGACTAAAATGGCTCTAAAAAAGTAATGGAAAGGGCTAGAGGGCTGAAAATGGCAGCACAATGTTGTTAAGAGCATGGCAAGTGCTCTGCAAACAAATGTGGATAGGGAAATAACTTAAAATAACATAAAATACATCAAAATAAAAAATAATAATCTTGACCTAGGAGGACGAGGTCCATATGGAGTAGGAGGTTGAGGTGGCGGTGGATGTGGCGGTGTAGGTGAAAGTGGCAGTGGAGGAGGACGAGGTAACCAACACCGATTTTTGTTTTTAATTGTATTTATTTTTAAATTAAGGTACACCCCAAAAGAGTGAGAAAGATCAAAAATACAACAATGGCTGGGTAAGGCCGGTATACATGTCTATTCTGCACAAGGTACGGACAAGTCCTGTGGGATCCATGACTGGTTCATTTTAATGAATGTGAGCTTGTCCACATTGGCTCTGGACAGGCGGCTGCGCTTGTCTGTGATAACGCCCCCTGCCGTGCTAAATACACGTTCAGATAATACACTGGCTGCAGGGCAGGCCAGCACCTCCAAGGCGTGAAGGGTCAAGCTCAGGCCATGTGCCCAATTTGGAGACCCAGAAGTTGAAGGGGGCAGACCCGTCATTTAGTACTTGTAGGCGTGTGCACACATACTGCTCCACCATGTTGGTGAAATGCTGCCTCCTGCTAAGACGTTCCATATCAGCTCGTGGTGCTGGTTGTTGCGGCGTGCTGACAAAGCTTTTCCACATTTCGGCCATGCTAATCCTGCCTTCTGAGGTGCTGGTGGTCCCCCGGCTGCGTTGACGAACTCTTCCTCCTCCTCTGCCTTCACCTGGTGCTTCCACTGTACCCCCGCTGTCAGGTAGGAATGCCACCAGCAGAGCATCTACCAGCGTGCGCTTGTACTCGCGCATCTTACGATCACGCTCAAGTGAGGGAATTAAGGACGGTACGTTGTCCTTGTAACGGGGATCCAGCAGCGTGGCCGCCCAGTAATCAGCACCAGTTAGAATGTGGGCAACTCGGCGGTCGTTGCGGAGACACTGCAGCATGTAATCGCTCATGTGTGCCAGGCTGCCCAGAGGCAACGAAAAGCTGTCCTCTGTGGGAGGTGTATCATCTGTGTCCTCTGTATCCCCCCAGCCATGCACCAGTGATGGCCATGAGCTGGTCTGGGTGCCACCCTGCTGTGAACATGATTCCTCCTCCTCCTCCTCATCCTTCACCTCGTCATCCTCCAGAACTGTGCCCTTGCTGGACAATTGTGTACCTGCCGTTTGTTGGTGCAGGAACCCACCTTCGGAGCCACTTGTGAATGACTGCCATGAAAGCCTTGGAAATTATCCCTCTTCCTCCTCCTCCTCCTCCTCCTGTGCCACATCCTCTTCCATCATCGCCGAAACGTTTTTTCAAGGAGGCATGGAACTGGTATAGTAACGCTGAGAACGGCATCATCGGCACTGGCCATGTTGGTGGAGTACTCGAAACAGCGCAACAAGGCACACAGGTCTCGCATGGAGGCCCAGTTATTGGTGGTGAAGTGGTGCTGATCCGCAGAGCGACTCACGCGTGCATGCTGCAGCTGAAACTCCACTATCGCCTGCTGCTGCTCGTACAGTCTGGCCAGCATGTGCAAGGTGGAGTTCCACCTTGTGGGCACGTCACATATGAGGCGGTGAGCGGAAAGGCCAAAGTTACGCTGCAGCGCTGACAGGCGAGCAGCAGCAGAGTGACAACGCCGAAAGTGCGCACAGATATCCCGCACTTTCTGCAGCAGCTCTGGCATATTGGGGTAATTTTTAAGGAACCTCTGCACCACCAAATTCAGCACATGCGCCAGGCAAGGGATGTGCGTCAAACCGGCAAGGCCCAGAGCTGCTACGAGATTTCGCCCATTATCACACACCATCAGACCGGACTTGAGGCTCACTGACACCAACCACTCATCGGTCTGTTGTTCCATGTCCCTCCACAACTCCTGCGCGGTGTGGGGTTTTTCCCCCAAACAGGAAAGTTTTAAAGCTGCCTGCTGTCGTTCATCCCTGGCTGTGCTGAAGTTGGTGGTGAAGGTGTTACGCTGACCGGATGAGGAGGCGGTAGAGGATGAGGAAGCGGAGTAGGAGGAGTTAGCAACAGGAGGCAAACTGAAGCGCCCTGCAATCCTCGGTGGTGGAAGGACATGCGCCAAACTGCTATCCGCCTCAGGCCCAGCCGCCACTGCATTTACCCAGTGTGCTGTTAGGGAGATATAACGTCCCTGACCGTGCTTACTGGTCCACGTATCTGTAGTTAGGTGGACCTTTCCACAGATGGCGTTGCGCAGTGCACACCTGATTTTGCCCCCCACTTGGTTGTGCAGGGAAGGGATGGCTCACCTGGAAAAGTAGTGGCGGCTGGGCACGACGTACTGTGGGACAGCCAATGCCATCAGGCTTTTAAAACTCTGCGTCTCCACCAGACGAAATGACAGCATTTCAAAGGCCAGGAATTTTGAAATGCTGGCATTCAGGGCCAGGGATCGCGGGTGGGTAGGGGGGTACTTCCTCTTCCGCTCCAGTGTTTGGGAGATAGAGAGCTGAACGCTTTCATGGGACATTGTGGAGATGGTTGGTGACCCAGGTGGTAGTGTTGCTGGCAGATCCTCTGTTTGCGGGGTGGCAGGTGCCACTGTCACTACAGAGGTGGATGAAGAGGCCGAGACTGCAGCAGAATAGGAAGCAGGAGGAGCCAGAGACCTTTCTTTGTTTTTGAGGTGTCTACTCCACTGCAGCTCGTGCTTTGCACTTAGATGCCTGGTCATGCAGGTTGTGCTCAGGTTGAGAATGTTTATGCCTCGCTTCAGGCTCTGATTGCACAGCGTGCAAACCACTCATGTCTTGTCATCAGCACATTGTCTGAAGAACTGCCATGCTAGGGAACTCCTTGGACCTGGCTTTGGTGTGCTCGGTCCCTTGCTGCATTGGGCAGTAGCAGGCGAACTGTCTAGGGGACAGACGCTCCGCTTTTGCACCCTGCTCCCTCTTCTGCTGTGTTTGTGGCTCTGTGCGACCACCGCCTCTTCCTCCGAACTACACAGGTCACCTGCATGTCGTTGATTCCATGTGGGGTCGAGGACCTCATCGTCCTCCACATCATCTTCCACCCTGTCTTCACCCCTGCCCTCCTTGTCGGTCTGCACAATTGCGAAAGCAGCAGCAGTTGGCACCTGTGTTTCTTCATCATCCCAGACGTGCTGCGATGGTCCTCCAATGTACTCATCTTGAAACATAAGTGGTTGGGCATCGGTGCACTCAATCTCTTCCACTTCTGGGGCAGGGCTAGATGGATGACCCTGGGAAACCCTGCTAACAGAGTCATCAAAAAGCAGAAGAGATTGCTGCATGACTTGGGGCTCAGACTGCTTGGCTGATTTGCAAGGGGGTGAGGTGAAAGACTGATGGACATCGGCTGCAGGTGCCAACTCTGATCTTTCAGCAGTAGACTGGGTGGGAGACAATGTGAAGGAACTGGAGGCACTGTCAGCAACCCAATCTACTATCGCCTGTACTTGTCCTGGCCTCAACATTCGTAGAGCCGCATTAGGCCCGACCAAATACCACTGCAGGCTCTGTCGCCTACTCGCACCTGAGGAAGGTGTTTCACTTGTACGTGTAGCTGGCACAGATCGACCACGTCCTCTCCCTGCAACAGGAGCTCCAGCAGCAGCACCACGACCGGGGCCACGTCCTTATTTGACGTTCTCCTCATATTTCTCAAATTTAGGATCTCGCCCTAAATGGATGTTTTTTGAATAGCAGAATAGAGCAACAGTATCTAAAGGGTGTATCTCACAGATACAGGTATGCAGAAAACGCACCAAAAATTTTTTTGCCCTAAATCAGGGGTACTGAATTAAAATTCAAGGAGGTCCGGTCGCCAAAATTTTCTTTGGGCCGAGGTCCGAACCTCAAGTCTGTGCCATCACTCAAAAAGATTGTAGTCACTGTATGTCTATCAAAACATGAGAAATGTACAATTTCCTTAGCATTTCAACAATCTTTATTGTCAAGTTTCAGTTACAACATTAAACATGTGGACAGTTAGAACTAGCATAGCTTTACATTTGCTCTTGTCTTCGTATGGAAAACAAACAACTATTTTTAACAAAAATATGGAAATAAATCAATAACTCTTTAATAAAACATAAAAAACACATCCATTTTTCAAGTAATAGAAATAAGCACCTTCTGACTTAAACTAAAGGTGTCAATTTCAAAAAGTGCACACATTATCCTGGTTTACCATGCAAAAACCTTCCCTGTCTAGTGAGAAACATGGGCTTTTGCTTGTACTGCCAGTAGTTTGAATCTTGGCTTAAATTGAGTTACTGCCATTCTCATGCACATATGTAGGTGCTCATTGGTGAGCCTGGAACGATACTTCGTTTTAATAATGTTCATAGTGGAGAAAGCTGACTCACAGCTGTATGTAGATCCAAACATGGTCAAGGTGTGTAGTGCTACCTTTGTTAGACAAGGGAAATCAGTCCCAGGAACAGTCTGTAGCCAGAAGTTAGCAGGATCAGTTCCTCCAAAGTGCTCTCTTAGTGCAACATTTGTTTGCAGGTCAATCATCTCTGTCTGTAGAGATCCCTCATGTGCCCACTTGAAGGTCTGTGTCACCTCCTTTGAAAACACTCTGACATCTTTAATGAGGAATGGATTGTGGATGAACAGGAGGATCTGCTGTCCAAGACTGAAGCCATCAAACCTTTTACTGAAGTTTCCAATGAGTTTATTTATGAAGTCAACAAAAGGAGAAACATCTCTCTTTCCTTCAATCTGTTCTTTCACTTTTGTGAAATGCAAGCACTCTCCTTGCAGATCTTCCTTGAACAAATCCAGTTTTCTCTGGAAGGAGCGGACAGCGGTCATCAAATCACAGATGGAATTTTTCTTGCCCTGGAGCTTTAAATTGAGTTCATTAAGGTGTGATGTTATGTCCACTAGGAAAGCGATATTATCCATTGTGCTCTCATCTTGTATAAACAGTGAAAATGGTCTTGCTTTCTGACTTTTGAGTTGCACTAAGAAAGCCGCTACTTCTGTTCGAATGGACCAAAAGCGTTCCAATACATTGCCTTTACTCAGCCATCTAACATTGTTGTGAAGTAAAAGGTCATTTGCATTTGCCTCAACTTCTTTAAGAAACTCTCTTAGTAAACGATGTTGATGGGATGAGGATACTCTGAGGAAGTTGGTGAGTTTCATCATCGTGTCCATGATTTCTGCAAACCGGTCTGATAGAATGGCACACAGGACGGTCTGGTGAATGATGCAATGGTAAGAAATAAGGTCAGGGTTGTCCTCTTTCAGTCGTGCCACGGCTCCTCTCTCCTTTCCTACCATGGCAGGGGCACCATCTGTGGTAACCAAGACCACTTTTTTCAGATCTATCTTCCTCTTTCTCAAAATCTCCTTAATGGCCTCATATATGTCTTGTTCTCTTGTGTGTGTCTCAAGTGGTGTTACACCTAACAGGTCCTCACAGAGTTCTTTTGTTTCTTTGTGCAAAAATCTTACATACACCAAAAGCTGGGCATTATCTGTTATATCTGTTGATTCATCAATGGCTAAAGAAATGCATGCTGCACTCTGAATAGCTGCATCAAGTTGTGCCAATACATCCTCTGTTAATATTTCAGTCTTTTTAGTTGCTGTTGACGCTGACAGTGGGATCTGGTTGATTTTTCCACACAGTTCATCTTTTTGTTTACCCTCGAGTAAAGTTTCAGCAACAGCATTCAAACACTCCTTTACAAATGTACCATCGGTAAATGGTCTTTTGTGTTGCCCCAAAATCCATGCTACTTTAAGTGAGCATTCATTTGCACGCTGCTGGGCTGTAAATGAATGTGAGAGGACTTTGGTGTATCTATCATACTGGGCTTTCAGTTCCATAATTTTACGCGCCCTCACCTCGGAATGCTGTGGATATGTTTGCGCAAAAGAACTGTGTTTTGTTTCGTAGTGACGCTTCACATTGCTACTTTTTATTAATGCCACGGTTTTGCAACAAATGAGACAAATTGGTTTTAAACTTCCCATGGGAAGAATGAACATATATTGGTCTATCCATTCATCTTTGAAGACTCGGTTTTCAGCATCTACCTTCCTTTTCTTGGCACAAGCCATGCTTTCTGGTGCTTTTCCTACGCTTTCCTCCACACACTTTGGTAATACTCTGTAAATGTAAATGTCCCCATTAGTGTTCCCCCTTACATCAGTTGCCCCTATCAGAGTAATTCATTACATTGGGTGCCCCATCAGACTAACCCCAAAAATCAGTTGCCAATGTCAGAGTACTCCCTTACATCAGGTATTCATGTCAGAGTGCCCACTTACATCAGGTTTCTGCAATGGAAGGCCCCCTTACAGCTGGTTACTACCATCAGTGTGCCCCCTTATATCATCTGACCCATTATGTAAGGTTCCCCCTCAGTGCCCCCCTTACATAGCGTGTCCTCATCAGAGTGCCCCCTTACATTGGGTGTCACCATAAGTGTGCCTCCTTACATCAGGTGTCCCCATCACATCAGGTGTCCCCAGCACATCAGGTATCCCCACCACATCAGGTGTGCCCATCAGAGTGCACTTTAAATTAGGTTTGTTCATCAGAGTGCCCCTTTACATCAGGTGTCCCCATCACAGCGCTCCTTTACCTCAGATGTCCCCATCACAGTGCTCCTTTACCTCAGATGTCCCCATCACAGCGCTCCTTTACCTCAGATGTCCCCATCACAGCGCCCCTTTACATCAGGGGTCCCCATCACAGCGCTCCTTTACATCAGGTGTCCCCATCACAGCGCCCCTTTACATCAGGGATCCCCATTACAGCACTCATTTACATCAGGTGTCCCCATCACAGTGCCCATTTACATCAGGGATCCCCATTACAGCACTCATTTACTTCAGGTGTGCCCATCACAGCGCCCCTTTACATCAGATGTCCCCATCACAGCGCCCCTTTACATCAGGGGTCCCATCACAGCACTCATTTACATCAGGAGTGCCCATCACAGCGCCCCTTTACATCAGATGTCCCCATCACGGCGCCCCTTTAAATCAGGTGTCCCCAACACAGCGCCCCTTTACATCAGGGGTCCCCATTACAGCACTCATTTACATCAGGTGTCCCCATCACAGCGCCCCTTTACATCAGGGATCCCCATTACAGCACTCATTTACATCAGGTGTCCCCATCACAGCGCCCCTTTACATCAGGGATCCCCATTACAGCACTCATTTACATCAGGTGTGCCCATCACAGCACCCCTTTACATCAGGGATCCCCATTACAGCACTCATTTACATCAGGTGTGCCCATAACAGTGCCCCTTTACATCAGGGGTGCCCATTACAGCACTAATTTACATAATGTCTGCCCATCACAGTGCCCCTTTACATCAGGTGTCCCCATCACAGTGCCCCTTTACATCAGGGGTCCCCATCACACTTCCCTTTTACATCAGGGGTCCCCATCACAGCGCTCCTTTACATCAGATGTCCCCATCACAGCGCCCCTTTACATCAGATGTCCCCATCACAGCGCCCCTTTAAATCAGGTGTCCCAATCACACCGCTCCTTTACATCAGGTGTCCCCATCACAGCACCCCTTTACATCAGGGGTCCCCATCACAGCACCCCTTTACATCAGGGGTCCCCATCACAGCACCCCTTTACATCATGGGTCTCCAACACAGCACTCATTTACATCAGGTGTGCCCATCACAGCGCCCCTTTACATCAAATGTCCCCATCACAGCGCCCCTTTACATCAGGGGTCCCATTACAGCACTCATTTACATCAGGTGTGCCCATCACAGTGCCCCTTTACATCAGGCATTCCGGTCAGAGTGCCTCCTTACATCAGATGTCCCCATCAGAGTCCCCCTTAACATAAAATGTGCCCATCAGCGTGCCCCCTAACATAAAATAAGGGTCAGGCTGATGGGCACATTTTATGTTAAGGGACACTCTAATGGGCAAATTTTATGTTAAGGGGAACCCTGATGGGCACAACAAAACGTGCCCCTTAAGGGGCACACTGTTGGACATATTTTATGTTAAGGGGCACGTTTTGTTGTGCCCATCAGCGTGCTCCTTAACATAAAATTTGCCCATCAGAGTGCCCCTTAACATAAAATTTGCCCATCAGAGTGCCCCTTAACATAAAATATGCCCATCAGAGTACACATTAAAAATATACCCATCAGCGTGCCCCTTAAAATAAAATTTGTCCATCAGCGTGCCCCTTAAAATAAAATTTGTCCATCAGTGTGCCCCTTAAAATAAAATTTGTCCATCAGCGTGCCCCTTAAAATAAAATTTGCCCATCAGAGTGCCCCTTAACATAAAATATGTCCAACAGCGTGCCCCTTAACATAAAATAAGGGACACTCTGATGGGCACATTTTATTTTAAGGGGCACGCTGATGGACAAATTTTATTTTAAGGGGCATGCTGATGGGTATATTTTTAATGTGTACGCTGATGGGCATATTTTAGGTTCAAATATGTTTATTGAGATTTTAGATGATACAGAAGGATCTCCAACATTAAGTCTGAACATTACAGTAAAACAGTGAGCGATCATAGCAACATTTGGTCCAACATGTTAAACACAGAAAACTCTTGTGCTATGCTGTGATTAATATTATCCTAGCAGTATCCTCCCTTATCCTGTGATGGACCTTCATACCCCTAAAAGTAAAAAAAAACCATACAAACCTATCCCTGACTCCCCGACTCCCGAGATGCCCCCAAGGGCTCACACTGCATCCCGGTGATCGGAGAATCCGGTGCCTAGGAAGTGTCCATAAGTTTGTCATGCATGTGTATGAGAAGAACTAAGACATGTCAACTATGAAATCTCAAAGTAGAAAGTACTGAACAGGAGGACTATGCTCCGAACAGCGATTAAGAAGTTTATAACGAAACAAATACAATTGCGTGACCTATATTAAGTGTATAAGATAGTAGTTCGTTCACATTTGTTGTAATAACCCAAAGATGCCAAGGGAGGCAAGAAATAGGAGAGGTTAGAGAAACGTGGGAGAGAAAGAGAAGTAGACAGTCCCATGTTAAGAGGGTTGAATGTGTGCACTCAGAAAACCAGGCTGTACACCGGGTATCAGAGAGATGTTGCATGCGGTGGCCCACGGTTCCCAGATGGCCACAAATTTTTCATTCTTATCAGTAAGTTTAGCGACTATTTGTTCTTGGGCCATGATCCAGGAGACCTTTCTTCTGAATCCTGTAAACGATACCGTGGGGTTCTTCCAGGCCCTAGCTATGGTTAGTTTGGCTCCCAATAGTATATAAAATGAAAGCGTCTGGGAGGTTTTGGGTAAATTGGGGATTGGGTGATTCAGAAGTGCTATATTGTGACGTGGGGAGATCAGTTTACCCGTCAGGGAACTAAGTGTGCGAAAAACCTTGCGCCAGAAAGATCTGATGCGCGGACAGGACCACCATGGGTGGAGCATAGTGCCCTCCAGTTCACAACCCCTAAAGCAAACTGGTGGTGTGCCTGCATACATTATGGCCAGCCTGGAGGGAACGTAGTACCACCGCATTAAGACTTTCAGACTAGCCTCTATCAAAGATACGTTGAGTATACCTTTAAAAGCTCGTTGCGAAGCTCGAAACCAAATCTCAGTGTCCCAGGATCCATCCACATCCTCCTCCCATCTCCGAGCATAGGAGGGTTTTGCGACCTAGTCGACAGGGCTGTGTAAATTAGGGAGATACCACCCCTCTGATCCATAGTGTCCGAGCACCAGCGTTCATAGGGTTTAATCGTATGTGTTACTGACTTGTTAGACCAAATGGAGTGCATGTAATGAGCGATTTGGGAGAAACGGAAATGTTCCGAGTCAGGCATATCCAGATCCTTTGTACAGTGTGATAAAGTTATAGGGCCCGCGGGAGAAAGAAAGTGTCCAATCCGGTACAAGCCTTTATCTGTCCACCATTTAAAAGCTCTAATATTCAAACCCGGCGGAAAGGCAGAGTTGTGGAACAGATGGGCTAGTGGTTTCAATGGGGAGGTCAGGGATGAATAACTATATATTCGAGAACATAAAGTGACCGAGTGAGAAAGCGTAGGAGAGAGAATTGCAGGTCTGATTTTCGGGTTACAACACAGCAAATAGTCGATGGTGTTCGAGGGGACAGCTTGTCTTTCTATAGAGAGCCAATCTGGTTTCTGTCCCCTTGTGAATACCATTGAGATTTGTGCTATCTGAGCAGCCAGGTAATAATTCCATAAATTCGGGAGGCCTAAACCTCCCTGTGATTTTAGGCGGAATAATGTTCCCGAGGGACATCTGTATCCTTTGTTGCCCCACACAAAGCGGACAATGGCCGATTGCAGTTTGATCAGTATCTGTTTGTTGATCGGGATAGGAAGGGATCGAAATAAGTACAATAGACGCGGTAGGAGAGTCATTTTAATGGCGTGGATTCTACCAATCCAAGATAAGCCGCTTCTCGACCATTTTTCAAGCTCTGTCCTGCATTTCTGCATAATGGGGGGGTAATTTGCTGTAAAGAGGTGGCTTATGTCAGAAGTCAATTTGATGCCTAGGTATGGTATTGCCCCGGAGGCCCACACAAATTCAAAGTTTTTAGATAATAGGGAAAGCATTTCCTGTGGAACAGTGACATTCAGGGCCGTTGACTTACTCATATTGACTTTCAGACCCGATACCTCACTAAAGGCCTTCAGTGTTTTAAGAATAACCGGGGTAGACGTAAGTGGGGATGTCACAAAGAGGAGTAGGTCATCTGCATACAATGCGCATTTATGTTCTTGTGGTCCGCATTTGACTCCCTGAAAGTCAGGGTTCGATCTGAGCGCGATGGCTAACGTCTCAATTGCTATCGCAAATAGGAGGGGAGATAGGGGGCATCCCTGCCTGGTACCCCTGCTAACAGGGAAGGAGTCTGAGTATCTCCCCATCAAACGTATTTGAGCAGTGGGAGTAGAATAGAGGGAGCTAATAAGGTTGAGGAAAAATGGGCCAAATCCCCACCTCGCCAGTGTACCAGACAGATAATCCCAATCTATGGAATCAAAGGCTTTATGTAGATCAATTGAGAGCAAGTAACCTTTTTGTTGGCCACCCCCATCCCATCGTGATTGTAAAAGTGAAATAATGTCTATCGATCTTCTGATCTGGTCCGGGCCCTGCCTCCCGGGAATGAAGCCCACCTGGTCCTTGTGGATGTAGGAAGAGATGAAACCAGACATTCTATTAGCTATAATCTTAGTCATAATTTTGACATCGTTATTAATAAGTGAAATTGGTCTGTAATTGCTCACCTCACACGGGTCTTTATCAGGTTTGGGTATGACCGAGATATAAGCTACGTTCAGGTCTGTTCCTAGCTGAGCTCCATCCCTAAGAGAGTTAAAGAACCGTGCTAAGTGCGGCGTCAGTATTGGACCAAATTTTTTATAATACCCGGTGGAAAAGCCATCCGGGCCAGGGGAGGATCCCACTTTGAGTGACTTAATGGTGGTCAAGACTTCCGTTTGAGTAAACGGGGCTTCTAGTATGTCTCTATGATCATCCGTCAAGAGGGGTAACTGTAGGTCCGCAAAAAAGTTTTCGTCTGTCCCGTAGGGGCCCCTTCGGTTCTGTTTGTATAGGTTCGAGTAGAATTGTAAAAAGGTGTCCATTACTTTATCCGGGTTCTGAGTCAAGTCACCCCCGGTTGTCCGGATTTTGGGGAAGGCCAGTGAGCGGTGTTTAGGAGTGAGTTTCACTGCCAGTTTGGAGCCTATCCTGTCTTTATGTGAATAAAATTTAGCACCCGTCCATCTAAGATGTTGTTCTGCTGCTGTAGTTAAGTGTAGGTTAAGTAGTAACCTAGCCCTGTCCAAGTTAGCTAATGAGTCTGTTGTTGGGTTACGTTTGTGCACTTTGGTCAGAGAGTGAAATTCCTCCGTGAGCCTGTGTGTCTCTGCCCTTCGTTCAGCTTTGAGCTTTGAGGATAACTGAATGAATTTCCCCCTAATAACCGATTTGTGTGCTGCCCATATTGTTTGCGGGGAGACTTCCTCCGTATCGTTTATCAGAAAATATTCTTTAATGGCTGCCTCCACCAAAGAACATTGTATTGGGTCGCTCAAGAGGATTCTTGTAATCGCCATCTGGGCGTGCTTCTCTCTCCTGAGGACCTAAGCGTGGTCACAGTGACCATTGAATGATCAGACAGGGGGGATTCTACAATTTTGGAACTCCGGAGTAGTGGTATTGTGTAGGAATTAGTGAATACATGGTCTATCCTTGCATAAGAATTATGTGGGGCTGAGAAGTGTGTGTAGTCTTTTGTACGTGGATTGACCTCCCTCCAAATATCCACCAGACCCGCCTCATGTATTATTTTAGCTATGTGCGTGCTCTGTTTGGCAGGGCGTTTGGGTTTAGCAGTACCATCTACCCGTTTATCTAGCGAAAGATCGAAGGCGATATTGGAGTCACCTCCGATGAAGACAGACCCCCTGAGATGTGGTTTCAGCGTCCGTAAAAGAGAGTCAAAAAAATTCTTCTGACCCTTATTCGGGGCATAATAGGACAAAAAGGTATATAGTTCTCCGTCTATGTGACCGGAGACTAAAACGTAACGTCCCATGGGGTCTGCAATAGTTTCCTGCTGGGAGAGGCTGATGTGCTTGGAGAAGCACACCGCCACTCCTTTCGTCTTATTTTCCGCTGATGCCAGGAAAAATTGGGGGTAGCTTCGGTGCAGAAAAGAAGGTTTGAATGTGGACGGGAAATGGGTCTCTTGTAATAAGAGAACGTCTGCATGCATGGAATGGTATTGCTGAAAGGCCTTCCTTCATTTGACAGGGGAATTGAGGCCCTGGGTGTTATGTGAAACTATTTTGAGGGTAGATATGTGCTGGTGGGCGTTAGGCATGGATCAGAGGGGATGGTTCCGCGGAGAAATGCAGGTGCTTACCTTTTCCCTGGTCCAATGGTACCCAAGGATGCTGCGTACGGAGGCTGTGTGAGAGGCCTTTCTCTGAGATGGGAGGAGGCATGTAATCCCGGATCGAGCGAGATGTCCCTCGAGCATGTGAAAGGAGAAGATAAAGGATGAAAAAAAGGGTAAAGAAGAAGAAAGGGGTTATAAGCTTGCAATATACACTTAAACAATCATACTTCAAAGACCATTGAACCGAAAACTGAGGTGGGGGGTCCCCCGACCCCCTCCCCCCCTGGAGGTGGTTGGTCTAACCATTCCACCCCCCTATACCCAGAGAGGTCTGGAATTCCCCAAAAATGGGGGTTCCAGAACGGAACCTAGGAGTACTGATAGTGTCTCCGGCTCCCGGTGAAGGTGCACTGAGTCCACCACAGCCCAAGCACCTGTGAAAACATTAAGCTGAAGGCTAGAGGTAGCCCATAATCCTAACTAAAACAGAGCGCCCCAATTAGTAGAGCGAACAAGGCGAGAGACACCCTCCAACCCAAATAACAACAAGCCCCGACCCCCCCCCCCACCCAAAATCCCAGCAAAATAAGAGTAAATGGGTTGTAATGAACCCTGGTGTCTAGTAGGCCGTACTCCCCCGGCCAGCGGGAGGAAAACCATCCGTCCGCTGGAGGAAGGAGCACATTCCCCCACACCCTAAAACATCAAACTAACCATACTATCCATAGACTGCTGGCCATAACAAAAAAAAAAAAAAAAAAACATTTTTTGTAGGTATAAGGGACAAACTAATGAGGCTGAGCATATAACAGTTTAGATCTTGTATGCGCTAGAGAAATTAATCCCCCCTCCCCACCCCAAGTTCAGGTAACCCGTAGATACAGTATTCCTGTGACTTTCTGTCTTGGTGGGTAAATTAAACATGACTGTTCACTTAATGTGATGAGTTTCGTCACGCTTAGGATCCCGGTAGTGAGGAGGAGGTATAAGTCTCAGGCACTCAGGAAGGTAACATTTTTCTCAGATCAGGGCCCTGATCAATGACGAGGGGGTCCTTCTTCAGGGTGGCAGATTTTCTTTGGATCTTTTGGAGCTTTGGGTCAGCCAGTTGTGTTGCAGTGGACTAGCAGGCGGTGGTCTTTTAGATGAAGACGGTGTGTGTCTGGAAATCTGCATGGGGGAAGGTTCCTGCGTGAGGATCCCCAGATGCAGAAGGAGGCGTTCTCCCTCCACCAAAGAGGAGAATCCATAGCTTTTATTCCTGTATGAAAAGTTCAGGCGGAGAGGGAAAGACCACCTGTATGTGATCTCCTTGCCCGTAAGGACCTGTAGTAAAGGCTTTAAGGAACGTCTTTTCTGAATAGTGAAAGGTGACAAATCAGCAAAAATCTGTATCTTGTGTCCCTGAAAAGTGAGGCTATCCGAGCTCCTGGATTTCTTCATCACCTCTTCCTTGACTGCATAATAGTGCGGTTTTACTATGATGTCCCTGGGGAGACCATCAGAGCGGGGGGGTTGGAGGGCTCTGTGAGCTCTATCCAGCTCCAGATGACTCTCTGTAATCTCGGGGATGAGGCTTCTAATGAGAGCTTTTACAGAATTTTGTACCTCTTTTTCAGTTTCGGGGATCCCCCGCACCCTAAAGTTATATCGTCTGGTTCTATTCTCGAGGTCATCTATTTTTGCGAACGCTGTTTCTAATTGATCCTGTACCTCTTGTAGTCTATCGGTATTCTGGTTAATGCGGGAAACTGCCTGGTCAGCTTTCTTTTCAATAGTGTCCATTCTCACTCCAATTTGCTGCAGGTCAGCATGAATGGAAGCTGTGATCTGTGCAGCGTTCTGAGCAAGTCCTGTGGAGAGCATTTGTGCAAATGCAGCCATCATAGATGATAAATCCGTGTGGTTAGGAAACAGGCCTGTGTTATCAGTGGCAGTCAATAGGAGGCCTGTATTCGGATCCCTCATAGGGGTTGTGGGGTAGCCTGTCATCACACTGCCTAGCAGCGATTCTGTGGAGGCTGGGGATGCGGCCAGGTTCAGGGGGGGGAAGTCAGTACCTGCAGGTGATCGCGGTGGTGCCTCCAGGACAGCAATAATGTCCTCCGTGAGCTCCGTGCTCTGAGGGCCTCGTGCAGCCGCCGCCATCTTGGCATTGCTGAGGGGACCCGGACTCGCCGTCATCTGGCCTGTCAGGTCCCTCCGCGCCTGAACCGCGGACATCTGGGCGATCCGGGAGGCTTCCCTGCTATAATATCCCGTTGTGGGTGCGCTCTGTATGCTCCGGTGCCGATTTCAGGGCCGTGGTGGAGCGGAGCTCTAGAAGCCGGCGGCCATCTTAGGAGCTGCCGCGCATGTGCCTTGATGGGCATATTTTATGTTAAGGGGCACTCTTATGTGTCCATCAGTGTGCCTCTTAACAAAATATGCCCATCAGTGTGCACAATAAAAAATATGCTCATTAGTGATCACTAATTATTAACGTGATGTCACATACCTTGAATGCAAGAGGGGCGGATGCTGCGAGATAAGGAGAGCCCGGGACCGCGAGTAGCAGGGGGCGGGACGTCACGCCCCCTACTCGCAAGGAGAGCCAGGAGTGGACCCGCGAGCAGTAGGGGGCGGGGCGCGCACATGACGCCACACCCCTATTCACAAGGAGAGCCAGGAGTGGACCCGGGAACCGCGAGTAGCAGGGGGCGGGATGTCACACCCCCTACACACAAGGAGAGCCAGGAGTGGACCCGGGAACCGCGAGCAGCAGGGGGCGGGGCACGCATGTGATGTCACACCCCTACTCACGGCCCGTGAGTGCGCGCTGCTAAACTCCGAGACCTGCGGTAAGCAGGGGGCAGGCGCAGCGTCACTGGTTGCTGGGGAAACCCGCGGTCCCAGCAAACCAGCGCTGATATTTGTTATTATACTGGCGTTCCGGAGGGAAATGTCACGTGGGCCGGACTCGGACCGCGGGTCGCCATTTAGTGACGGCTGCCCTAAATTATTATTTTTTTTAATATCAGAATAGGAGAACAGTATCTAAAGCAGTGTTTATCAACTCCAGTCCTCAAGGCGCCCCAACAGGTCATGTTTTCAGGCTTTCCATTATTTTGCACAGGTGATTTGATCAGTTTCACTGC
Source organism: Rana muscosa (assembly GCA_029206835.1). Taxonomy (NCBI): domain Eukaryota; kingdom Metazoa; phylum Chordata; class Amphibia; order Anura; family Ranidae; genus Rana; species Rana muscosa. The sequence continues at coordinate 980,977,747 of CM055122.1, read as the reverse complement.
CTTAGTAATTACCACAGCTGTTTCAACTGAGGGAAATCCTGAAAACATGACCTGTTGGTGCGCCTTGAGGACTGGAGTTGAGAAACACTGATCTAAAGTGTGTATCTCACACGTACAGATATGCAGAAAACGTTGCCAAATTTTTTTTGTCCTAAATGTATTTATTTTGAATAGCAGAATAAAACAACAGTATGTATCTCACTAAATACAGATATGCAGGAAACGCAGCAAAATATTTTTTTTTTTGCCCTAAATGGGTGTTTTTAGAATAGCAGAATAGACCAACAGTATCTAAAGGGTGTATCATTAGTAGGCATGGCTGTGATGGCTTCTAAGGGCACACGAGTTAAACGAATGTTGATTGGCTGCCCTGCAGCTTTTTAAAATGTGCCATTACATTGCTGAACACCGAACTCGAACCTGAACATACAGTAAATTGTTTGGGTTCGGGTCCGGGTACCAAAAACCCAAAAGTCCGGTACGAACCCGAACTTTACAGTTCGGGTTCGCTCAACCCTACTAGTCAACCAACATTCAAATTCTTCTATAGCCTATGGGCCGAGCATTTGACCGGAAATGTACGATTGCGGCGTCGTACAGTTTAGCTGCTTGTCGAATCTTCTTAGAACTTTCGACAGACACCATAAGCCTTCAATGACAGATTCAACGTTTGTATGTTCTTCGTCGTTCATGATGAATGGTCTACCCCAACACTGTCTCTATAATGTTGAATCTTTTCTCTCTATGTCAAATCTTTCCTCTCTATGTAGAATAATCTTGGACTTATAGAGTTAAGGTTAGGCACATTCGACCACAGGTTCGATAGACTCAGATTGTTATTGTCAGCGTCATGTCGAATCTCCTATCTATATCGAACTGTTGTAGCAACGAAAACGAAAATAAAGCATTTTTTTATGTCGGATTCTTTTGGTTTTTCGGATTCTGCGCGTTTGTTTTGGTTTGTTAAAACGATAACGAAAATACCCGAAATTCGGACGAAAATGCAATCGGACGAAAACTAATGCACATGTCTAGTGATAAGTGGTTGGTATATGTTTGTTGGAAAAAGCATTATCCTCTCAGTATAATGCTTCTTCAGTTGTACAGTTGTGCTCATAAATTTACATACCCTGGCAGAATTTATAATTTCTTGGCCATTTTTCAGAGAATATGAATGATAAGTTATAACACAAAAACTTTTCTTTTACTCGTGGTTAGTGTTTGGCTGAATTCATTTATTATCAATCAACTGTGTTTACTCTTTTTAAACAATAGGGATAAAACTTTTCAGCGTAAGGGAGTTTAAAAAGATACGTGACCACTCATTAAAATTAGAATAAAAGAGCTTTAACCTTAACCACTTCAATAGCAGGAACTTTTCCCCCTTCCTGCTCAGGACAATTTTCAGCTTTAAGCGCTGTCGCACTTTGAATGACAATTGCGTGGTCATGCAACACTGTACCCAAACAAAATTTTTATAATTTTCTTCCCACAAATAGAGCTTTCTTTTGGTGGTGTTTGATCACCTCTGCGTTTTTTTTGCGCTGTAAACCCAACATTTTTTAAAACAAAAACTGATGGGCACTGATAGGCGGCACTGATGGCACTGATAGGCGGCACTGTTGGGCACTAATAGGTGGCACTGATAGGTGGCACTGATGGGCACTGATAGGTGGCACTGGATAGGAAGCACTGATGAGGAGCTCCTGAAAGGCATTACTGAATGGCATATGAACGGCACTGACAGGCATTACTGATGGGGCACTGATTGGCACTTTTATGGGCACTGATTGGCACTGATGGGGCCACTGATAGTCACTTTTATGGGCACTGACAGGCGTTCTTTGTGGGGCACAGGCTGGCAGGTGATGGGCACTGTTTATCAGTGCAGACACCCCCCCCCCCCTCTGACAGGGAGAGACACAACATACAGGGATTTACAATGTAATACTAACATATAATCACACACATAGGTTGGACTTGATGGACTTGTGTCTTTTTCAACCTCCCCTATTATGCAACTATGTAAATCTTAATGGCAACAGAAGCTACCCAAATGACCCTGATCAAAAGTTTACATACCCTGGTGATTTTGGCCTGATAACACAAGTTGTCACAAAGGGGTTTGAAAAGCTAATAACCCTTTTGCTGCCAGGTCCTGTGCTCCATTTTGTACACTCACGTGGCCAGACCAGTTTTGCAATTTTTCCTTTGCTTTTTTATTTTTCACTTATATCTTTCAAAGTTTGTAAAAGACCCCCCAAACCATATATTTTCTGAAAGCACATGACCAGTAGAATAAAAAGAAGGTGCTACGGATCTCTAAGGTCCCACGATATTGCGCAAATGTTTATCAAAACAATATTTTTGCTAATAATCCACTATAATCATGATTAGCAGATAAATACACAGCAAATTTTACAAAATGCCTACTAAATATAAAAGCTTAATCTGTAATGATTTAATAAATAACAAATATTTGTAATTTTTACATTGCTCCTTTTTGCAAAATGGTGAATATTGAACGTACGCAAAATGTAAATATCCAAATTTCTCCAACAATCTGAAGGTTTAAATTTTTCCCTTACATTTATCAGAATTTGTGAAAAAACAACAAAACCATATATTTTCTGAAAGCATATGACCTCCAAAATAAAAAGAAGATGCTACAGATTTTTTAGACCCTGCGGTATTTGCGCAAATGTTTATCAAACCAATATATTCTCAAAAAATACACTAAAACCATTAGTAGCAGATAAAAACACAGCTAATTTTACAAAATTCCTGCTAAATACCTACTAAATATAAAAGCTTAACCTGCATGGAGTTAACAAATAACAAAAAAATAACATTTTTACATTGCGCCTTTTTGCAGAAAGGTGAAAATCGAACGTACACAAAAATGTAAATATCCAAAGTTCTCTAACAATCTGAAGGTTTTCATTTTTTCCTTACAGCTTTCAGAATTTGTGAAAGTCCCCCAAAACCATATATTTTCTAAAGGCATATTACCTCTAGAAAAAAAAGAAGGTGCTACAGATTTTTTAGACCAAGCGGTATTTGCGCAAATGTTTATCAAACCAATATATTCACAAAAAATACACTTAAGCCTCGTCCACACGGCCGGGAATCCCGTCAGGAAAAAACTGTTGGTTTTCCTGACAGGATTTCTGGCAAGCTTTCCTTGCCAAGCCGTGCACACAGACGGCCATTAAAAAGAACTGCCGTTCTTTTGAATGGCAAGAACGCGGTGACGTCATCGACTATGACGAGCCTGCACTCGTCACATTCGATGCCGTCGCCGCCATGCTACACCCTACACTACCCTTGTATGCTACCGCGCATGCGTCAAAGTCTTTTTGAGCATGCGCGGGTTTACCTGGGGACAGGTAAGCATACACACTCACGGTTTTCTCGGCAGGAAACACTCTGCCAAGAACCTTGACGAGAAAATAGAGAGCAGGTTCTCCATTTTTCTCATCGGCATTCCCGGCAGTTTTCTCGCCGAGAAAGCATACACACGCACGGTTTTCACGGCAGCTTTCTTGCCGAGAAACCGTGCGTGTGTACGAGGCGTTAATCCATTAATAGCAGATAAAAACACAGATAATTTTACCAAATTCCTGCTAAATTCCTACTAAATATAAACGCTTAACCTGTATTGAGTTAATAAATAACAAATATTTGTACATTTTAAATTTTAAAAATCGAACGTACCCAAAAATTTCTCTAAAAATCTGGAGGTTTTCATTTTTCACTTACAGCTTTCAGAATTTGTAAAAGACCCCCCAAACCATACATTTTGTGAAAGTACATGGCCAGTAGAATAGAAACAAGGTGCTACTGAATTTTAAGAGAGCGCGATATTTGCGCAAATGTTTATCAACCAATATTTTCGCTAAACATGCCCTAAAATCATTAATAGTGCACATAAACACAACATACAGTAACTTACAAAATTCCCGCTAAATTGTTACTAAAGCATCGTTCACATGCCGGCATACTAAAATGTATGCCCATGGGGGGCCATATTTACCAGCACTGTGATGCACAGGTGTTCCATGCATCCTCGTACAGGCAGTCCCATTTATGTCAATTGGGATGCAACGGCTGCACAGGCATAGATGCTGTCCCCAATCTGACACCCGTGTGGGTGTGGGTAAATGACCCCGAACGCAGACAGTGTGAGCTCAGGGACATGCATGCGGAACTTCATGGATGTAAAATTGGGAGCAACGGCTCTGTTTGTGCCGGTGCTACATCCCAAATTACATCAATGTGACGACCTGTATAGAAATGCGCAGAACACCTGTGCGTCCCTGTAAAGGTACGCTGTGTATGCCCTGTGTGAACAAGGCCTTAGGCCCCTTTCACACAAGCAGATTGATCGGGTCTGTCTGTCCGTTTTTCAGGCAGGCCTAATCGGATCACCCATTGTTCTCTATAGAGGCTGATGTAAATGGACATGTGTCCGTTTATACCCGCCTGCATCCGATCCAGTCCAGTCCGCTAAAAACAGACAGATGGGGATTCCATTCCCCATCCCTATAGCAGATCAGATTGGATGGTATTGGCTGGAAATGGACAGGCGGTCCGTTTCCATCTGACCGCCTCATAGAGAACAGCGAGCTGTGTCCGTGTCAGATCCCCCGCTGAGCAGGCAGATCTGCTTGACAGAGTTTGATCCATGGGAAAGGGGTCTTATCAGGAGCGCCCGGTCCATTAGGGGCGCTGGGGCGCCACCGCCCTACAGGGTGCCAGACTCGTACGTTTTTTTTTTCAAGCCACATGATTAGAGCCTGAGGCTCTAATTGTCATGAAAAAGGTTGGGTTCGGGCGCAGAGCATTGACAAAGGAGCACGACTGCCACGTCACACGCAGCACGCCGGCTCAGGAAACGCGTCGCATGCCAGTGACGTCATCGGCCCTCGCCTGCCGGAAAAACCATCACCCAGGCCGTGCTCTGCAGTATCTCCACCGCCGCCGGCTATTCCATCCATCTAAAGCGGTGCAGATAGGAAGAACCAGCAACACAGCGCCCCAGCAGGAGAAGGAGGCTGATGACTGACCTGATGATACCCTCTTCTACATATGGAAATCGTACAATGCCTGTTTTTATCCAGTAAAATATGAGTTGCTTGTACTGCAATCTCTTATTAAATTGTTTTAAACATCTGCACTCAGAGGCGCCTCTCCCCTTGCTTTTCTTTTCAGTACTTTTGGAACACGGTTTCTGTTTCTCCTTGATGGCAGCCCTGAGACTGTATATGTGACTGTTTTTACTACTCCCCGCCCGGGCTCCCTCCCCTTCATTCATTTATTAATTTTTTCTCTCTCCCCTCCACATGCCCCCAGAGCCTGGTCTCTATGTTTACCGATTGTACATGCATTGTACATACACTATCCTAAACCCCATACTCTAAGGATAACAGCGATTTGGACTCATGCGCATATTTACTTGTATATTGCACCCCAAACCCACCCACTTGTGACCATAGAAAATTAATATTCGCTATTGTCTTCCGGCTTCTCCTCCTGGCCAATCAGGATTGATCAGTTTAGCCGGGAGGAGAAGCTTAGGAAGCCTTGGAGGGGTAAGTGCAAGGGACATCACAGTGGAGGAGTGAGTGGGGGGGCGTCAACGTGAAGGGGTGAGTGCGAGGGAAGTCCATCACCCCATAGAGGGGTGAGTGTGGGTGGACCTTGGGGGTCTTACTATGTTTGTGTTTTTTATTTATTTTTATTTTTACTTTTTTTGGGGGTCTTTTGTGAGATATCAGAGGTCTAAACAGACCCCCATATATCTTTTTTTGAGAACACATTTTTACCAAGCCCCCCTAAGCCCCAACCTCACCCCCACCCACACCGTTCCCTCCTTTTACCCTCGCCGCGATCCCCAGCTCAGTGCAGGGAGAAGATACAAGCGGTGGGAAGGAGGGAGAGATGCGCTCAGAATAGGGATGGATTAGGGGTGCGGGGCAGGATGGGGGGCTATCTGACCAGCAGGGGGACACATCTAGGTCCCCCCCAAGCCCCATGCGGCACCTTAAACCGGCAGGAGTGGCACCGGAGGGATGCCGGCTAATTATGGCGGCTGAAGGGGTCGATTTGCGGGGGGGTCGGATCGGGAGTGGAGAGGGGAATCAGTGCTGGGGGTGCAGAAGGGGGTGAAGGGGATAGGAAAGGAGAGTGGAGGGGCAGTTTTAGGTGGAAGGAATCAGCGGGGGTGAAGAAGCAGGAGGAGGGAAGCGGCGGCATGGGTGGGGGCAATCACATTAGGGGTTAATAACTCTGATCAACGGGTTTTAATTTGAGTGACCATAAGCTTATAGGAGAGGGGGAAATGAGGTCCGTACGTCGTACTGACTTGGCCACCTGCAGGCACTTCTGTGGGTTGGTTCGGACTTGGCAGTGAAAGGGTTAAAGGTAACCATTCTTACCCGTGATCTGTTTGCTTGTAATTAGTGTGTGTGTATATAAGGTCAATGAGTTTCTGGACTCCTGACAGACCCTTGCATCTGTCATCCAGGGCTGCACTGACGTTTCTGGATTCTGAGTCATAGGGAAAGCAAAAGAATTGTCATGCCCCATAAACACGATCGTCTTTCATGCCGTTAAAAATGCCATTTTTAAAAATGGGCATTAAAACCGATCGTGTGTATGCTCCAGAGCATTTTTAACGACGTGAAAAACGGCCATTAAAAATTTCGAACATGCTCTATTTTTTCACGTCGTTTTTCATGTCGTTTTTTTTAACGACGTGAAAAACGATAGTGTGTATGCTTTTACGAGGTGAAAAAAAAACGCGCATGCTCAGAATCAAGTATGAGACGGGAGCGCTCGTTCTGGTAAAACTAGAGTTCGTAATGGAGATAGCACATTCGTCACGCTGTAACGGACTGAAAAGCACGAGGCTGAAAAGCGCGAATCGTCGCTCAACAAACTTTACTAACATGAAGGGTGGCGCCATCCGAACGGAACTTCCCCTTTATAGTGCCGTCGTACGTGTTGTACGTCACTGCGCTTTGCTTGAGCGTTTTTTAAAATGATCGTGTGTACACAAGACAGGCTTGAGAGGAAACATGAAAAAAAACGACAAGAAAAACGTTGGTTTAAAAAATGGCATGAAAAACAATCGTGTGTACGCCGCATCAAAGGATCTGCGGGAAAAGGTAGTTGAACTGTATAAAATAGAAAAGGGATATAAAAAGATATCCAAGGAATTGAGAATGCCACTCAGCAGTGTTCAAATTCTAATCAAGAAGTGGAAAATGTGGGGTTGTGTTGAATCCAAACCACGGTCAGGTAGACCAAATAAAATTTCAGCCACAGCTACCAGGAAAATTATTCGGGATGCAAAGAAAAACCCACAAATAACTTCAGGTGAAATACTGGACTCTCTGAAAACATGTAGTGTGGCTGTTTCAAGATGCACAATAAAGAGGCACTTGAAGAAAGTTGGGCTGCCTGGTCGAGTGGCCAGAAGAAAGCCATTACTACGCAAATGCCACAAAGTATCCTGCTTACAATACGCCAAAAAGCACAGAGACAATCCTCAAACCTTCTGGCACAAAGTCATTTGGAGTGATGAGACCAAAATTGTGCTTTTTTTGCCACAACTATAAACGCTACATTTGGAGAGGAGTCAACAAGGCCTGTGATGAAAGGTACACCATTCCTACTGTGAAACACAGAGGTGGATCGCTGATGTTTTGGGGATGTGTGAGCTACAAAGGCACAGGAAATTTGGTCAAAATTGATGGCAAGATGAATGCAGTATGTTATCAAAACATACTGGAGGAACATTTGCATTCATTAGCCAGGAAGCTGCACATGGGACGTACTTGGACATTCCAACATGGCAATGAACCAAAACACAAGGCCAAGTCGACCTGTCATTGGCTACAGCAGAATAAAGTGAAGGTTCTGGAGTGGCCATCCTAGTCTACTGACCTCAATATCATTGAGCCAATCTGGGGAGATCTCAAATGTGCAGTTCATGCAAGTCAGCCCAAGAATTGGAGTCTTTTTGCCAAGAGTAATGGGCAGCTTTACCATCTGATAAGATAAGGAACCTCATCCACAAATACTACAAAAGCCTTCAAGCTGTCCATGATGTTAAAGGGGGCAATACACGGTATTTGGGTAGATTCTGTTGCCATTATCATTTAAAAAGAGTAAACACAGTTGATTGATAATAAAGGGCTTCAGCCAAACACTAACAACGAGTGAAAGAAAAGTTGTTGTGTTATCATTCATATTCTCTGAAAAATGGCCAACAAATCATCAATTCTGCCAGGGCATGTAAACCTTTTGAGCACAACTGTATATATAGGCCGATCTGCTGAGAGGTTTAAATCTTCCCTAATCCATGCCCAGTGAAGAGGGAAATAGGAGAAAGCAGCGACCATAGCCCAAACAATGCAGCATCATTTTTTTCTGAATTTCAACGTAAAGACTTATTTTAAATAACATTGTGAATGCTTTACTTTTGTTCTACACATGTTCTGCTGTGCACATGAATATTTGTCTGTCCTTTCTTTTTATCTAAATTGCAATATTAAACAAAATTAAAGGGAATCTATATAGATAGAGCTATGGGAGTTGCCATTGCTGACTTGGTGGAACTTTGTGTCATTATCATATTTAATTCCTTACCCAGCTACTGACCTCTAACAGGAATTTTTAAACTCTCTGGGTATGCATAATAGTGATCATTGACACACTCAGTAGTCGCTGAGATCAAGATGACATGTATATAGCATATCTTTTTAAAATACTAAGCCAACATTGTTTTTTTATTTTTTTATTCATATTTCTTTTTATATCAAGAACATATTTTTTAAGTCAACTATTCTTGGTAGCTGGTATATGTGTGTTTGATATTATCAATTTCCATGCATTAACTTCACTGTAGGAGATGTAGTCCCATCTACACTATATTTTATGTATTGCATTTATATTCCCCAATGTGTGAGAATCTATCCTTAGCGTTTCTTTTTATCTTGTCACAGTTTTCTGCATGTACTCTCAATATGAGAAAATGATTCAATGCTACCTTAAGGGAATTCTCATTCTCCATTATCTTTTCATTTCCCTTTGTGTGGAATAGATTACAGGTTAAGATTATGTTTCATATGTTTTTCTGTACTTGTAAGCCCCAGTGGTTTTGTAGTTGTTCCATTTCAGTTTTATCCCTGTGTGTATCCTATTATGCACTAAGTCACACAGGTGATTTTGCTTCTAGTTTTACTAAGGCACAATCATTTTATTTTTAATTTTTTTAAATGTATGCCACAATTTTTAAGGCCGGTTCACACCCGAATCGCACAGGAACATTCTCTGCATTCCTGTAAAATTCCTGCACATTCCCCTGGAGTGCGATTTTGCAGCCCATTCAGTTGCCTGCACCACGTTCTGGTGTGAAGCGGCCCTTAATCAATGCAAGGTTAATTATAAGGGTTATGACTAGGGTTGAGCAAACCCGAACTGTAAAGTTCGGGTTCGTACCGAACTTTAGCGTTTTCCGAACCCGATCCCGAACCCGAACAATTGCGTGTAAGTTCGGGTTTGGGTTCGGTGTTCGGGGATGTAATGGCGCATTTAGAAAAGCTTCAGGGGCCAGCCAATCACCTTTTGTTTAGCTGGCGTGCCCTTAGAAGCCATCATAGCCATGCCTACTAATGGCATGGCTGTGATTGGCCAGTGCAGCATGTGACCCAGCTCAGTGCAGCATGTGACCCAGCTTCTATATAAGCTAGAGGCACACAGCACAGCACGTCACTCTGCTAGACAGAATAGGGAGAGGTTCCTGGCTGCTGTTGCTTATTAGGGAGAGATTGAAATACATGAGTTAGTCCTGATTCTGCAATCTGAGAGAAAAGATAGAGAGACAGTGTAGGGGAAGGTTCCTGATGGTGCTTTCAGGGAGAGAGATTTATATAGGAGTCCAGATTCAGAGATCTAATAACTCAGCGATCTGCATAGGTTTACCTGTTTGTTTTGCAGTGCACAGTCTTTTTACACTGCAATGAGCCCAGTGTCAGAGAAAATGTAACTTTTATGTGCAATCTCAGTGCACCAGCACTGCATATGTTACGTTGAGAGATACACCATTTCCATACTCTTGCAAAAAGACCCATTTAGGGCAAAAAAAGGCACTTTATTGTGCTCTTGCAAAAAGACCCATTTAGGGCAAAAAAGTTAATTAAAAAATTAGCATTTTATTTTGCTTGTGCAAAAAGACCCATTTAGGGCAAAAAAAATAAAAAATTGCACTTTAATGTATATACTCGAGTATAAGCTGACCCGAGTATAAGCCGAGGTACCTAATGTTACCACAAAAAACTGGGAAAACTTACTGACTCGAGTATAAGCTGAGGGTGAGAATGCAGCAGCTACTGTGAGTGGAAGAGGGTCAACAATGCCCATTTGCACGCCTCACTGTGCCCATTGCAACTTCACTAAGCCAATTGTCACTGCCCATTGCCACATTACTGTGCCCATCCTCACTGTGCCCATCCTCACTGTGCCCAACTTCACTGTGCCCAACCTCACTGTGCCCCTAAAATTGAAATTGAACATTGTAAATTGTACCTGAAAAAAATTGAGAGGCTGCGGCGTCCATAGTTTAAAACTTGCGGTCTCTTCCTGGTCCCTTCCGTGATAGGCGTAACTGTGTCTGCTTATCATGCCTATCACGAACGTTCTCTCATCCTCAGTTTCCGAGCAGACGTCCGTGATTGGCGGAACACTGAACACAGTGTCTGCTGGGATGGGTGAGGATGAGAGAACGTTTGTGATAGGCGATTCTCAGCAGACACAGTTCCGCCTATCACGGAAGGGACCAGGAAGAGACCGCGAGTTTTAAAAGATGGACGCCGCAGCCGCTAAATTTTTTTCAGGTACAATTTACAATGTTCAATTTCACTGACTCGAGTATAAGCCGAGGGGGGGGGGGGACTTTCAGCCCAAAAAAAGGGCTGAAAATCTCGGCTTATACTCAAGTATATACGTACTCTTGCAAAAAGACCCATTTAGGGCAAAAAAAATATTTTGCAGTGTTTTATGCATATCTGGAGGTGTGTGAAATAACCAATTTCTATATATTTTTCTTCTACTGTGCTATCCTAAAAAAAAAAATTTTTTTGGAATAGCATTTTCTGCAGTTCTGTAGCTGTGCGATCCAGCGATTACGTTGTGGTCTTGCAAAAAGCCCCATTTAGGGCCACACAAAATATTTTGCAGTGTGTTATGCATGTCTGGAGGTGTGTGAAATAAACAATTTCTATATATTTTTCTTCTACTGTGCTGTCCTAAAAAAACAACATTCTTTTTGAATAGCATTTTCTGCAGTTCTGTAGCTGTGCGATCCAGCGGTTACATACTGTGGTTGTGTTGTGGTCTTGCAAAAAGCCCCATTTATGGCCACAAAAATTCTTTTGCAGTGTGTTATGCATATCTGGAGGTGTGTGAAATAAACAATTTCTATATATTTTTCTTCTACTGTGCTATTTTAAAAAAGCTAATTTTTTTTTTAATAGCACTTTCCGCAGTTCTGTAGCTGTGCGATACAGCGGTTACGTAAGGTGGGTGGGTTGTGGTCTCGCAAAAAGCCCCATTTAGGGCCACAAAAAATAGTTTGCAGTGTGTTATACATATCTGGAGTTGTGTGAAATAAACAATTTCTATATATTTTTCTTCTACTGTGCTATCCTAAAAAAACAACATTTTTTTTAATCATGCAGCAGTCTCTTCTGCTTTTTGATGACTCTGTTAGCAGGGGTTCCCAGGGCCATCCACCTAGCCCTGCCCCAGAAGTGGAAGAGATTGAGTGCACCGATGCCCAACCACTTATGTTTCATGATGAGTACATGAGAGGACCATCGCAGCACGTCTCGGATTTTTGTAGCGCACAGATCCTTTCCCCCTTACCTGCCTTTATGTTGTTGGCTCCTCGCAGGAGGGAGAAAGGCACACCGCACTACCAGCCCGTACCCTCCTATATAAAGAGGTTGAGCGGTGTACTTGACGGGCCGTGTCCACAGCCGGAGTCAAAACTCCTCCAGAGGATGATTCTCACCTCTACTGTAGGTAGAGGCAAGTCCTTGAATTCCCAGTAAAGTCAATGTCCACACCAGCTGAAACTCCAACTCTTATTCTCTTATGGCAAAATAAACTGTACTCGGATAGAAAAGGTTAGAGCAAAGAAACAGGACAGCTTAAGGTGTGGAGGAGGTCCAGGCACAAACGTAGCACATTCACTTCACTGCTTAGGTTTCTCAAACAGTTTTAGGCGCACGGTCTCTGCCACAGACCTTTAGGTTGGTCTCTGCCACAGACCAGGTGTACAAGGCCCCTGCCACGGACCTGGAGAACTTTGGTCTCTGCCACAGACCAGGGTGTATAAGGCCCCTGCCACGGGCCGGGTGAATAAGGCCTCTGATACAGTCAAGATGACCTTGAGCTTCTCCTTCTACGAACCTAGCCCATATCAAGGGGAAGACATCTCTCCAGGGAGTCAACAGACCCTTCCTTCACCGTGACTCCCGCATCGGTCCATCAGAATGATCCTCCCTTCCCTGGAACAGGGTCCCCTACACGAGGCGGCACCCTAAGACTCCTCGACCCTTAGCGGACTCCAGACGAAGGCTCTGGACTCCAGGCTTTACTCCCGCCCCTAGGCCTCCATACCCAGGGCAGCAGGAACTCCAGGATAGTACCTCACCCCGGGCTAAAGGTGCCCAAGATGGAACAGGAACATGTGCACCCAGGCCGAAGGCACCTGGGCGTGGACCCCACTGGACATCAGCCCCCAGGCCAAAGGTCTGCCCCTTTTATATCCTCTTCCGGCATGCACAGCAGGTTCCCCGCCCCGCTGTACTACTGCCAAGAGGGGACACAAAAGGCACAGCACTGTATCGGCGGTTCAACCCTAGCCTACCATGGCAGCGCCACCTGTAGGCCGCAGGGAACTGCACACCAATACTGTCCCCCGAGGACAAAATGGTCCATTAATCCTACAGAATTAGGGTGTTTGAGCCTATTTACCACTCAAACACTTCCCTTAAATTTAGCACCCCGCTACATTTTTATTTCAAAGTATTTTATTTTCCCACTAGCTTATCCATTAAATTGAATAATTTTTTTACAGAAAGGGCGTATTCTGGGGCATTCCCACCATATGTGTGGCATTGTGCCGTTGAGTTTCTGAGGTTCTTAATGACTTCCTGTACCTCTTCTGCTGAGAAGGGGGCCTCCAGCATATTTTTTTATTTTTTTATTTTTTATATGTTATTTTAAGTTATTTCCCTATCCACACTTGCCATGCTCTTAACAACATTTTGCTGCCATTTGCAGCCCTCTAGCCCTTTCCATTACTTTTTTAGAGCCTTTTTAGTCCTCAGAAGTTCGGGTCCCCATTGACTTTTTTCCGAAGTTCGGCCGAACCCGTCGAACCCGAACATCCAGGTGTCCGCTCAACTCTAGTTATGAGAAATACTTGTTTTTAAATGACATCCCACTTATTGTTATGTGCACTTTTCTATGAACTGTCAATATACAGAGGTGGGATACAGGAACAGGGCAACTCCTGAAATGCTGCATGCAGTTTCTTGTCAAATGTCATTATAAACTGCCAATGTGCAGTTTATTTATCAACAATGCAAGGAAAAGTTATCAACTCAGTTTACCAAGATATATTAATTATTTTTATTATTTCATAACTTGTTTGACACAGTATTTAATCCACTTGCCATACATTGCATATGTGTAAAATTATCATTATATTTTTTGTACAGTATGAAGTACCTTGTTATTTTTTAGTAATTCTTTGCAACTTCTAAGCTAAAACTGTACTTCAGGCAAACAACTAAATGAAAAAAAACTGATAAGCATTAATCTCTGTCTCTCTGCTTTTATTTTCCTATCAACACACTCCTTGCACTGCACATACCTGATTGGCTCTTGTTCCAGTAGACTGCAAGAACTCATCTACTTATATTCCTTGCATTTAAAAAAATATATGTGTATAAAATATATGTATTGATGGTTAAAGAGCTGCAATAATATATGGTTTTTATATCTGCCTGGAGTTCAACTTTATTTTATTTATTTTTCCCGATCAGAAATGCAAGTAAACATAGCATACAATTGGGGGCGTGGCCTAACAAGGAATGTGAGCGGACCTGCTGCACGGAGCTCCTGCTAATGATCCTGTCCTAGATCCTTTCCTCGCACGAGATTTCACCCGTTTCTGCCCAGTGCTGATACCCGCTGCCTCCCTGAGCCGCCCGGTACCGCCAGACACTGGAACCGAGCCGATGATGACCCAGGGAAACCGTGGGGAAGCCGCGGCCATGGAGCCCCAAGCTGACCAAGATGGCGCCTGGCAGACTCAGCCTCCCAAAGCACAGCGTGGCCTGGAGAAGAAATCAGAGAAGGGGGGTGAGTCAAACAAACCCCTAAAGCCAAAAGAGCAGCCCAGGGACATGCTGTATTTCACCAAAAAGCTTTCTGGGCGAACAGACTCCCCCTTGCCTGCCTCACAACAGCATCCATGCTCCCCTGGGCCTGATAATGGAGAAGACACAAGCAAGCTTGATGACACAGTGCCATTAGATGCCCAGCATGATCCCATGTCTGACCTGCTTGATTCCCCTTCAGAGGACAGTACTCAACCATCCCTTAGTGAGATCCTGCATGCAGTTCACAAATGCACTGCCTCTGTGGAGGATCTCAAGGAGAAGTTTGAGGGCTGAGGGAAACAGTGTCTCTTATGCGGCAGGACCTCCAAAAGATCAGGGAGAGAACCACCGCAGTGGAGGGTCGGGTGAGTGATATGGAAGACCAGCTGCCCCCCCTGACCAGAGATGTTAGAGTGGCTACCCAAAATGCGTTCCAAGCACTTAACAAAACTGACGACATTGAGAATCGCCTAAGACGCAACAATATGCGCATAGTGGGACTCCTGGAAAAGGTGGAGGGCAGGGACCCCACAACATTTGTTGAAGAATGGCTGCAAGAAGTATTCGGGAAGGAGGCCTTTTCTCCTATCTATACTGTGGAGAAGGCACACAGGGTACCACCGAGGCCCCTCCCGCCTGGCAACCCCCCGCTCGATCCTTGCCAGACTTCTAAATTACAAGGACATAGAGGTGGTGTTGCGCCTGGCCAGAGAGAAGGGTGCGGTCCCCTACAATGGCGCCAAAATATCATTCTACCTGGACTTTTCCACGGAAGTGCAACGCAGACAATCGAAATTTGTGGATGTCAAGAAACGGCTCCAAAGGCTGCAGCTGCCATATGCTATGCTGTTCCCGGCCAAGCTGAGGGTGACGGTGGGTGGCCAGAACTAGTTCTTTGAAAACGCACAAGATGCAGCTGCCTAGCCGGACCACAATGAGCAAGACCTCCACCGCCGCGGACGAGAAAACGGAGCAGGATGACCCTGCATGGCCGTCAGAGTACCGGGGAAGGAAGGGTGCTATGTTCCTTATACAGTTTGCCACTTTAAAGAGGAACTACCAATGTATCTTAAACACGGCGAACAACTTTCCATTTTTCCACTTTTTGTTGGTTCCACTGTTTACACCGGCCCACACGGGTGATGCTACCATGTCGGGTACTTGTGAGCCACTTGAAGCCATGGGTTACATGGTTGTTATTTCAATGCCCTGTTGGCACGAAAAGACAGACTAGAACATATGCCTTACAGCCCCTGGGAAGCTTTAGTTATGTGCGTTTAATCATGGCTGTATCCCAGGGCTCCCACTATCTCAGTTTGTGTGGTTTTTTCTACTCCCATTTCTCGCAGATGCGCAAGACTGACTGCCTTTTACAAACACTGTATTTCCAATGTGCAGCCCCCTTGCAGGGCAAGTGCTCTCTGTTGCAATGTATGTTACCACACCCAGACCATCGAAGTGCCCAGACCGGCTGGCTAGCTAGGGGAAAGTTGGTTCACACTGGGCTCCCTTCTCAGTATGTTTTTAAAGTGGTTGTAAACCCTTTTAAACCTTTTTTTTTTAAAACTACCTGTAAGAGAAAGGCATAATGAGCTAATATGACTAGCATAATAGCTCATTATGCGTCACTTACCTTAGATCGGGGCCCCCGAAGCCGTCCTCGTCTCCCTCTTCAGCCGCATCCATCTCTGTGGCGATAGCCGGAAGGTTACTTCCGGGTATCGCCGCTCCAGCCAATCACAGCTATGCCCAGCGATTGCTGGGAAGTAGCCACATTTGTGAATGGGATTAACCCCATGAATGCGCCGTTGTCTATGGCGCACATGCGCCGTAGACAGCGGCGCCTGTCATTTAACTAAATATCTCCTAAACCGTGTAGGTTTAGGAGATATTTCTTGCACCTACAGGTAAGCCTTAATCTAGGCTTACCTGTAGGTGCAAGTTGAAAAAGTGGGTTTACAACCACTTTAACTGTATGCAATGTTATCCACACCTATAGTATCTTGGAATGTCCGAGGAGTGAATGACCCTCTGAAGCGGACCATGATCTCCTCCTGCTTGCGCAAGTTCCACCCAGTCATCATAGGCCTGCAGGAGACCCATCTCCCGAGGGACAATGTGGGATGTTTGCAATATGCATGGTTGGGCAAGTCGTATCACTCCACTCATTCTGCTTACTCTCGTGGGGTGAAGGTACTGATACACAAAGCGCTGGTATTCCAGGAGATTGACTCGATTGTGGACGCTTCTGGTAGATTTGTATGTATTTACTGTAAACTATATACGTTAACCTTGCTTTTGGCCTTCATATATATTCCACCCCGGGACGTGTTGCAGTTGCTGCTGTCGTACCTGGCAAACAAGCCTGATGTTCCGGTGTTGATTATGGGAGATTTCAACTGCTATCTAGACCCCAGATTGGATATGCACCCCGATCCTCCCCCCCAGGGGCGGCAGAGGTACCTCTCTAAGCCACCTGCTTTTGGAGGTGGGTTGGGCGGAAGTCTGGCGTACACGCAACCTGGACACAAAGCAGTTTTCCTGCTTCTCCAAAACTCACGGATCCCTGTCACGTATTGATCTATGCGTAGGCACAACTAACATGGTTGATTACACTTCCAGGGTGGAATATTTCCCCCGGGGAGTGTCTGACCATTCCCCCATGGCTCTTTGGCTGATTACACAGCCCCCCACTGTAGTAATTGGCATGGCATAAGGACCCCCATTATAGTGAGATGGGGTCATATATTCTAGCTTGGACATACGAGTTAGGGAAATTCACTAGTGTTATAAGTTTTATAAGTATTATAAGATAGGTTGAAATCTTGTATTTTGTATGGAGCAGCAGTTTTGCAAAAGCATGCATAAATTGCAATGAGTAGCATGATTTGCGGAGTGCTGGTCTATTTTTAAGCTGGCCCTTCCTGGGCACTGTCTGGTAGGCATTGGTACAGGGAAGTCAAACCTTGTGAAACCTTGTGACTATGAGCTATAACACCCGTGGTGATTCTCGTGATTGATTCTTATTAATAACGAAACTGTCAGCCACCTTGAGAGGGTCAGGACGAGTGTCGGCCATCTTGAGAGTGGCAAAATGTCTACTGTATAACGATAAAATGTATACCCACTGTATTAACCACACCCCTCCCTTACCCCTCCCTCTTCTATAATTGGGTTATGATAATGACTATATAATGTCTACCCCTGCAAAAGAATAAACAGATTTCACTCTGAGCGCAAAGCCTGCCTTGTCTCTTTTCTTGCATTTGAAGAAATCTCTCAGTACTGATCCTGTATCTTTTGGGTGTGGCAATTTGATTATTTTAAGCTGGTCTGAGGGGGTAGAGGGACTACCTGTTCAAATTTCCCAACAGTAGTGGAGGCACTGCTGAGATTACGGATTCGGACTGGTAAACGTGCGAGGATCTGCATCGATTACTGCTGATGAGTAGACATTTTTGTCTTAATTCTGACGGATTGTTTAGTTGCCGAAGTGTTGATGGGAGACCTTAGGTTGTTTTAAAAATTTCGTTTAAGAGGGGAAAGACCAGACCAGGCTGTTTAAAGAGGCTGTGGGGAGCCTGCTGTGGCTTGTCGTGGGCAAGGCCATTTTGAAAAGTAGCTACAAGGGTACAGAGATACCTTAAATAGACAGTTGCCACCGAGAACAGGGAAAAACTTTTCACTAATCTTGCTACTTCTGTCTGTCGCATTCTGCTTACCAGTATTTAAGACAATTTGTTGTGTGGGATGCACTGTGTTTTGTTGTTGAGGAAAAGGGACAAATTAAATTAGAGTAAAGTAAATGTCCAGGTATTTGGTGAGTATGTATGCATATTCATTATAAGTTTGCTAATGGTTTCTTTGAAGAGAAAATGGTATAGTATGTGAATATGATATGATGTCTCCCCTTTGCCAGTATTGAAGTGTAATTATAATTGCTTGATTTTTGCTTGAATTTTTTTTTTTAATTGGTTTGGTAACTTTTGAGAGTAACAGGCAGGGGAAATTGAGAAGTTTGAAAACGAATGTGTTTAGGTGGCAGGTGGATGTTATGTAAGGTAATGGAGTGTTTGGACAATGCCCCATGGTGTGATGAGAATAGTAAGTGAGAGGTAAATGTGTTTTAAATAAAATATTCTACCTATAGAGGGTTAATTAAGTGATGTTTAGAAGGTAGAGAGAGATTTGAGTTAAAGAAGGTTTGCATTTTTACGGAGTCTTTTTCAATGCATTTTTTGTTTTCACTGAGAAACTGACACACAAAGAAAGGAAAAAAAAAGTGAAGGAAAGTGCATTTAAAAAAGCGGAAGTCAGCAGCAGACAGTGAGCTGGTTTGAGAGTTAAAGGGGAACCGTCTGCAGAGGCACGGCTTCACCAGGCGTGGAGAATTAGACTTTTTGATCAATCGTTTTGATTAATTTGTGTTTTTTTCATGACTTGCTGTAGCCAGTGCAAAGATATTGTCGTTGTCATTTTATTGATTTATGAGGTATCTTTGAGGACGTTTTAAAGGAAAAGTGAGATAGGAGGTTCTGGGCAGTTAAGGAAATTAACGCAGAAAGAGTTTTTGTTTAAGAAACGGAAGGTAAAGTGTCATGGGCCAGGGTTTAAAGTTTGGATTATCAGTATGTTGTTAAAATAAGGATTTTTGTGTAAATGTACCCTGTTTATTTGTTTTGTTGTTTGCTGATGTTTTTGAGGTTACAATGGGTCGGTACAGGTGGGGAGGTTAGCATCCCACCTCCTGCAAGGAACGGCCCCTGGTGTTGGGGTCTCGGGAGATTTCGCGAAATTACGGTACCAGAGATTCACAGAGATACTGAGATGCTGGTTTATTGGGCGGTGATAAAATTGTAGCTGCTGGGTACGCTGACGGGGGGGGGGGACATGGTGACTGGTGTGGGGGTCTGGATGGGATGGAGGGAAGTCAAGAAATCTTCCTACTTCCCCCTTGGATCCCCCCCCCGGGTTCCCTGTTAGCTCCCTGATTCTCCACCTCTGAGCTGGGGGTGTGAGTTCTGACACAGATTGCCGGTGGAGCACTGAGATCGCAGCTTCATGGACTGGCCGTTTCTGTGTTGGTCATTGAGGGTTCTCAGTGTGTGGAGGTCATCGGTGGGAGAACGTGTACAAACGCTTCTCCCTCAATTGTCTCTGTTTTGTACACTGTGATCGGTGGTGATCCTTGGGGGTCGCTGCTGTGGCGTAGTTTCATAGACGGACACCTAGGTAAGGGAAAGTTGTTGTTAATAGAGAGAAATGCTTAAATTTTATGTGTATGTAAATGTTTGTCTTGTCTTGGAATTCCAATTTAGAGTATAAGTTGTTTTTTCTTCTGAATACAGATGGATTGTTGGTTGGTTGATATGTGTCCTATGATCCTGGCAAGGAGGATTTTAAAAAGGTGGGCAGGTGAGAGGGACAGAGTAGGGTACTCATCTGTGTGTGGTGCTTTAGGAGGATGGACTCGCAGATTTGGACAAGGACAAGTTACTCCTATCCAAAGTATTGTTTAGCACAATACACATGTCCGCTTGCTGTTTTGCTTCGGGTGGAAGAGGGGATCAAACCACCAACCAGGTTTTCACCAATGTTTTTGCGCAGAGCATATATTTGTATTCCATATTCAGCAAGTCAGAGAGATTTGCTCGACTGGAGATTTTAAGGAGGATTTTATTTGAGAAAAGTTATCTATATAGATTTAAAATATGTTATATATGTTGTTTGTAAAATGTTGCAACTATTTGTCAGTCTATTCATAAAATGTGTTAGGCACATAGGCCCATGCCCACTGCATAAGTTAAATGGGAACATTAAAGGAGGAGTGTGACACATCACAGGTAAATTACATGTATGCGCTGGTACCAAATGTGTTTGTTTTATTGGGGAAATATGATTAGATACAAATTTTTAAGAGAAGCATTTTCAATGTATATGGGGTGTTTTTGTTTGTTTGAGTTGGGCTCTATTTTCCACTGTTGCAGTCCCAGGGTCGCGCGTTTTGCAGTGCAATTTTGCGGTGCGATTTTGTGCGACCAGTGAAAACCGTGTGGGGACGGGTCGCACTGAGGTCGGAACGGACTGGTGCAAGAGCCTTTTTCCGGAATCACTGCGAGTTGGGTCACACCGGTTGGAGCGGGGAGCCTTGAGGTCTGTTTTTAGGGACTGTGTTAGTTGTGTAAGTTGTTTATTCTTGTATTATTGAAATTAAAAGGTTTTAACGGTATTAAAGATGAAAGTATGGAAAATGATGGATGAATGGTATGGCCAGTTGAATGTGGAGTGAGAGTGTGGTTGTATTCTGTTTAATGTTATATGTTTTTCCCTAAAAAGTTTGGGGTTAAATAAGAAATTTATAATGGAGATTTTGGAAACAGAAGGGTGAAATTTGGGAAAAATGTTCGAAGAGTTACTGAAATTAAGTAACCAGGATCTGAATACATTGCTGCATATATTCCGTCTATGAGGTACTGAAATGTGATGGGAAAGTTTGTATGAATAACAGTCGGAATGACCATTCTGGATATTTACCGTTTGAATTTCCAGGGTGTCAGTCGTGAAGTGTTAACGATGTAATGTTGTTTATCGATAAATGTTTTGTTTGTTGCTGATGTATTTGCAAAGGTGGGAGGCCTTTGGGTTTGGGTAAAATGTTCTGTTCTGAGTTTCTCGGGTCCATTTGAGTCCCGGGGATAGAAGAAACTAAAGGTGTTTACGTTTTGTTGAAGTTCTTCTATAATACTGGATTTAAGAAAGGTGTTTAGTTAGTGTGACAGCAGGAAGGTAAAGTCACCTGGTTGCATCCAGGGGGGTAGATATATTTCTCCCAGATTCAGGCTTTATGCTGACTTATACAACTAGGGTGGAGAGTTGTATAAGCCCAGCTGAGGCTAGTAGGCTCATGGATGACTCATACCTCTAGGGAGAGTGTGGGGCGTCGTGCAGACAGAGATGAGGAGACCAGCTGAACCTTGTCAGCTCATTTAGGCCTCTATAAGAACTCCCAGCTTCATTAGATGTTAGCTCATGCCTGGAACCAGACCTGTGTGGACTGTCTAGGGAGAGTGAACCCCTGTGCGGTGAGGCAAAGCCTGTGTGGCTATTTGTTTGGACTTTTACTAAACCAGGGACTTAGGGACTAGGACAGCACCAGGCTGATCCCAGTTGTTAGTTTAGGAAACCTGCATGTTTAGTCAGAGGTCAAACTGACCAGGATTTATTTTGTTTGTTTCTTTTTGGCTTTGCTGTGTTTTTGTCACTGTACATAGAGAAATAAACCGCACCTTTTGATTTTGAAAACCACAACCTCCGTCTGCTGGCCCTGTTTTTGTGTGGGGAGCCCAACCAGGGGGTCACACACACCCGCTACCGAGTTAACCCCCTCACAGTTGGTGGAGAACCAGTGGCAGTTTTTTTTAAGCCAGCATGGAGGAGATACTGAAACAGCTGGCTCTAGCAAATGCCAATCAACAGCAGACAAATGCAGGTTTGCAAAGGAGCCTTGCAGCCCAGCAGCAAGCTCATCAACAAGCCCAGCAGCAATCTGAGGCCCGCTTCATAGACCTGTTACAGAAGCAAGAGCAGAGACTACAACAAATGGAAGCAGTAATGCAGCAACGTCCGCAGACCAGTGAGGAAAGCCGTCCCACTAATACCGCGTCCTTTGGGGTGAGTCGTTTATTGACAAAAATGACTGGAGAGGATGATCCAGAGGTATTTTTGACCACATTTGAAAGGACTGCTGAAAGAGAAAAGTGGCCTGAGGAGCAGTGGGCTGGACTGGTGGCTCCTCTGTTAACTGGTGAATCGCAGAAGGCTTACTATGACCTAGAGCCTGACCAAGCAAAAGACTATGTGATGCTAAAAGCTGAAATATTGGCAAGGCTGGGTGTCACCCTGGCTGTCCGGGCTCAGCGTGTGCATAACTGGACTTTCCAGCTTGGAAAACCCCCCAGGTCTCAAATGTATGATCTCATTCACCTGAGCAGGAAGTGGCTACAGCCAGAGACTTTGTCCGCACCAGAGATTGTGGAACGTGTTGTAATGGATCGGTTTTTGAGAGCTCTTCCTACTGCCATCCAAAAGTGGGTAAGCCATGGAGACCCAGAGACGGCCGGTGGTCTTGTGGATCGTGTAGAGAAATACTTGGCTACAGAGAACCTGACGGCCTCTTCCAGAGACTCTCGGACTTTCCACCCTAAGACCAGACCATCCCCAGGGGCGGATAAGAGGATTCCAAGGGGTAAGGGTGGAGAGAGTGAGAGGGTGGGAGCTCTACCCCAAGTTTGGCGAGAACAGCCTGGGAAATCAGCGGCTCAAGAGGCCGCAAGAAGGATCGTTTGCTACCGCTGCCGGCAAGCGGGACATATTGCAGCCAATTGCCCGGTTGTGGAGGAACCCATGCAATGTGACTTTCTGATGGACAGACGTCAGTCGCTGTGTGCGACAGTCGCATGCACTGCCATTCGGGGAACTGAGAAACATTTATGCAAAATGTGTATTAATGGTAGAAATGTTGTGGTATTACTGGATTCAGGTAGCCTTGTGACCCTGATAAAGGCTGAATTAGTTAAAACAGAGGTCTCTGGGAATAGCAAGGTAGCTGTTATTTGTGTGCATGGGGACACCCGAGAGTATCCAGTGACTACAGTGTGTTTCGAGACCCCCAAAGGTACCCTCTCTCATCCAGTGGGGTTAGTATCTCAATTACCGCATGATGCCATTGTGGGAAGGGATTTTCCGAAGTTCTGGGAACTGTGGGATGATCCTGAGCCCCCCACTGGTGCCCCTATGTACCAGGAATGTGATAGCCAGAACTCCTCTGAGAGTGGGGAGGACTCTCCAGAATTTCCCTTGTCAGTATTGGCAGGGGAGACTCAAGAAACTGGAGAGGAGCCCACCTCCTCAGACGAAAACCTACCGTCTGTGGAGTTTTCTGATCTGGAGGTTCACAGGGAAAATTTTGCCACAGAACAGTTAAAAGACCCCGCCCTAATAAAGGCACGGGAAAACGTAGTGGAAATAGATGGCGAGTTAGTGAACCCAGATAATACCTGCACTTACCCATACTTCAGCGTAGAGAAGGACCTACTGTATCGGGTGGCAAAAAGGGCAGAAGAAACCGTTGAGCAGCTGGTGGTGCCCAAACCTTACAGGAAGTTGGTGTTGGAGTTGGCCCATGGGCACATTCTTGGAGGTCATCTGGGGACAGAGAAAACCCGAGAGAGGGTATTACAGAGATTCTATTGGCCTGGGGTGATGAAGGACATAGAAAATTATTGTTCCTCCTGCCCTGTGTGTCAGAGGTCGGCCCCGATGCCACATTTCCGTAGCCCGCTGGTCCCTCTACCCATCATTGAGGTCCCGTTTGAGAGAATCGCAATGGATTTGGTAGGTCCTATAATCAAGTCCGCTAGGGGGCACCAGTACATATTGGTTATAATGGACTATGCCACCCGTTATCCAGAAGCGATCCCTCTCAGAAATACCTCGGCCAAAACCATAGCCAAAGAGCTATCTCTTGTTTTTAGCCGGGTGGGTATTTGTAAAGAACTGCTTACGGACCAAGGTACACCCTTTATGTCCCGGGTTATGAAAGAGCTGTGTAAATTGTTCAAAGTGACGCAATTGCGTACATCTGTGTATCACCCCCAAACCGATGGGCTGGTTGAAAGATTCAACAAAACCCTAAAACAAATGTTGAAGAAAGTGGTGGATAGAGATGGAAAGGATTGGGACTGTCTACTTCCTTATTTGATGTTTGCTATTAGGGAGGTGCCCCAATCCTCTACGGGATTCTCCCCCTTTGAGTTACTGTATGGGAGACACCCAAGAGGGCTGTTGGATATTGCCAAGGAAACTTGGGAAAGTGAGAGTTCTCCCCACAGGAGTGTGATTGAGCATGTCGCCCTGATGCAAGATCGAATTGCACAGGTAATGCCCATCGTGAAGGAACATTTGGCCCAAGCGCAGTTGGCACAGCAGAGAGTGTACAACCGTGGAGCAAAGACCCGTACCTTTTCCCCGGGGGATAGGATATTGGTACTTGTCCCTACGGTTGAAAGTAAATTCCTTGCCAAATGGCAAGGCCCCTACGAGATAATGGAAAAAGTGAGCGAAGTGAATTACAAGGTCAGACAACCAGGAAGGCGAAAGCCCGAACAGATATATCACGTTAATCTGTTGAAAGCCTGGAGGGATAGAGAGTCCCTAGTCGCAGAAACTTGGTCACCAGCTCAAACTGGTTGCGTGATTCCGGAGGTTGGAATAGCAGCCACCTTGTCACAACCCCAACAACAGGAGGTTAAGGAGTTTGTGCTTCGCAACAAGGAGGTGTTCTCTGAGCTGCCGGGACAAACATCTGGGGTAGAGCATGGTATTATTACCCCGCCCGGTGAAAGGGTGAAGTTAAAACCCTATCGGATCCCAGAGGCCCGACGGGAGGCAATACGGGAGGAAGTACAGAAAATGCTGAACTTAGGGGTGATAGAGGAGTCCCAAAGTGATTGGTCTAGTCCCATTGTGTTGGTGCCTAAACCGGATGGGAGCTGGCGATTTTGTAACGATTTTCGTCAGTTGAACAAAGTTACAAAATTTGACACCTACCCCATGCCACGTATAGATGAGTTGATCGACCGGCTGGGAACAGCCCGATACATGACGACTCTTGACCTCACAAAAGGGTATTGGCAAATTCCCCTGGCCAAGTCGGCCAAAGAGAAAACCGCATTTGTAACCCCAGACGGGGCGTTCCAATATAAGAGAATGCCGTTCGGGTTACAGAATGCGCCGGCCACATTCCAGCGGAAAATGGACCAGATACTGAGGCCCCATCGGAAGTATGCTGCGGCTTACCTGGATGACGTAATTGTCCATAGCACAGATTGGGCCTCACATCTGCCAAAAGTGCAAGCAGTCCTAGACTCTATCCGGGAAGCGGGGTTTACGGCTAACCCCAAGAAGTGTACCATTGGGCAGGAGGAGGCCAAATATCTTGGGTACACCATTGGCAGGGGAGTGATAAAACCCCAACTCAACAAAGTCGAGGCCATCCAGAGTTGGCCACGTCCCAACAGCAAGAAGCAGGTACGGGCCTTTCTGGGAATCGCGGGTTATTATCGGCGCTTCATTCCCCACTTTGCTTCTAAGGCTGTGCCCCTAACCAACCTGACGAAAGGGAAAGGGTCGGTCATGATTAAATGGACCCCCGAGGCTGAGGCAGCATTCCAATTCTTGAAACAAGCCTTATGTAGCCAGCCAGTGTTGTACTCACCCGACTTCTCTAAAGACTTTGTCGTACAAAGTGATGCGTCAGATGTGGGGTTAGGAGCAGTATTGTCCCAGGTCTGGAACGGGGAAGAGCACCCAGTCATTTACCTCAGCAGGAAGTTGAAGTCCCATGAGGTAAATTACGCCACGGTTGAAAAGGAGTGTTTAGCGGTGAAGTGGGCTCTAGATTCCCTTCGGTACTACCTGCTAGGTAGGCACTTTGACATGGTTACGGATCACGCTCCGTTAAAGTGGATGGCTCAAAACAAGGAGACAAATAGAAGAGTGAATAGGTGGTTCCTGGCCCTACAGGAATTCAACTTCACAGTAAAGCATCGCCCTGGCGTTCAAATGGGGAATGTGGATGCTTTGTCTCGAGTACATGAATGCCTGATTGCTGGTGTTCCAACCCCAAGGTTAAAACAAGAGGGGGGGGTATGTGACAGCAGGAAGGTAAAGTCACCTGGTTGCATCCAGGGGGGTAGATATATTTCTCCCAGATTCAGGCTTTATGCTGACTTATACAACTAGGGTGGAGAGTTGTATAAGCCCAGCTGAGGCTAGTAGGCTCATGGATGACTCATACCTCTAGGGAGAGTGTGGGGCGTCGTGCAGACAGAGATGAGGAGACCAGCTGAACCTTGTCAGCTCATTTAGGCCTCTATAAGAACTCCCAGCTTCATTAGATGTTAGCTCATGCCTGGAACCAGACCTGTGTGGACTGTCTAGGGAGAGTGAACCCCTGTGCGGTGAGGCAAAGCCTGTGTGGCTATTTGTTTGGACTTTTACTAAACCAGGGACTTAGGGACTAGGACAGCACCAGGCTGATCCCAGTTGTTAGTTTAGGAAACCTGCATGTTTAGTCAGAGGTCAAACTGACCAGGATTTATTTTGTTTGTTTCTTTTTGGCTTTGCTGTGTTTTTGTCACTGTACATAGAGAAATAAACCGCACCTTTTGATTTTGAAAACCACAACCTCCGTCTGCTGGCCCTGTTTTTGTGTGGGGAGCCCAACCAGGGGGTCACACACACCCGCTACCGAGTTAACCCCCTCACATTAGATACTGT
Organism: Rana muscosa; assembly: GCA_029206835.1. Classification (NCBI taxonomy): domain Eukaryota; kingdom Metazoa; phylum Chordata; class Amphibia; order Anura; family Ranidae; genus Rana; species Rana muscosa. The sequence continues at coordinate 980,950,943 of CM055122.1, read as the reverse complement.
ATGTTGAATCTATATAATGAAGACCTTTGCTGAGAAACATTTTTATTCCTGCATGTTTTACTTATGTTTGAGTCAATGAAGAATATTATTCTTAATACCCCCAATGGTTAAGGCTCGAATTGATTGGGTAGGTTCTGTGATTGTTCATATCGGATGAGGAGTATCCGTCCCAGCCAGCCAGCATTCACCCACAGCCCCATGCACCTGAAGAAATGCCCACCCCATTCATACCCTGCCCCATTCATACCCTGCCCCATACCCTATCCGGATGAAGAGATGACTACAATTTTTACATGGAAATCTTCTTTGTTCATCTTTGTTGTTCAAGCACCATGGGAGGTGCTCAGATGACTACAGGCGGACTCCTGTTGGAAAGTGTTCCTGGTAAAGACTCCTTGAGGGCTAGCCAGATGAGGCACGCCCACGATCTACAAAATTCCAGTGAGCATCACAAGAGAGATCCAGATGTGCCAGTCCGAAGACCCAAGTCTAGCCCTAATGCATCAGTTCCAGTTTGTCTGTGGATATCAAGTTCTGTCCCTACAAAGAGGCAGTGTCCGGGGTAGAGAATTCATGTCTGTACATATGAATGATCACAGAACCGAACAAAAGGTTTTGGGAAAGGTTGAGGAGAATGAGAACTATAATGTGGACATTTCCTTTGCATTTTCTCTTCTCTCCTTCCTACAATTTAATGGACATTCGGAAGCCATACAAGAGACTTTCTTTTTTTATGTATTTTATTGGGACTACTTTTTGTTTTTGGGCTAAAGGCTGTCATGCCCCTCCCACTTTCTTTTATGGACTGTCACGCCCCTGTCACGCCAAATCCCGTTCCCCCTTTGTATTTCATGGACAATTGCTATGCAGCTGAGATTATGTTTGTTGTTTTCTGTTTTTACATTTTTACATGCTCAATGTGGTGATAAATGTTTAGTGTGGTGGTCCGGGTGAGGGTCGGGGGCATAGTGGGATTGTTGTTGTGGTGTGCCCAGGCCTCTGACCCCCATACTGAGATGGCAAGACAGCTTTCCCTTGCAGGATTCTCTGGAGGTGCCCAGCGGATCCTTGGGGGACGGCCACTAGCCTTGGGCAACAGCACATACATTTGTTGTGGAAGGACATGCAATCCATGGATTCCGAGTGATCCTAAGGGATGGTGTTGCTTGGCCTCACTGGTTCCGATAATGAAAATTCTCGGGACAGTGAGGGATGTCACTGGCTCAGGACTGGTGTTCGTCCTAGGTGCCCCCCTCAGGCGCCGTTATGCCAGGTCATTGTTTTTGGAAAAGGACATGGCCTGGGCATGGTTCCCCTCAGGAACTGGAAGGGGTATTGATATGATGAAAAGGCTAAGTGATTGCTTGGGAACCCCCTGGGTAATGTGGGATGGTTTGGTTTCAAATGGTATTTTTCTGGATCAGGGATACTGCTATGTGTATTGAAATGATTTTGCTTCTGGCATTAACCCTATACGCCTGCTTCAAGTTTATTATGTGTATGATCTCCCGAGGCACTCTGGCTCCCGATCCGGCTGCTGCAAGTGGAGTGTATCAGTCACCGCCATCATCAGTCATTCCTAAGGCCCCCTGGAAATTAAACGCCTTCTGGCTCAAATTGTTCACTTCACCAGAGCGAATAACAACCCAAATTGATAGTCTTTTTTAACTCTCATAGCCACCATACCAATAAGATTCAAAAGTGGGAAACCTTCAAAGCATATCTCAGGGGGGTGTTTCTTGCAGAGATTGCAATAGTCAAATGAAACTCCTCGGCTCTGCTGGAGCAGGTAGGTGATCAGGTGCAACAGCTGGAACTACTGTATCCTATGTTATAGACCCAATGGATTCTGCAAGGGAGGCATGGATGTCGGCACTAGACATGTGCATTCGTTTTCGTCCGAATGCATTTTCGCCCGAATTTCAGGTATTTTCGTTATTGTTTTAACAAACGAAAACGAAAATGCAGAATCCGAAAACCGAAAGATCCGACATAAACAAATGCTTAATTTTAATTTTCGTTGCAACAACAGTTCGATATAGATTGGAGATTCGACATGAGGCTGACAATAACAATCTGTGTCCATCGAACCTGTGGTCGAATGTGCCTAACTTTAACTCTATTAGTCCAAGATTATTCTACATAGAGAGAAAAGATTCGACATTATAGAGAGAAAAGATTCGACATAGAGAGAAAAGATTTGACATTATAGAGAGAAAAGATTCGACATTATAGAGAGAAAAGATTCGACATAGAGAGAAAAGATCACTGCTGGAATTGGGTGGGGGAAGTAAAATAAAAAAATGATGATCATGAATGTTATTGGCTGATTGTAACCAAAGAGGAGGAGCAGTAAAATAGCTAGAACTAACTTGACAATTCGACATGAACGACGAAGATTCAACGATGCATCGAAAAACATACAAACGTCGAATCTGTCATTGAAGGCTTATGGTGTCTGTTGAAAGTTCTAAGAAGATTCTACGGAGCAGATAAACTGTATGACGCTCAGCGGACCAGATGCGGAACATGAGAAGGGGCGGGTTTATACATGTATTACCAAAGTGAGAGCAGTTCCCCATCAGGTCCGCCCCCTCGGTATGTCGGACCCGCCTACGTCATTGGCTTGAGCGGGGAACTTCCTTCACTTTGTAATTTAAATTTACATAGTGAAGGAAGTTCCCCGCTCAAGCCAATGACGTAGGCGGGTCCGACATACCGAGGGGGCGGACCTGATGGGGAACTGCTCTCACTTTGGTAATACATGTATAGACCCGCCCCTTCTCATGTTCCGCATCTGGTCCACTGAGCGGAACTGATGGGGAACTTTAGAAGGGGCGGGTCTATACATTTAAAACACTGAGAGGGAGTTCCCCATCAGGTCTGCTCAGGCACAACCAATGAAGGACAGCGCTGGACATCGGGATCGCCGCAGGACACTGGATTTCACCGCTGGAATGTTTTTGTTTTTTTTTTAAATAAAGGACTTTTTCAAGGTGTTTGTGTGTTTTTTTAAACATTTTTTACGCTTTCTTCGTGAAATGGTAGGGGTACAATGTACCCCTTACCAATTCACATAGGGGGGAGCCGGGATCTGGGGGTCCCCTTTGTTAAAGGGGTCTTCCAGATTCCGATAAGCCCCCCGCCCGCAGACCCCCACAACCACCGGGCAAGGGTTGTGAGGATGAGGCCCTTGTCCCCATCAACATGGGGACATCCTCCCCATGTTGAGGGCATGTGGCCTGGTACGGTTCAGGAGGGAGGGGGGGCGCTCTCTCGTCCCCCCTCTTCCCCTGCGGCCGGCCAGGTTGCGTGCTCGGATAAGGGGTCTAGTATGGATTTTTAGGGGGACTCCACGCCATTTTTTTTTTTAATTTGGGGTGGAGTTCCCCTTAAAATCCATGCCAGATCTGAAGGGCCTGGAATGGATATTTGGGGAAACCCCACGTCAATTTTTTTTTAAATTTGCGGCGGGGTTCCCCTTAATATCCATTCCAGACCTGAAGGGCCTGGTAATTGAATTCTGGGGAACACCCACGCTTCTTTTTTTTTTTTTTTTTTTATCAATGACTTTTGTATGTATTGCCGGGAGCCGACAATTCATTAAAAGCCGCGAGTGAGTTTTAAATGACTTTTTTTCTTTCAAAAATGAAATTTTTTGCAGGGACAGTTCTAAGCACGGGAAACATGCGCCACTTTACATGCATATCATACACACCCCCCAGGTACGAAATTTAAAGGAATATTTCACTTTTATTTTTTCATTTTAAGCATTATTAAAATCACTGCTCCCGGGAGTGCGCATGCGCGGAGTCTCCAAGATGGCCGCTTGAGCCGGAGCTCCGTCACACCTAGCTCTAGCGCCGCTCACAGCACCGCACAGAGGGATCACCGACGAGCCACAATGGGCGATCCAGACCCCCAGTTCACCAGGGAATCCCGCCGCATGAGTGGAAGCCAGGTACGGAGAGATCTCGGGCCGCAATTTGACCGGGTTCAGCCGCCTGGGTGTACCAAGATGGCCTCCGCGGCCCAGCTACATGCTGCAAACATGGAGGGACATGCAGAGCAGAGGCAAGTGTTAGCGCCCGCCACCCTGTCATACACCCCAGCTAGTCAAAGCCTGCTCATGCAACACATGACCCCATCCCCAGCGTCTACTGAATCGCTACTTAGCAGACACTTTGGGGACAATGCCGTCCCTTTAGCCAGGACACCCTTTTATGCACATCAAGGGGGCCCCTACCTTACATCCCCGACTAATGAAGAAAGTCCCCATCACGATGATCTATTCCAGAAGTTATCAACTTTACTGGAGAGGGGACTTGCCAATACAGCAGCCAAGATTACTGGCGATATAAAAGCTGACTTCCAGAACCTAGGTTCCAGGATGGAAGCCATAGAGAACAAGCTGGATTTAACAGTAGCAACCACTAACCAGAATTCTAGCCACATCCAGACACTTCAAGATAGGCTCGACTCAGCCCTACTCAGAATCGATGAACTCGAAGATAGATCCAGAAGATACAACTTCAGAATCAGGGGTCTCCCTGAAACCTTTACAGAGGTCTCACAAGCGACACAAGAAATAATTAAATCCCTGATCCCTAACATACCGCAACACCGCCTGGAATTGGACAGGGTTCATAGAGCCCTGGGCCCTCCTAGAAAAGATGGTTCCCCCAGGGATGTAATCGCTAAACCTCACTTTTACCAGGTAAAAGAGGAAATAATGAAGCAATCCAGAGCGGCGAAACAGATCTCACATCAAGGTCACCCTATCCAAATTTTTGCTGACCTATCCCCCTCCACGATCCAGAGAAGAAGGGCCCTGAAACCTCTCTTAGGGATCCTGGCCCAGAAGGACATCAAATACTGGTGGACATTCCCATTTGCCGTTAAATTCATTTTCAAGAGTAAACCCTACTCGTTCTCCAACTTCCAAGATGGAGAGAAGACCCTCCTTTCACTGAAGCTGATCTCGCTAGAATCGGATATGGACACATCAAACCCAGCCAACAACTCTACTAAACGGCCACCACCCGCCAGCCCCCTGACGCCCCTGTGGAACAACCCAAAATCGAAGAAAGCGAAAGACATTCGCCCGACCTGAGTATTGCCGGCAATTAATTTTATTTTTCTATTTCCTACTCTCTACCGTTGCTCCCAAAGGGAGTACTCGTCAGAGACTTCCTCTTCTTCTGAAAGGGGCAATTGCCCCCCCAAATTCTATTGAACAAACTTTCTTCATTTTCAGTCTATTAAGATATTGATCCGATCTCGGGTATCCCCCAATTGATCTTGCTTATAGTCCTGGTTAAGGCCTTAAACGAACCTGTTGGCTCATTATTACCATCTGTTAGAAGACGGAAACCTTATGTTTCTCATTTTGTAGTTTCTATGAGTTGGGCTCATAGTGGCCCCTAATGTTAGTAGGTTAGTTACTGAACTAAATGTTTCCCCTCAATTATAATAGATAGTAGCTCTAAGATGTTCACCACATTGCCTGCTCTGAGAAGGGGCGGGTGAGGGGTAGTTATCCAGATGCTCATCCCAGGGGACTGGAGGTCCTTCCTTTATGGGACTTTAAACCCTCTGTGCTAGTTATTTCTAAATGAACAAAAGTTAGTTGAGCGCCGTGGAGCTGGGTGCTCAGCATGTGCCTCCGCCTATCCCTCAGTCTCTCGAAGATTTGTGGGGTGGGTTGTCTGCCCACAGTGGTGCAGACGCTTTTTGTAAGGTCTGGCCCGGGGGAAGGGTTATTTCCCCAGGGAGCTGACCGTCTTTCTCTGAAGAGGCTGTCTATGGTCTCTTCCTCTATCTTTCCTATCTTGCTCTTTCTGTATCCCCCTTCCCTCTCCCTCCTCCCCTCCCCCTTCTACGTACTAAGATGCTTAACAATTGTGTGTCTCTCAGAATCCATCCAGGTTATCACTGAGGTTCCTAATCAAACTAAACCATCTCACAGAAGATCCATACAGAAGACAACTAGAGGTCCGGCTCACCTAAAGGTAAGTGACGCAGAGATAGACAGCACACACTCAACTCCTCTCCATGGCTAATGCACCAAAACCTATACTTAAAATAGCTACCCACAATGCCCAGGGTCTTAATTCTCCAATAAAAAGGAGAAAAATGTTTGACAGTTACAAATCCCTCAAACTAGATGTGGTATTGATTCAAGAAACCCACTTCCCTAAACGGTACAGCCCTGCCTTTTTACACCATCACTTCCCAGTTTTTTATTTGGCAAAGGCGGAAGACAAATCAAAAGGGGTTGCAATTTTATTTTCAAAATCTTGCAATTTCTCTTGGCAAGCCGAGTACAAAGACCCAGAAGGCAGGTTTCTCTTAGTGAAAGGCCTAATTGAGGGACACGTTTTCTCCTTTATTTCATACTATGCTCCAAATAAAGGGCAACTGAAGTTTTTTCAATCAATGATGTCAACCCTGAGCCCTATGTTGGAGGGGACTCCCATATTTGGGGGTGACTCCAACATGGCGCTTGATCGTGGGCTAGATAAGTTCAACCCAGCCAAACCCATCCTAACTCGCCCCACCAGGGCCAGCCTAAAATTTGCTAGACTACTCCATGCTCAAGGTTTGGCGGACGTTTGGCGTGAACAGAACCCAACGACAAGAGATTATACCCATTTCTCTAACCCCCATCAATCCTACGCCAGGATAGATCACATTCTCATCCCCTCACATCATCTTCCACATGTCAATGATGCCCGGATTATAGACACGTCACTCTCGGATCACTCTATTGTGTCAGCATCTCTCGACTCACTCTCACACAGACCCAAACATTTCCAGTGGAGGCTTAATGAGTCAATTTTATCAGACCCCATTAACGTGATCGAGATTAATAAAGCACTAACCGAATACTTCTCTTTAAATAATGATGGGGAGGTATCCGCAGAAGTACTCTGGGCAGCCCATAAAGTAACCGTCAGAGGTAAACTTATCCAACTCGCATCCAAAATCAAAAGAGAAAGAATGGCTGATATAGTTAGATTGGAAAGAATGTACGCTTCTCTCAGAGCCCAACATAAAAAAGATCCGACCAGAATTAGCATGACACAAATAGACTCAGTCAGACTGCAACTTAACTTAGCCCTGACAACACGAGCTGAAAAATTGATCCGATGGTGCGGAGCTAAATTTTACACCCAGAAGGACAAATTAGGCAAGATGCTAGCCAATAAACTCACCCCCAGGGTGAGGCTAAACACAATCCCTAGGATCAAATCTCATAATCAGACCACGACTTCTGATCCCTCCAAAATCCTTACAGCTTTCAGAGAGTTCTATGACAAGCTTTATAGTGCTGGTCAGCAGGTATCCGCTAGTTCCATCTCACATTTTCTAGACACCCTTCCTATTCCTAAACTCTCTGATGAACACAAAACCATCATGGAGGACCAGTGGTTATCAAAAACCTAAAGGGGGGAACAGCTCCAGGTCCGGATGGTCTATCGGTCCCCTACTATAAAACCTTCTCAGCGGCAAAAAATTTTAACGAAAAAACCTCCGGTTGCCCCCTAAAACCTGACCTAAACTCAGCATACATTACTGTTATCCCGAAACCCGATAAAAATCCAGAAGAGGTAGCTAACTACAGACCAATATCGTTGATAAATAACGATTTAAAGATCCTCACCAAAATCCTAGCAAACAGACTAAACTCATTCATCAGCTCCTATATACACAAAGACCAAGTGGGATTTATCCCAGGTAGACAGGGCCCTGACCAAACTAGAAGAGCTATTGATATAGTCTCGATCTTACAGTCTAACTGGCCAGGAGGACCTAAGCAACAGGGAATGCTACTTTCCCTGGACATACAAAAAGCATTTGACACTGTGTCCTGGCAGTACATCTTTGCCCTGTTAGAGCATTGGGGCTTTGGGAATCAATTTATCGGAACCTTGAAAGCACTATACTCCACGCCCACGGCGCGTATTCGAATTCAAGGACATTACTCCTCCCCGATCCACATAGCAAGGGGAACAAGGCAAGGTTGCCCGCTGTCACCCGTAATCTTTGCATTGGCCATAGAGACATTGGCGATAGCTATACGAGAGAATCCTGACGTAAAGGGGGTTTCTTGTGGGCCCCAAATGCACAAATGTGGGTTGTTTGCGGATGACTTAATACTCTTTATTACCTCCCCTCTAACCTCCCTACCTAATTTGAATAAAATTCTTTCCTCTTTTGCGACAGTAACAGGTTTGCAGGTTAACTTTGCCAAATCCCAAGCCCTAAACATCTCTCTTAACCCCGAGATGGTCTCCCTACTTAAAATGAATTTTAAATTTGCCTGGAATGAATCCGATATCAAATATTTGGGTATCTCCCTTACTTCTAAATTTGAGTCCCTGTACGCTAAAAACTTCCCTCCCATGTACCACAAGTTAGAGCAAGACCTAAAGCTATGGTCAAAACAAAATTTATCTTGGTTGGGAAGAATAAATGCTGTCAAGATGACACTATTGCCTAGATTGCTCTACCTCTTCCGAGCTCTCCCCATCCCACTGAGGAGGGACCATCTCAAGTCGCTCCAGAGCAAAATTATACAATTTATTTGGGGGGGATCGGGCTACAGGATCAATCAACAGACTCTTTACCACTCTAGAAAACGAGGAGGACTGGGTGTGCCAAACTTGTATAGATATTTCTTAGCATCAAGACTGTCCCAGTTCTCCACTGTATATACTAAAGGGAGAAAACCAGATTGGATACAAATCGAACGTCAGGCGGTTCCACATCATACCCTGGATTACCTATTGTGGTGTTCACCTAAAAATAGACCCCCTATTTTGGCCCCCACTCTCTCACACTCCTTTGCTTTGTGGGATAAACTGAAATTGAATCCTAACCTTACCTCAGCCATGCAACCCCTCTCACACCTATTCCGTAACCCGAATTTCCCCCCAGGGATAAACATAAAGGCCTTTCAATGGTGGCTGGACAGAGGGCTGTACCGTATAGGCCATTTCTTCACGTCTAGAGGCCCACTTTCTCTGGCTTACTGCGTAAGCAATCTCGACCTTCCTCAGTCTGAGAGATTTCGGTTTCAGCAAATAAGCCACTTCTTGCATAGAATATGGCCCGAAAAGCCTAATCCTCCCAAATTTTCAAATTATGAACTCTGGTGCAGTCAACCCATGGAGCAGAGGGGAGGCATTTCAGTCATCTATGTGTCACTTTCCCAACCGACTGATAAATCCCCTTACATGTTTGCCTGGGAGGGAGACTTCCAGTTTCAGTGGAGCTTGGAGACCTGGCAATCTGCTCTAGCCACAGCGTATAAAGGAATCATCAATACATCTCTCATGGAAGCAAATTTAAAAATTATGACTAGATGGTATATGACACCAACACGACTGGCCAAGATTTTTCCAACAGCTGACCCGTTATGCTTCCGGGGATGTCATCTGAGGGGCACAATCGCCCATGTGTGGTGGGAATGCCCTAGAATCAGGTCCTTCTGGAGAAAGATATTAACTCTCATTAAAAGAGTCACAGGTTGTGAGATTCCCAGGTCTCCGGAAACCATTTTACTAAATGCTCATATTCCCAAGATATCCAAACACGATCGTATACTAATCCACTATATATTGTTAGGAGCCAAAATTACACTAGCCAAGGCATGGAAGCACCCAAATGTCTCCACTAAAGCAGCGATCAGGAAAGTATCTTGGATCATGGCCCAGGAAAAGCTTGCCAGTATCATTAACGATTCAACATGTAAATTTGAGATGGTTTGGGAACCCTGGGCTCAGTTCTTGGGTATTTCTCTAGTTCCTGGATTAGCTCACAATCAAAACCTGGATTAAATTAAGCAATTAGTGAACCTCGCTTCCCTTCCCTAACTCCACCCTAACCTAATCCCCGTCTTCCCTCCCTTTCTTCTTTCTGACTACCTCTCCTTTCTTCTAACAGGGTAACGAATTACTATTAATGGTACAACAATGGAGGTCCTCTTAGGAGTGAGTCAGTCCCATCTGGGGTTTCCCCCCTGGGGGGATGGGGGTTCCCTCCCTTTGGCACAGCGTGTTCCCTTTTGGGGTGCCGGAGGGCGGGAGCTCCGTGGCACCTTCCCTGCCCCGGATGTGGGGGACTGAAAGAGAGAATTTAGGACCCCAGGCTCTGTTGCTAAGGCGAGTACGGGAGGGAGTGTACCTATAATTAAACTCTGTATGGCAGGTGATATGATTAATTACTTGACAGAATTGTTTACGATTACAGACCTTGCTCAATTTTTGCACTTTCGCTGTGTATTTCTTCAGCCCGCCCATGCTATTGGCCAAAAACTTTTACCTTTTATATTGCTATCGTGATTGTTACTCTGTATTTACCTATTTGAAAATAAAATACTTTGAAAGTAAAATCACTGCTCCCGAAAAAACGGCCGTTTTTAAAACTTTTTTTTTGCATTGATACATGTCCCCTGGGGCAGGACCCAGGTCCCCAAACACTTTTTAGGACAATAACTTTCATATTAGCTTTTATAATTAACACTTTAGATTTCGAACGTTCGAGTCCATTGTATTTAATAGGGTTCTAAAGTTCACACGAACATTTTGTCTGTTCGCAGGTTCTGGTGCGAACCGAACAGGGGGGTGTTCGGCTCATCCCTGTTGACTAGTAATAGTAATTAAAAAATATAATTATTACTAGTCATACAATAGAATTCATCTATAGCTTGTAGGCGGAACAATCGACCGGAAATGTTCGATTGCAGCGTCGTACAGTTTCGCTGCTCCGTCGAATCTTCTTTGAACATTCGACAGACACCATAAGCCTTCAATGACAGATTCGACCTTAATTAATTCAGATTTTCGGACGAATGCAATTTCTAACGAAAAACAAAATAAATAAAAACGAATTTCGGGAGTAACTAAATAAATTTATTTTTCTAACGAAAACGAAATTCCGAAACAAAATATTTCAGTGTGCACATGTCTAGTCCGCACAGGATTCCCTGGATCGCCTGAGATCCTCCACTGCAGAACGTAAGAGGTTCTTCACTAAACTTGCTTTTTATGAGGAGGGGGAAAAAACGGGATGCCTATTGGCAAGGATTGCTAGGTATCAACAACAGTCCATGGCTATCGGGGCTATCCGCACTTCCAGTGGTAGGATGGTTAATGACCCGGAGCTGGCATCCTTCTATACGAACCTCTATGGGGCAACGGATGGATACTCCGATAGAGATCTTGAAACTTACCTGTCTGAAATTGACTTGCCTTCCCTGTCATCGGGGGCTAAACAACTGTTGGAGGTGCCCCTGACTCTGGAGGAGCTGCAAGAGGCAGCGTGCTCCTTTCCCACCTGCAAGGCACCTAGGGAGGATGGTCTCCCTATGGAGGTCCTTACCCAGTACGGCGAGCAGATCCTGCCACACCTGCTAGATGTGTTTAATGCCTCCCTTGAGGAGGAATGTCTCCCACTCTTGATGGCCAGAGCAAATGTGATCTTGTTGCTCAAGCCTGGGAAGGATCGGGTTGACCCGGGTTCCTATAGGCCTATCTCTCTTCTCCAAAGTGATGTTAAAATCCTGGCTAAGGCCTTGGCACTGTGGGTCAACGGGATCATAGCTTCTATAATACATCCAGACCAGGCAGGCTTTATGCCACAAGAATCCACAGCCACTAATCTCAGGTGCCTTTTTTTGAACATGCAGCTACAGGCGGACAACGGCAGTAACAGGGATCTTCTGTCCCTCGATGCCAAAAAGGCGTTTGACAGCGTTGGCTGGTATTACCTGTAGGCGGTGCTGTCCAAGTTTGGGTTCGGAGACTGATTCATAGCCTGGGTCAAACTGCTTTATGCCTTCCCACAGGTGACCATTAGAATGTCGGGCAGGATGTCACACGCGTTTGCTCTGGGCAGGGATATGAGGCAGGGCTGCCCCCTGTCTCCCCTGTTCTTTATTATCGCCATTGAGCCATTGGCGGCATTAGTGAGGGCTAGTCCAGGGATCACGGGATTGAGGTATGGTGATCTTCATGAGAAGATTATGTTGTACGCTGATGACATGATGCTTTTCCTGGGAGACACCACTGCTTTTTTAGCGGAGGTGACAGCTGTTATATCCAAATTCGGGCACTATTCGGGTCTGACCATTAACTGGTCCAAGTCGGCCCTGATGGTGCTTGACGGGGATCGGGCGGTGGATTTGCCTGACTCCTGCCCTATCTCGGTAGTGACCTATTTCAAATACCTGGGAATTCAGATATCGCCTAAACTTGCGAACTATTGCTCTTTAAATGTACACCCACTACTGTCAAGATTTCGGGACAAAATTAACACATGGAAAAATCTTAAACTTTCACTAGCAGGTAAGGCCAACTTAATTAAAATGATACTGATGCCACAGCTATTATACTTTCTACACAACTCCCCAGCTGTGATACACTTGAAAATATTCAGGTTGGTTAACACCCTCTTTAGACGCTTACTATGGAACACAGGCCCCCCCAGAATTAAATTAGAACAGTTGCAGCACCCCAAGGACAGTGGAGGATTGGCAGTGCCCAACCCTTGCCTGTACTACATTGCGGCCCAAATGCAACATCTGATTGGATTCATGGCACACGATCCAGTGGGCTCCTCGGCTCGATTGATGCTGATTGGCTCTGGAGCAGAGACTGTTCCGATGGGCTTGGAGGCTCAGGTGTCTCACAAATGTAATAAACAGACACCCACTTTTACTCTGATCCAGAAAATATGGAACAAGGGCAGACAGATACAGGAGGTGATGGGCTTCACAGAATATAGTCCGATATGGGGGAACCACTCCTATGTTGAACTGGAAAAGCTACAGCAGGGCTCCAGGTGGTGATCCTTTGGAGTGACTTTGCTCTCCCATATATTTTGGGACAGCAAGTTACTATCCTTCCCTGAGTTGCAGAGCAGATTTCATCTGCCCCCTACCATGTACTATTCCTACCTCCAGCTCAGCCATGCTGTGGCCGCACAGGGAGACGCTATCCATTGGGTTATGTCAACTACCCCCATTTTCTATCTGTTACAAACTAGCACTGAAACCAAAGGGATTATCTCACATTGTTACCAAATGTTACTGACGCACCACTTAAAAGTGCACCCAACTAAGGCACTGTCCCTATGGAAGAAGGATGTAGGTCCGCTTACAGGAGACCAATGGGATGAAGTCCTGCAGTCAATTAATATCTGCTCCCTCAACGTGGCCCAAAAGGTTTCCCAACTTTACATAGTACTCTGGGTGCACTACACCCCACTTAAATTGCATAAGATGGGCAGGCGGCCGGACCCCCTGTGTGGCAGATGCGGGCTACATCAGGGAGATCTCATCCACCTGCTCTGGAGATGCCCGAAGCTCCATAGGTATTGGAGTGCGGTGCTTGGGAAACTTAATCAGGTGTTCCGGACGACCGTCCCCCTGGACCCAATTCATTGTATTTTAGGGGTATTGGAGGATGTTGTCCCAGAGGAGATGGCTAGAATAGCATTTTCTAGAGCACTGCTTCAGGCTCGTAAGCTCATATTGATGGGCTGAAAATCGGTCTCCCCACCCACGGTAGCCTCATGGATATCACAAATGGGGAACACTTTGGTCATGGAAAAGTATATATATCAACATAGGGGCAGTCCGAGCAGATTCGAAAGAATTTGGGCACCTTGGCTAGACACCCCAGGATTAAGTCCCAGGGAATTGGTGATGTCCACTCCAGACTATTGCAATGCCCTGCGGACGGACCTTAATGGGCTGGTGACAGATAACACTAGATGCACGGTATTGATATGTATGTATAATTATACAAATTGCAGACCGGATGGTTGAAATGACAGGTTGAATGTATTGAACGATGTGAGGAATGTACATTTTACTTCTTAATGTGTGCACATGCACTGTCTGTACATTGGAAATTGTTTGTATTTGTTCAATAAACACCTTTTGATAAAAAACAAAACAAAAACATAGCACACAATTGACTTTGTACGTTTATGTAGATGAACATATGAAAGTAATGTAATTTAACAGCATAACATTGCACAATTTACAGTTCAACTTTAATACCAGTCAGAAAGTAGCAAAATTGTGAAATGTGAAAAAACAATACTATAGTTTTTATGAACTGATTTTGCATAAAAAAAGTGCTATAAATACAGTAATACAAGCTATTATTTTTTTAAATCCTGACTCGGTTTGCGAGTGTTGTCTCGAAAGACGAGCAGGATTCAAGCCAGTGACACTTGGAGCCACTCGGATCCACTCGGAGCTGCTTGGAGACACTCGGAAACACTGGGAAACACTCTGTTCCCGAGTGTCTCTGAGCCTCTCTGAGTGTCTCCGAGTGCATCCAAGTGGCTCAGACCGGTCTGCGAGTGTTTCCGAGTGTCTTCCAGCACCCCCCCACCTCTGGCCACATGCGGTACTGCATACAATAGCAGTCACTGTGGAACTAATTATCTGAGTTTCCATTGACTCTTAAGGGGAAACTCGCTTTGATATATGAGTGCTTTGGACTACAAGCATTCTTCTGGAACAAATTATGCTTTTATTTCAAGGTACCACTGTACAGTAAATTCAACTTATGCATGCTATAAAACCTTAACCAAATGAAGATACAGTCTTTTGTAATAAAGATATAATATTTCATGCTTATACATCCAGAACCAACACATTGAGGTTATTCACGTTGGAAGGCAATTTCCTCTTAGCTTATTGAATGTGGTGAAACTTCACTTTGCAAAACATATCCAATCATGTGCAAGGAAAATTCAAAATAAAGTATATTGTTTTGCACATGATTGGATGATGGAAATCAGCAGAACCTCACCTTATTCATTAAATTAGGGGGAACACTCCCTAGCAAAATTTATAAAAAGTGATCAGCCTATTTGCCTCTACCTCAATAATTCAGTTTTTTAAAAGAAAGTTAGAAAGTTTCTAGAACAAAGTTTTAAAGTTAAACCTTAAAACCATGCTGATAAATCATATTTTAAAAAAGCATTCATTAAAGACCACTTGTGTGTACTGTTTTTTATTTTTATTTTTTATTTTGGCATTAAATGTTTGACCCTGTTCTTTAGGTACTGAACATATGACAATCGTTTTAAAGCAAATGCAAGCCACTATAGCAAAAGCAAAAGCAAAATGTGGAACCCTAGATCCTTTTTGCCATAGTATGCAAGTTTGTCCAGCATATTATGGCCTACATACATACAGTGGGTCAAAAAAGTATTTAATCAGCCACCAATTGTGCAAGTTCTCCCACTTAAAAAGATGAGAGAGGCCTGTAATTGTCATCATAGGTATACCTCAACTATGAGAGACAAAATGTGGAAACAAATCCAGACAATCACATTGCCTGATTTGGAAAGAATTTATTTGCAAATTATGGTGGAAAATAAGTATTTGGTCACCTACAAACAAGCAAGATTTCTGTCTCTCACAGACCTGTATCTTCTTCTTTAAGAGGCTCCTCTGTCCTCCACTCATTACCTGTGTTAATGGCACCTGTTTGAACTTGTTATTAGTAAGTAAGTTCATCTCAATACTTTGTTATATATCCTTTGTTGGCAATGACAGAGGTCAAACGTTTTCTGTAAGTCTTCACAAGGTTGTCACACACTGTTGCTGGTATGTTGGCCCATTCCTCCATACAGATCTCCTCTAGAACAGTGATGTTTTGGGGCTGTCGCTGGGCAACACAGACTTTCAACTCCCTCCAAAGATTTTCTATGGGGTTGAGATCTGGAGACTCGCTAGGTAGGGTGACCACATGTTCCGGATTGCCCGGGACAGTCCCGCATTTTGCAGGTCTGTCCCGGGCACATTCATTCTAGGACAATACAGTGTCCCTGAATGAAACTGACACAGCCACCCCCCCCCCCCCCAGGCCAATCTGATGCCCCCAAAAAAGGCCGCCACATCACCGCTTTACTCACTGACAGTACTTGTCCTGGCCGGGAATGTCTGGAGGAGCACAATCCCCGCCCCCTGCTTGTGATTGGAGAAATCATAAATCCTCTTGTGTCCAATCACTGTGCTGTGATTCTTTACAGCACAAGCTGATTTTTGGGAAGGGAGGGTGTCCCTGAATGGTAGTTTGGAAATGTGGTCACCCTATCGCTAGGCCACTCCAGGACCTTGAAATGCTTCTTACAAATCCACTCCTTCATTACCCGGGCGGTGTGTTTGGGATCATTGTCATGCTGAAAGACCCAGCCACGTTTCATCTTCAATGCCCTTGCTGATGGGAGGAGGTTTGCACTCAAAATCTCACGATACATGGCCCCATTCATTCTTTCATGTACACGGATCAGTCGTCCTGTTCCCTTTGTAGAGAAACAGCCCCAAAGCATGATGTTGCCACCCCCATGCTTCACAGAAGGTATGGTGTTCTTTGGTTGCAACTCATCATTCTCTCTCCTCCAAACACGACGAGTTGTGTTTCTACCAAACATGTCTACTTTGGTTTCTTCTGACCATATGACATTCTCCCAATCCTCTTCTGGATCATCCAAATGCTCTCTAGCAAACCTCAGACGGTCCCGGACATGTACTGGCTTAAGTAGGGGGACACTTCGGCACTGCAGGATCTGATTCCCTGGCGGCGTAGTGTGTTACTGATGGTAGCCTTTGTTCTGGGATTTTTGCTCACTGTTCTTGTGATAATTTTGACCCCACGGGGTGAGATCTTGCGTGGAGCCCCAGATCGAGGGAGATTATCAGTGGTCTTGTATGTCTTCCATTTTCTAATTATTGCTCCCACAGTTGATTTCTTCACACCAAGCTACTTGCCTATTGCAGATTAAGTCTTCCCAGCCTGGTGCAGGTCTACAATTTTGTTTCTGGTGTCATTCGGCAGTTCTTTGGTCTTCACCATAGTGGAGTTTGGAGTGTGACTGTTTGAGGTTGTGGACAGGTGACTTTTATACTAATAACAAGTTCAAACAGGTGCCATTAACACAGGTAATGAGTGGAGGACAGAGGAGCCTCTTAAAGAAGAAGATACAGGTCTGTGAGAGACAGAAATCTTGCTTGTTTGTAGGTGACCAAATACTTATTTTCCACCATAATTTGAAAATAAATTCTTTCCAAATCAGACAATGTGATTGTCTGGATTTGTTTCCATATTTTGTCTCTCATAGTTGAGGTATACCTATGATGACAATTACAGGCCTCTCTCATCTTTTTAAGTGGGAGAACTTCTGTTGGGTTCAGCGTCTTAGACAATCTCAATTGGCTGGGCCAAAATAATTCAAGATTGGCAGATGGACATGGACGGTATGGCTTCCCAGCACAGACTCATACTAAGACAGTACACTGAACTGCTTAGGTGCAGCTTGGTGTACAGAAAAACTGCTGATGGGCAGGTAAAAGGATATGTGATAAAATATGTGATAAAATGGCAAAAGATGATAGCTTTTTTATATCCTAAAATATGAATTATAGAGCTGCTTATCTCATTCTGAAATGTTGACATGTTCTTCCAGGTTGGTCCAAATCCAAGCACAAAGCCTGTGTTGGCTTTACTATCACATATAGCTTCAGGCCAAGCCAAATAGTCAGGCCTTAAGTAGCTGTATCTTAGGGCCTCTTTAATGGACAATTCAGTGTGGGTTTATGTGCTCTTGTTTGTCCTAAAGCACTAGCTCTACTGCAGAGACCACCCTATCAGGCTCATAGGTACAGTATGTGGTGGATCTAAGGCATTTTAAAAAGTTTAATGAAACATTGACTTTGCTTGCTTTGTCCATGCATCATCAAAGTTTTGGAGCTAATTACTAGGTACCATGGTACATGTACTTCTCTCTAGTTTAAATAATGCTTAACTTGTTTAGGTAAACAATAAAAAAAAATTGGCAAGTATACAATGCAAACTTCATGAGTTTTTTTTTAGAAATCTAAAAGGATTCTCCAAATTATTTTTATACATGTTAGGATGCAATGAAAATAAATATGCTGTGGGGGTTTTAAGTAAAAATGTGTACCCTATGGGGTATTTGGCCAACATCTGACCATAAAGGGGTATCAATGTAACCCTGGCTTTTTATTTACACTGCATCACTTCCTGGAGCATGTACTCTTTTTAATAGAGAATACTGTATATGGACTGTGGCGATCTTACAGTGTTTTTTTTTCCAATTACATTATACACATAAGCCATAGACAACATTTAACATATACTTGTAAAGACAATGGTGATATATTGTATGCTTTGAAGTCACCAGCCCACTTACATTTAACCAGGCAGTCATTACAATGCATCTCTGGGTTTCATTACACATGCTGTAGGCTTCAAGATTTCCAGAATAAGCTACAATACTTACCGAAGACCTCTCAAATTACACAGAACAGATATTTAGTTAGACCTTTTATACTGCAGATGCAAACATACATGCATAATCTATATATTACAGATTAGCTGTGCAATGCTCTGTTAAAGACTTTGAGCTCATTAAATGCAAATTGTATTTATGCTTCAGCAAGCTAAACAACACTCTAAGGAAATTAACTTTAAAGTTTGGGCTTTTATGGAGAGAAATCTAACAGACATCCTAACTTTTCCATAGATCCAGAGGGGCCAGACCATTTGGTAGTTTACACTGGGTGTTTTAGGCTACCACCTCTTAGACCCTTAATTATATGGTTCAGGCTGAATGACTCACTGGGGGGTGTCTGGGCTGGCTATAGACTATCTGTATCGGGCTGTGCAGTCCTAGTCTGCCCAGGACATTCTCACCAACTTTGGCTATAGCGGCCCGTCCACTCACCCCTTGGCAACCCTGCTCACCAATAGAGTTCTCCCGTGCCCCATCATATGCCTTTCTCCACCAATCACAGTCTGGGAGTGGTTTCTGTGGTAACAGCATCCTAGAAACATCCCGGATCTCGGGTTCAGGGAAAGCAGTGTGCGGATCCCTGCTGAGTGAGAGAGAGAGAGCGTGAGGGTGGCCACCTGTGATCCCTCTTACCAGGGCACAGATCAGTGTGACTAGGAATGAGCCGAACACCCCCCTGTTTGGTTCGCACCAGAACCTGCGAACGGACCGAAAGTTTGCACAAACTTTAGAACCCCATTAAAGTCTATGGGACTCGAACGTTTGAAATAAAAAGTCCTAATTATAAAGGCTAATATGCAAGTTATTGTCCTAAAAAGGGTTTGGGGACCTGGGTCCTGCCCCAGGGGACATGTATCAATGCAAAAAAAAGTTTTAAAAACTGATGTTTTTTCGGGAGCAGTGATTTTATTGATGATTAAAGTGTGCAAAGGACACAGTACACTAAGTGAAAATACTTACATCTCCCTGCTTGTGGTATTAGTATGTGAACACCACCAATTGTATGCAGGTACCTTAAGGTGCACCCTGTGCAAAGGATACAGTACACTAAGTGAAAATACTTGCAGCTCCCTGCCTGTGGTATTAGTATGTGAACACCACCAATTGTATTCAGATACCTTAAGGTGCACCCTGTGCAAAGGATACAGTACACTAAGTGAAAATACTTGCAGCTCCCTGCCTGTGGTATTAGTATGAGAACACCACCAATTGTATTCAGGTACCTTTAGGTGCACGCTGTGCAAAGGACACTGTACACTAAAGCCGTGTACACACGATAGGTTTTACTGATGAAAACAGTCCGATGGACTGTTTTCATCAGACAAACCGATCGTGTATGGGCCCCATCGGTCTTTTTTCCATCGGTGATTAAAAATAGAACATGTTTTAAATTTATCCGATGGTTAAAAAACCGATAGCAAATTACTATCGTCTGTGGGGAACTCCATCGGATAAAAACCCCATGCATGCTCAGAATCAAGTCGACGCATGCTCAGAAGCATTGAACTTTGCGTTTGAAACGGTCGTTTTTTTGACTGATGGTGTGTGATGGAAGACAGTTTCATCTGATTTCCGATGGAAAAAAACATTGGATTAGAATCCATAGGATATCCGATCGTGTGTACAGGGCTTAAGTGAAAATAATGCAGCTCCCTGCCTGTGGTATTAGTATGAGAACACCACCAATTGTATTCAGGTACCTTGAGGTGCACCCTGTGCAAAGGACACAGTACACTAAGTGAAAATACTTGCAGCTCCCTGCCTGTGGTATTAGTATGAAAACACCACCAATTGTATTGAGGTACCTTTAAGTGAATGATGTGCAAAGGACACAGTACACTAAGTGAAAATACTGCAGCTAGCACAATCACCTGCCTGCCTGTCATTATAGAGAATACTAGGAACAGATCTAGCTAAACTGAATACAGTGTGTAAATATATATACAACACCTAGGATGCATATATGTCCTCTACACACTGTAACTGCAGCTAACTGACTCGCCTGCCTGCTCTATCTAACTCAAATCAAATTACACTGTCTCTCTCTCTCTCTTGCTTTTAACCAATGCCACAACACACCTCACAAGGCTGCCAAGGCGGCGGCCTTATATAGTGTGGGTCATGTACTAAACCCCCTGAGACATAATTGGCCAAAGCCACCCTGGCTTTGGCCAATTATGGTTCTCCATTTTTTCTGCGCTGTGATTGGCCAAAGCATGCGGGTCATAGTGCATGCTTGGCCAATTATCAGCCAGCAATGCACTGCGATGCCGCAGTGAATTATGGGCCGTGACGCGCCACTCGAATTTGGTGCGAACAGCCCATAGTGTTTGAAATTCGGCGAACAGCCGAACAGGCGATGTTCGAGTCGAACATGGGTTTGACTCAAACTCGAAGCTCATCCCTAAGTGTGACACCCCGAGTGATAGAAAACAGCGATACTGGACCAACTCCCATGGGTGCCAGGAGTAACTGGGTCTGATTCCCAGTAGAGCGAGATGTAATTTACCCCCATAAGTGCCCTCTATGACTTCCATGGGTGCCCTCTATGATTCCTATAGGTGCTCTCTATGATTTGCAGGGCTGCTCTCTATGATTCCTATAGGGTTGATCTCTATGACTCCCTTAGGTGATCTACCTGACTCCCATGGGTGCTCTCTATGATTCCTATAGGTGATCTCTCACTGAGGTGGGGGGATTGGTGGCAGACGGGTACAACAGGAGTGCAGTTGTAGAGAGAGGGTACACAATAGTGACAAAGAGATATTGGGGGATGCAGAGGTATGCAGGGGGTACAATGGGGTGTTTTTACATTTTAAAGTTGAGGGAGGTGCCAGATATAGGATCCGCCCCAGGTGCCAAATGCTCTAGGTATGCCCTTGCACTGGAATAAACCAAGTACTCAGGTCTATCTACGTGTAAACAACAAGTTCTAAAACCTCTACCGTCCTTCAGGAGTCTGCATTCTAACTTAAAGGGGTTGTAAAGGTTCATTTTTTATTTTCTAAATAGGTTCCTGTAAGCTAGTGCATTGTTGGTTCACTTACCTTTTCCTTAGATTTCCCTTCTAAATATTTTTTTTCTTTGTCTGAATTTCTCACTTCCTATTCCTCCTCAGTAAGCTGTTCAGTAAGCTGTTCTGGCTGACTCCACACCACTCGGATGATGGTGTGAAGTTTAGTGAGGAGAAACAGGAAGTGAGAAATTCAGACAAAGAAAAAAAACATTTAGAAGGTAAATAGAAGGAAAAGGTAAGTGAACCAACAATGCACTAGCTTAAAGGAACCTATTTAGAAAATAAAAAACGAACCTTTACAACCCCTTTAACAATGGTAACTTTATAGTACATATTTAAACCCCTCTGTATGGGAACCTAAAACTCTCAACACCCTAAATAGAATCTCTGTGACAGATGTTACAAAGTTTCTTTGCTCAAAACTTTTATTGTCCAAATAAAGCAGGTTTTTTTACTTTTTTTTTTTACCCTACACTTCAATAAAATCTTCCAGACCTATGAAAGTCTTACTGTGTCATATCATTTTTAGCAAGAGAGGTTTTAATAGCTATTGTGCTTTGTTGAGATCTCCCCTAGGGAAGTTTTATCTGCCAGATTAAAACAGAGACTACTGGCCTTTCACAGAAGGGCAAACTGCAACAGGAATGCCCAATTAACTCATTCACCTGAAAGAAGCATAGCTACATATTACAATGTATCTGTTCTTATCTGTTCTGCAAAGAGCTTGTTAAACTAGCAACAGGTTTTATAAAAACGTAACTGTAAAAAGAAAACTGAGAGAAAGGCGTCTATTTTAAATATCCTAATACAGGGGGTTCACAATTTACGTCAGGATTGTGACCTGAAAATGTTTTTTTTTTTTTTAAATCATGCATAATTTGTTCTATTTTTTTTTCAATTGAAAATAAAGTAAACTGCTAAAACTAGGTTGAAAACATGTAATCATCAACCCAATAACAACCTACAAAAGTGAATAATAAAAAAGAGTACATCAACATATCAGACAACACTCTACTCAGATCGCTAAAGTTAGCCCTAAATATGTGACAAACAGCAATTTCTCATTAACACATTCAACATCTTAACGCCATTGGATTCTGTACTACTTACTTTACTGCTTCATTTTATTCCCAAAGGTACTAAATCGTAAAGCTAATCTCTGGGAAGTATGTTACATTAAACTCAATGTGCATTGTTAGACTCTGTAATATTGTAACAGGGGCTGAGAAATTATGAAGCTACAGAAGCTGGGAAGAGGAGTCTTCAGGGTAAACTACTGGTGTGTGTATATGTATGTGTAGTAACAGGGGAACAGAAAACTCCCGTCATCACCAGGATTTACACCCTCACAGAATCACTGTAAAGTAGTAAAAATACCAGTCATACTCATCATTGCAGCCCAGTTTGCCTCAATGAAGTTGTCTGTTTATGGGGTGAGGGCTGACTGCATGACTGCAACCTTCAAAACTAAGGAGCTCTGTATAGTTTAGTACAGCATTCACCCCACTAAGCTATTGTGTTCTGACAGGGGGACTGCCCCCCACCACCAGAACACACTGGTCATCCAATGGCTGCTAGTGATGATTAAAGGCCCATTGGATGCTGGTTTCTCAGCATGCCTATTCAACAGACGTTCGACAGGCTAGTGTACACACGGGCCGAATGTTGGCCAGTTTCTATTGAACCAGCCGATATTTGGCCCGTGTGTACTAGGCTTTAGACAACACTCATGTCCTTACATTTGTTATATTAAAATGATGAGTCCATAACCGTGATGAATCACCAATTGGTTGCATAAGAAAAAAACACAACAAAAAGTCCCAACATGGTGAATATATTAATGTTCCAATCAATCCAATAACAGATTTTCTTGCTGTAATTAATCTTGCTTACGTGAAAAAAATCCTTCACCACACACTTAATGGTAATGGCACCCAACTGCACAGATAATTAGATAGGTGCTTATATTAAAAATATATATATATATAAATATATATAAATATATATAATTTGTTAAAAGAAAATACACATATGCAGGTGTTTGTCCTCGTATCTGGGGGATCTGGACATAATGATCAGAAAATAGTATTCCCTATTCATTGGACAGGAAACAATTATTTTTTTGAGTATAAGAAGTTAGAACATATTTTAAATGTGTCTTAATGTCCTTCATTTGAGTTCTCTAATGGTGCGTCTCACTTTAAATGGAGGGGGGAGAATGACGCCACCGGAACAATGATTTATAGTAAATTTGGGTTCTAAACATGGGTGGGAATTCAGTGTCATTTATATTATGTATGTTCAGCTAACTAGTAACCTGCACAGCAATGTATTATGCCAACCGGCACTGCGGCTGCAATACTATTGGCTGAGACACCCCCGTTGTGTATCAATGATATGCCGACAATACTACAAATACCGTGATCCTCAGTGACCAGGTACGCCCCCTGAAGATGTGAATAACGAAACGTACATCGGCGGCGGTACCTGGTCACGTGTTTGTCCGACGCCAATTCCGGTACTTTGGTTGCTGTTTACGGCTGGTGTGAACGTAAGCCACCACAGAGGTGGAAGTGGAGTGGTATCCAAACCAGCCTGCAGCCCCAGTGCCGGGTAGGCACCTTTTAATGTAAGAGGCCATTTGCCGCAATTTTATTCTTTTGAAATTTTTAAATAAACAGTATTATGCTATGGATTTTCTCATTCGTTTTTACATATCCTACTTGTAACTCTGGGAAACAGGCGTTCGGATCTACTCCTATCATATTGCTATTAAATAGAAGGGAGATAAGGACAAAAAGGATTTTTGCGGTGCAGAATTAGATCAATGAGAGAGAGTTTATACAAAATATAATTTGTTAATTTTTATTAATACAAAATCAAAGAAAAGGTATAAAAACCGATCCTGGGTATATTAAATACAAAATATGTCATTCAAGAATGGTGGTCATGATACATAAGATTGAAGTTAGATGAAATAAATGAAATCGCATAAAACCCGACATGTTTCGCTTAACAAAGCTTCCTCAGGGGTATGCGATGACCATCCATATTTGTCAAGTATGACTGTACAAGAAAAAAAGAAAGAAAAGAAGGTGCAAAATTACACATTGGAATAACCAATAAACTAAAAATACATTTAAACAAAATATATATGAACAGGGTTAAGTTGCTATGCTGGACCCCTCCCAGTACTACTCACCCAACCGCTTGCATTGTCTACAACGCAACACCAGGAACTCAGGATCAAAAACGACGGTCACCCCATTAAGAGAGGTGCGAAATGTGACCACAGCGGACACTAGATGGGGGACAAAAGACAAAAACAAGAACAAGAGAAGGGCAATGAACACTTGGGGGAAAAACGGGGGGGATAGAATGAAAATAAAATAAATTACATAGAAAATGGTGAGCAAATAAGCAAACCATAAAAGACAGAAAAATCCGTCTGCAAAAAACTAGGTAAATGATTGCAATGAATAAAATTAACTTACATAAAATCAAATGAACAGGAATATGTTCACTTGCAAATGCTGTGGGGCAGTCTGCTTGATGAAAAACGCAGATAGATGTTGTAGAGACCACTAAAAGAAACCACATTAATTTCAATTTATTTAGATGTAAATACCATGGCGTGCCTATGTCCTCCAAAAATAAGCACGCAAAGTCTGAGAGTCAAACTGATCGAAATAAAATGTAATTAAATATATGAATGTGTACATATAGGACATGTGTTGCATTTAAGCAATATTATTATGAATGAATATTAAAATGTTTCCACACAAAGGGAGAACATAATAGACAATTGTCTCCATATATATATATAGCTAGATCAAATAATGAAAATGATTAAAAGCCCAACAGTCCAATATAAAACAGGACAAAGCCAGCTCAGACCAACAAAATCAGTGTGATATAAATTCAGTGTAATCCCACATTGTTAATGCGGCCTCAATAAATAGACTATAAACAAAGAAAACAGATGTAAAGAAAAACGGGGATGAGAGAACAAAAAATTAGCCTTACCTGTAGATGTCTTAGACACCAGCTCAGACTCCACCAGCCCACACTGCTGGGACCAGCGTGTGAGCTGGTTATATAGTGTCCACCATTGCGGTCGGCGTCTGACATCACCGACCGAAAAGCGGGCTAAAAGCGCAATGACCTATGCTCGTAGGACATGACACACGCCGAGGACTGCGAAGACCAGAATGCACAGGGGCTGGGGGAGGAGCCACTCCCCCATCACCACGAGCGGGGCGAGTGAAAAGTACGCCGCCCACTGGAACAATAGACCGCCAGGAGATGTGTATAAACACATCTCTTGGTGGAAAAGATGGAGAAGAGGCCGAGCAAAGAGTGTTCAATACCAGGAGCAGTGCCCGCTAAAATTGGGTCATCCGTGGAGGGACATGGATGACCCTGGGCGCCCATGTGGTCACTCCGCACAAATCAAGGGGGGACCATAGCCTGAGTAAATGATAGTGCGTGCCAGAGAAAACAAGCGGCAGATATTAAAAGGATAAGTAAAAAAAAAAAAAAAAAACACAAAACAAGTCGCCGGGCCGGGCTAAAGGACCAAGAGAACAGTAAAGCCCGATGCTCTGAAGGAGGGGAAAAAATAACCAGCAAAGCAAGAGAACCTATATCAATTATTAAACAATCATATCAAAACTGGATGACATATATAAACATAATTTACATAATATCAGCAGATAATACAAAACATTATTGAAAAAACAGAAACCCTTAAATATTATTGAAACTAGAATGTCCATAACATCAAAGGCAGAGAGAAAAAGTACTCTCAACCCTCAATGTAGAGACATAAACCACTATACTGCGGCGACAATAGACAACCAATTAAATACAAACAGGGGGAAAAAGGAAAAGGAGGAAGAAAGGACATGATAAGAAAGAGGGGAGAAGAAAGGGAGCAGAGAACAATTACAAGGGCGGTAAACAAAGAACCTAAAATCAATCAGGGGAATGACATTAAAGAAAGGGTCTGAATCCTGGAAAATAAGTGTCCCTAAGGTCATAAATCCATCGCGCCTCGAGTTGGAGCAGGGTCTTGTCGACACTGCCCCCCCTTGAGTTGAGCGGGACATGATCCAAGGCCAAAAACTTGATAACGTCAGGATCAAAATTGTGATAGTTACCAACATGCCTACTGATTGCCGTCACCACTTTTCTTTTCAAAATGGGTTTCATATGGTCCCTTATTCTCTTAAAAAAGGGTCTTTTGGTTTTCCCAACATAATACCCACCGCATTGACACTGAGCCAGATAAATCACAACCAAAGTTTGGCAGGTGACTAACTCTCGGGTTCAATGCCAGTTGCCATTGGGTAGTCTGAACTTGATTTTGGTATCTACAAAGCGGCAGACATCACATTGACCACAAGTTGATGTGCCACCGGTAGATATGTTTTTAAAAGCTGGAGAAGTCTGAAAATGGCTATGTACCAAGCAGTCTCTCAAAGAGGGAACACGCCTAAAGGTAATCTCTGGATGTTTTTTAACATATTTATTCACGGTCGAATCTGCTAATAATAGTGGCCATTTTTTTTTTAAATGTTTCTCATTTCGTTGTGTTGGGAAGCATACCTAGTGATCAATCTGACTGTAACAGTAGTCGCAGAATCTTGGAGGAAAAAATAAGAGAACTTCTTTTTTGGGTTTTCACCCGATTAAAGGCACGTTTTAAACATCTATGACTATAGCCTCTAGCTTTTAATCTCCGATATAAATCATTTGAGGTGTTTCTAAAATCTGCATCCCGACTGCAGTTACGCCTGAGCCGGAGGTATTGGCTATAGGGAATACTCTGCAGAAGGGGTGCTGGATGTGCACTGCTGGCATGAAGAATGGTGTTTCCAGCGGTGGGTTTCCTGTACAAGCAGGAATTGATTAGTCCTGTGGCGTCAATAGAGATATCGAGGTCCAAAAAACTGATAGTAGTTTGGCTATAGTTGATAGTAAACTTTAAATTAAAGTCATTGATAGAAAGAAGATCAAAACACTGCTGCAATTGAATTTCATCACCTGACCAAAAAATTAGTAGGTCATCTATATATCTATACCAAGAGATGACATGGTCCAAAAAAGGGGCAAGGTCCTCTCTAGAGAAGACCTGTCGTTCCCACCCCCCAGGTACAGGCTGGCATACGATGGGGCACACTTAGTCCCCATCGCAACCCCCTGCACCTGGAGGTAGTGGGAAGATCCAAAAAGAAAAATGTTATGTTTCAAGATATAGCTCAATAGCTCCAAAACAAAGTCATTATATACCCGTGAAGAGGGACCTCTTTCAGAAAGCTGGCTCCTAATGACCTCCAAACCCCTGTCATGAGGTATTGTGTTGTAGAGGCTCTCAATATCAAGAGAAACAAGCCAGGTATTGGTCGGAAGCTGTATACCTTCAATTGTTCTCAGTAAATCGATGGTATCTTTTGACATACGATGAAAGGGAGGTAACATGAGGAGATAGGTAGCCATCAACTAAGGAACTAGCGTTTTCAGTAAGGCTGGAGCAGCCAGAAATTATGGGTCGTCCCGGCGGATTAGTTAGTGATTTGTGTGTCTTTGGCAGAGCATAAAACGTAGGAATCATTGGATTCCTAGTATCCAAGAACTTCCACGTATCCTGATCTATAATGCCCTGTTGAAAAGCTTTAAGAATAATGAAACGATACTTTTCATGATAATTTTCCAGCACAGTTTTAGAAATTGGTCTATACCATTCAGAATTAGACAAGATCTTCATACACATAGTCTCATAATTCACCAAATCCATAATAACAAGATTACCACCTTTATCTGCGGGTTTGATTATTATCTGGGAATTACTTTGTAGAGATTTGATGGCCTCTTTTTGTGATGTAGTTAAATTTGAAGTCACTGAGGAAACAAAATTAGTTTCTTGAATACTGTGTGAAACTTGTTGAACAAAGGCCCAAATATTGGGATTAGTGTTCAACAAGGGAAAGTTTCTGGATTTGGGTCTAAAGGATTGGGGAGGGGGGAAGGACATGCCAGCGATAGACAAGCCAGGTGTATCATTCCACCAGGAATCGTCATCGGGGACATGGCCCTCTTCCCAGAGATCCATCAAATCTGCCATTGCATGATGTTCAGCAATGTTTAGTTTAGTATTTGTATCTATATCAAGGCTAGATGGTTCAACAGAAGGTTTGTCATAGATGACTCTATACATGAGACGACGCGCAAACAAGTGTACATCTTTTATGAAATTAAATTTGTCAACATTAGAGTCTGGACAAAAGGTCAATCCCAATTTCAAAATTTGAATCTCGCTTTCAGATAAACTATAGCTGGACAGGTTGACTATGGATAATTCCAAACCATCATCAACCTGTTTAATAGGGATAGATAAATTGCCTGAATGTGAAAGAGGATCTATTCCTTCCCTAAAAAAATAGGTGCAATCCTGGCTTCAGCCGGTAGAAGTGTCCCCGATGGTGACACCATTATATCAGTGTTACTCACCTTGGGAGTTGCACCTAAGTGCATGTGTGACGCTGTGATAGATGTGGAAAGCGCGGTGGAAACAATAGCATGTGACGCTGTAGATTGAGGGCCACGAGGTGCGTTGGAGGAGGGGTGCAATAGAGTAGAAAGGTGAGAAGAGATCAATTTAGGTTGAATATCAGATGGTCGACGTGGTAAAGGGGTGCCGAGTTGGTGTCGCAGTGATTCAGTGGATGCTGCGTCCGAATTGCCTTTACGCTTTTTAGGCAATCTGTCACCGGACAAGTCATGATAAATCGTAGATTGACTAGAAGATAAAGAAGAATTAGTTGAAAGGTTTGATACATTTTCATCTTTTTTGGCATTTCTATAGCTATTTGATCTGAATGGTTTCTGATTAGAATTAACATTCCACTTATAGGCAAAGTTGTTGGTATAAGCATTTTTGTCACGGACAATTTTTTTTACTTATCTTTTTAATATCTGCCGCTTGTTTTCTCTGGCGTGCACTATCATTTACTCAGGCTATGGTCCCCCCTTGATTCGTGCGGAGTG
Source organism: Rana muscosa (assembly GCA_029206835.1). Lineage (NCBI taxonomy): Eukaryota > Metazoa > Chordata > Amphibia > Anura > Ranidae > Rana > Rana muscosa. Next base: position 980,921,530 of record CM055122.1, on the reverse strand, counting down.
ACCACATGGGTGCCCAGGGTCATCCATGTCCCTCCACGGATGACCCAATTTTAGCGCGGCGCTGCTCCTGGTATTGAACACTCTTCGCTCGGCCTCTTCTCCATCTTTTCCACCAAGAGATGTGTTTATACACATCTCCTGGCGGTCTATTGTTCCAGTGGGCGGCGTCCGTTTCGCTCGCCCCGCTCGTGGTGACGGGGAGCGGATCCTCCCCCAGCCCCTGTGCATTCTGGTCTTCGCAGTCCTCGGCGCGTGTCATGTCCTACGAGCATAGGTCATTGCGCTTTTAGCCCGCTTTGCGGTCGGTGATGTCAGACGCCGACCGCAATGGTGGACACTATATAACCAGCTCACACGCTGGTCCCAGCAGTGTGGGCTGGTGGAGTCTGAGCTGGTGTCTAAGACATCTACAGGTAAGGCTAATTTTTTGTTCTCTCATCCCCGTTTTTCTTTACATCTGTTTTCTTTGTTTATAGTCTATTTATTGAGGCCGCATTAACAATGTGGGATTACACTGAATTTATATCACACTGATTTTGTTGGTCTGAGCTGGCTTTGTCCTGTTTTATATTGGACTGTTGGGCTTTTAATCATTTTCATAATTTGATCTAGCTATATATATATGGAGACAATTGTCTATTATGTTCTCCCTTTGTGTGGAAACATTTTAATATTCATTTAAAATAATATTGCTTAAATGCAACACATGTCCTATATGTACACATTCATATATTTAATTACTTTTTAATTCGATCAGTTTGACTCTCAGACTTTGCGTGCTTATTTTTGGAGGACATAGGCACGCCATGGTATTTACATCTAAATAAATTGAAATTAATGTGGTTTCTTTTAGTGGTCTCTACAACATCTATCTGCGTTTTTCATCAAGCAGACTGCCCCACAGCATTTGCAAGTGAACATATTCCTGTTCATTTGATTTTATGTAAGTTAATTTTATTCATTGCAATCATTTACCTAGTTTTTTGCAGATGGATTTTTCTGTCTTTTATGGTTTGCTTATTTGCTCACCATTTTCTATGTAATTTATTTCATTTTATTTCTATCCCCCCCGTTTTTCCCCCAAGTGTTTATTGCCCTTCTCTTGTTCTTCTTTTTGTCTTTGATATATGTAGCCAGTCCCCCATCTAGTGTCCGCTGTGGTCACATTTCCGCACCTCTCTTAATGGGGTGACCGTCGTTTTTGATCCTGAGTTCCTGGTGTTGCGTTATAGACAATGCAAGCGGTTGGGTGAGTAGTACTGGGAGGGGTCCAGCATCGCAACTTAACCCTGTTCATATATATTTTGTTTAAATGTATTTTTAGTTTATTGGTTATTCCAATGTGTAATTTTGCACCTTCTTTTCTTTCTCTTTTTTTCTTGTACAGTCATACTTGACAAATATGGATGGTCATCGCATACCCCTGAGGAAGCTTTGTTAAGCGAAACATGTCGGGTTTTATGCGATTTCATTTATTTCATCTAACTTCAATGTTATGTATCATGACCACCATTCTTGTATGACATATTTTGTATTTAACCACTTAACGACCGCCCACTGTAAATATACGTCGGCAGAATGGCACCGACAGGCAGAATCACGTACATATACGTGATTGCCTTTGTATAGTTGGGGGGTCCGATCGGACCCCCCTTCTTTACAGTGGGTGGTCGTTTTACCTTCGGGAGCGATCCGGCATGAGGGGACGGCCGTTCGATTCCGCCCCCCCTCTTGATCGCTCCCGGCGAATGAGAGAGCTTCCCCTGCCTGTGTACTGTTTACACAGGCAGGAGGAAGTGATGTCATCTCTCCTGCGGCGCTCACATATACCGAGCGCCGTACAGGAGAAGATGCAGGTTAGTGCACAAAACAGAACACTGACACCAGGACACATAGGCACATAAATCGCCCCCCCAGGCCCCCCCAGACACCCCCAGATCACGCCCCAGATCACCCCCCAGCCCCCAGTCACAGTGTCACTGATTGCAGTGACCATTTATTTAGTGATCACTGCAATCAGTGACATTTGTGACTGTAAAAGTGTCACTACATTTAGTTTTAGGTCCAGTGTAGCCCCCTAACCCCCCTAATAAAGGTTTAACCCCCTGATCACCCCCCAGATAACCCTTTCACCCCCTAGCACCGCCGTCGCTAAGCGATCATTTTTCTGATCGATGTCTTAGCGTCGGTGATGCTGATCGGTAGCCAGTAATTTTTTTTAGGTTCGCCGCAGGTTTTTATAGCGTCGGGTACCCCCATATATTACCTAATAAAGGTTTAACCCCCTTGATCGCCCCCCAGGTAACCCTTTCACCCCCTATCACCACTGTCACTAAGCGATAATTTTTCTGATCGATGTCCTAGCGTCGGCGATGCTGATCGGTAGCCAGTAATTTTCTTGTTCATACATCACGGGACACAGAGCAGCATAGTCATTACTATGTGGGTTATATAGAATTACCTTCAGGTGCTGGCACTGGCAACTTCCAAAACAGGAAGTACCCTCCCCTATATAAGCCCCTCCCATCCGGGAGTACCTCAGTTTTTTGCCAGTGTCTAAGGTGTTGGCCAAGGTTAACATGTATTCATCTGGGCTTGTGTACAGGTTCTCTGGGCCTTAGCAAGCTATTCCGGATCCGACCAAAAAAGCTTCATAGCTAAACGGTCGGTACCCGGGCCTTGCAGAGAAGAGCAAGGTTTTGCCTGTAATGCCTCTCTTAGGAGGGCTGGACCCTGGGATCCAGAGCTCTGGTCATACCCAAAACCAAGAGGCTATCTGTGCAGGGTGCTATACAGGTCCAGGGGAGTGGAATCCTTGGGAACCCGGTCCCTGAAGGTCTAGTACAATGCCTGCCGTGAAAGGTGAAGTTTGGGCTTCTGTGGACCAAACAAAGTCCTGCGGCGGGGAAAAGGTAAGTGGGGGCCCCTCAGGAACTTGGTTCTATTGAGGGGACCCCCAAGCCTAATATGTCTTTCTGCCTGTTACCTAAAAGGTATTCCCGCTAATAGCTGTATATGCCTAAGAAATCCTAGAAATGTTTTTTCATAAAGGAAGTTTTAAAAACTGTAAACCTGGAAATGTTTTTCATAAAGGAGGTTTTTAAAAAAAAAAAAGACAAAAGTGCGGTACCTGTGTTTGTCCACTAGAGGCCGCTGTGGAACGTCTTTTTTCTTGGGACTATTCCTTCCAGGGTAAAAGTCCAGGCAGATGAGTGAGCTCTCTATCAGGGAAGCTGCATTCCTCTGTCATGCTGCCAAGTAGTTTCCTTCCATCCCCGAGTCCTGGTGAAACAGGGACCCTGGCCCTTCTCCCTACATGGCGCCAAGAGCGCACATGTGCACGCGCGCGCGCACACACACTTTCTTTTTAAAAGATTTAGCTTCAAAAAAGGGGGCGGAGCCTGGCGGATGACGCGCTCTGTGCACCCAGCGCTTCTGCGCATGTGCGGGCGTCCCAGCAAGATAAAAGGACTCAGTCCACGCTGCTTGCTATGGACACAGAGCATGAAAAGGAGCTGGTAGCATGGTATAGGGGCTTACAGCGGGCGGTTGATACAGGCATCCCCAGAAAGACGCATTAGTAGACACCCACTGATGTACATAGCAGCAAAATTGCATTAGACTATTTCAGTAAGGGGTGTATTGCGGCTGGAATACCCCAGCTTTGAACTAAGGAATATGCCGCCTAAAAAACTCCGAGATATAACTCTCAGGAAGTGTAGGGGGTCTCCATCGGGCTCTGAGGATCTGGAGCAGTCATCTGCACCCTCCTCCCCTGAGAAATCAGAGGTTAATACCCATAAGGAACCCCCGGGAGTGCCAGGTACTGCGGCTGTCCTCAGTCCACCTGCTCCTGCATATATAACAGAGGAGGTTTTTTCCTCAACTCTGGAGGGATTGGAGCAGAGATTGGCAGCATTGATCGCTTCTTCTCTACAGGAAAGAAAGCGGCCAGATCTCCATCACCTCCATTAGAGTGCCTGTTGGCAGAGCAACAGTCCCAGGAAGGGACCGACCTACCTGAAGGGGATCAGGAGGAGGTTAACTCTGTTTTTGAGGAATCGACAGTAGATGAACCATTTTCAGCATCACAGACTGAAAGATTGTGGGTCCAGACCCTAACTGACATGGTTTGATCTGCATTTAAAATGCCTCTTGTTGAACCATCAACTACTGCTGTCTCCTCATTGGGGTCGCTAAAAGCTCCCCAGGTTAATTGCTCCTTTCCAATACATCCATTATTGGAAGGACTTATATACCAGGACTGGGAACATCCTGATAAACTATTTGTTCCGCCTAAAAAATTTCCGGTGATCTATCCCATGGAGGAAAACTTCACCCAGAGATGGAATGTTCCTACGGTGGATGCAGCCATCTCTTCTGTGAACAAATCACTGACATGTCCAGTAGATAATGTTCAAATGTTCAAAGATCCAGTGGATAAAAAATTGGAATCTTTATTAAAATCTGCTTTTTCCACAGCAGGGGCTGTTACACAGCCAGCAGTGGCAGCTATTGGGGTCTGCCAAGTTTTAAAGGATCAAATGAAAATGGTCCTGAGGGATTTGCCAGACCAGCAGGCCCAGGCTCTGGCTGATCTGCCTAGAGCATTATGCTTTGCGGTTGACGCCATCAAGGATTCTATCCATCAGGCCTCCCGCCTCACGCTGTCTTTGGTACATATGCGTAGGCTTCTGTGGCTCAAAAACTGGTCTGCTGAAGCTCCCTGTAAGAAGCTCTTAGTTAGCTTCCCATTTCATGGGGAACGCCTTTTTGGCGAGGACCTGGATAAGTATATCCAGAAGATTTCCAGTGGTAAAAGTACTCTCTTACCGAGTAAGAAGAGGTCTAGGGGTCCATCTTTTAAGAGGACTACCTCTCCTATCCCTGCAACGTCTGCTACTAAGCAGTTCCGACGGCCTCCTCGGTCAAACTCGGGGGGTAAAAATCAGGGACAGTCACAGGGTAATAAGAAACCCTGGATCCGAAGGGGTACTAAACCAGCCTCCAAGTCAAGCCTATGAAGGGCTGCCCCCACTCAAACGGGTGGGGGGAAGACTTCAGTTGTTCACAGAGACCTGGCGGGAGACGATCAAAGACAGATGGGTGCTCTCCGCAGTAACTCTGGGATACAAGTTGGAGTTAAAAGAGTCTCCTCCTTCCCATTTTATGTGGTCAGGCATGCCAAGAGTCCCTCTGAAAAGAGGGTCTCTCCTATTGGCGTTAGAACAACTATTGCTCCAAGGAGTAATTATGGAGGTTCCTATGGAAGAGTGGGGGTTGGGTTTCTACTCAAACCTTTTCACAGTCCCGAAGCCAAACGGGGACATAAGACCCATATTGGACCTAAAGAGTCTAAACAAATTTCTAAACGTCTGGTCTTTCCGGATGGAGTCGATCCGATCGGTCACCGCTGCCCTACAAGGGGAGGAATGGTTAGCCTCGATCGACATCAAAGATGCTTACTTGCATATTCCCATCTTTCCAGGTCATCAAAAATTTCTACGCTTTGCAGTAGAAGGGCGCCATTTTCAGTTCAGAGCCTTACCATTCGGTCTGGCCACAGCACCACGAGTGTTCACAAAAATTCTGGCCCCACTGTTGGCCGATCTAAGAACACGAGGTGTAACGATAATGGCATACCTAGACGACCTGTTGTTGATGGACCACTCAGTTGCCAAGCTAGAAGTGGTAATTGTCGATACAATCAAGTATCTAGAATCTCACGGTTGGGTCATCAACCTGGACAAGTCAGCCCTACAGCCAGTGAAAAACCTGGTATATCTAGGGCTACGGCTGGATTCAGACCAGAGGAAGATTTTCTTACCTCTAGACAAGGTATCCTCTTTGAGGGGCTTGGTCCGTCTGCTTTGTGCAAAAAGACAGCCGTCCATACGCCTGTGCATGAGGCTGCTAGGAAAGATGGTAGCATCATTCGAAGCTGTGCCATACGCCCAATTCCACTCAAGGAATTTACAGAGGGCCATATTGTCAGCCTGGAACAGAAAAGTTCAGGCTCTAGACTTCCCGATGGCTTTGTCCCCTTCCGTTCGGAAGAGTCTCTGCTGGTGGTTGATCCCCCAGAATCTCCAGAAGGGAAAACCCTTCAGCCCGATATCTTGGAAGGTGGTCACTACAGATGCCAGCCTTATAGGCTGGGGGGCAGTACTGGAGCAATGGTCTCTCCAGGGCAGATGGTCAAATGTAGTAAAAACCCTGCCCATCAATCTCTTAGAGATACGAGCAGCCCGGTACGCCCTAGTAGCCTGGACATCCAGACTCCAAGGGTCCCCTGTCAGAATTCAATCAGACAATGCCACAGCAGTGGCATATATCAATCATCAGGGAGGCACCAGGAGTCGTGCAGCCCAGAGGGAAGTAAGTCACATCCTGGAATGGGCAGAAAAGCATGTCCCATGTATATCAGCTGTCTTCATTCCAGGGGTGGAGAATTGGAAGGCGGACTTTCTGAGTCGCCAACAGTTATGCCCAGGGGAATGGTCCCTTCATCCCGAGGTCTTCCGAGCAATATGTCAGCGGTGGGGAACACCGGATGTAGATCTGCTAGCATCCAGATTCAACGCAAAGGTGGACAGATTTGTCTCCCGGACAAGGGATCCCCTCGCTTGCGGCTCGGATGCTCTGGTGTTCCCTTGGGATCAGTTCAGACTGATATATGCATTCCCTCCGCTACAATTGTTTCCTCGACTCCTTCACAGAGTCAGGTTGGAGAAGAAGCCGGTGATCCTGGTGGCTCCAGCGTGGCCCCGAAGGGCCTGGTACGCGGAGATCATCAAAATGTCTGTGGGGAGTCCTTGGACCCTTCCACGTCGTCCGGACCTGCTTTCGCAAGGACCGATATACCACCCTTCCTTACTAACTCTAAGTTTAACGGCCTGGCTATTGAATCCCACATCCTAAAGAAGAGAGGTCTCTCTAACTCTGTGGTATCAACTATAATCAATGCCAGGAAGCCTGTATCCAGGCAGATCTACTATAGAGTTTGGAAGGCGTACATCACTTGGTGCGAGGCCAGAAAATGGCATCCACGTAAGTACGTTATAGGCAGAATTCTGGACTTCCTGCAGTGGGCTGTAGACAGGAAGTTTGCCTTAAGTACTATCAAGGGCCAGGTTTCGGCCTTATCAATACTATTTCAAAGGCCCCTGGCTATGCATTCACTTGTCAAAACCTTTATGCAAGGGGTGACTCGTATTATTCCACCGATTAAAGCTCCCATATGCCCATGGGATCTAAATTTGGTTCTGTCGGTTCTGCAGAAGCAGCCGTTTGAACCTTTGCGGCACATTTCCTTGGTTCTACTCACCAGAAAATTGATATTTTTAGTAGCCATATGCTCAGCTAGAAGAGTGTCGGAATTAGCCGCCATGTCCTGTAAATAGCCATATCTGGTTATCCATAAGGACAGAGTAGTATTACGCCCTCACCCAGCCTTTCTTCCTAAGGTGGAATCGAGGTTTCACTTGAACCAAGATGTGGTTCTTCCTTCTTTTTTCCCCAAACCAAGCTCGGTAGAGGAAAAGTTATTGCATTCTTTGGATGTAGTAAGAGCAGTTAAAGCTTATCTAAAAGCCACTGCTCAGATTCGTAGAACGGATTCTTTGTTTGTTCTGCCGGAAGGCCCCAGAAAGGGTCAGGCAGCATCAAAATCTACTTTAGCCAAGTGGATTCGACAGGTCATAATACAAGCCTATGGCTTGAGAAGTAGACCGCTTCCGTTCAAAGTTAGGGCGCACTCCACGAGAGCAGTTGGAACTTCATGGGCAGTGCATCACCAGGCCTCCCTGGCTCAAATTTGTAAGGCCGCAACATGGTCTTCAGTACACACATTTACTAGGTTCTACCAGGTGGACGTTAGAAGTCAGGAGGATGTCGCCTTTGGGCGCAGTGTGTTGCAGGCCGCAAAAGATCCTCATGCCTGATGGCGCCCAGCTTATGTATGGTGTATCCCCCCCCTCATTTGGCATTGCTTTGGGACGTCCCACATAGTAATGACTATGCTGCTCTGTGTCCCGTGATGTATGAACAAGAAAGTAGGATTTTTAAAACAGCTTACCTGTAAAATCCTTTTCTTGGAGTACATCACGGGACACAGAGCTCCCACCCCTCTTTTGGGGACACGTATTGCTTTGCTACAAAACTGAGGTACTCCCGGATGGGAGGGGCTTATATAGGGGAGGGTACTTCCTGTTTTGGAAGTTGCCAGTGCCAGCACCTGAAGGTAATTCTATATAACCCACATAGTAATGACTATGCTGCTCTGTGTCCCGTGATGTACTCCAAGAAAAGTATTTTATAGACATGTGCATTCGTTTTCGTCCGAATGCATTTTCGTCCGAATTTCAGCTATTTTCGTTATCGTTTTAACAAACGAAAACGAAAGCACAGAATCCGAAAACCGAAAGATCCGACATAAACAAATGCTTTATTTTTGTTTTCGTTGCTACAACAGTTCGATATAGATAGGAGATTCGACGTGACGCTGACAATAACAATCTGTGTCTATCGAACCTGTGGTCGAATGTGCCTAACCTTAACTCTATTAGTCCAAGATTATTCTACATAGGAGAGAAAAGATTCGACATAGGAGAGAAAGATTCGACATAGGAGAGAAAAGATTCGACATAGGAGAGAAAAGATTCGACATAGGAGAGAAAAGATTCGACATAGGAGAGGAAAGATTCGACATAGGAGAGGAAAGATTCGACATAGGAGAGGAAAGATTCGACATAGGAGAGGAAAGATTCGACATAGGAGAGGAAAGATTCGACATAGGAGAGGAAAGATTCGACATAGGAGAGAAAAGATTCGACATAGGAGAGGAAAGATTCGACATAGGAGAGGAAAGATTCGACATAGGAGAGAAAAGATTCGACATAGGAGAGAAAAGATTCGACATAGGAGAGAAAAGATTCGACATAGGAGAGAAAAGATTTGTTATTATAGAGAGAAAAGATTCGACATAGAGAGAAAAGATCACTGCTGGAATTGGGTGGGGGAAGTAAAATAAAAATAAAGTTGATGATGAATGTTATTGGCTGATTGTAACCAAAGAGGAGGAGCAGTAAAATAGCTAGAATGACGAAGATTCAACAAAGCATCGAAAGTTAGAAGATTCGACGGTGCAGCAAAACTGTACGACGCTGCAATCGTACATTTCCGGTCAAATGCATCCGCCCATAGGCTATAGAAGAATTCTAATGTTGGTTGACTAGTAATAGTAATGAATAAATATAATTATTACTAGTCATACAACATTAGAATTCTTCTATAGCTTGTGGGCGGAACATTCGACCGGAAATGTATGATTGCAGCGTCGTACAGTTTCACTGCTCCGTCGAATCTTCTTTGAACATTCGACAGACACCATAAGCCTTCAATGACAGATTCGACCTTAATTAATTCAGATTTTCAGACGAATGCAATTTCTAACGAAAAACGAAGTAAATAAAAACGAATTTCGGGAGTAACTAAATAAATTTATTTTTCGGACAAAAACGAAATTCCGAAACGAAATATTTCAGTGTGCACATGTCTAGTATTTTACAGGTAAGCTGTTTTAAAAATCCTACTTTTTTTAGGTTCGCCGCAGGTTTTTATAGTGTCGGGTACCCCCATATATTACCTAATAAAGGTTTAACCCCCTTGATCACCCCCCAGGTAACCCTTTCACCCCCTAGCACCGCCGTCGCTAAGCGATCATTTTTCTGATCGATGTCTTAGCGTCGGTGATGCTGATCGGTAGCCAGTAATTTTTTTTAGGTTCGCCGCAGGTTTTTATAGCGTCGGGTACCCCCATATATTACCTAATAAAGGTATAACCCCCTTGATCGCCCCCCAGGTAACCCTTTCACCCCCTATCACCACTGTCACTAAGCGATAATTTTTCTGATCGCTGTCTTAGCGTCGGTGATGCAGATCGGTAGCCAGTAATTTTTTTTAGGTTCGCCGCAGGTTTTTATAGTGTCAGGTACACCAATATATTACCTAATAAAGGTTTAACCCCCTTGATCGCCCCCCAGGTAACCCTTTCACCCCCTATCACCACTGTCGCTAAGCGATCATTTTTCTGATCGCTGTCTTAGCGTCGGTGATGCAGATCGGTAGCCAGTAATTTTTTTTAGGTTCGCCGCAGGTTTTTATAGCGTCAGGTACCCCCATATATTATCTAATAAAGGTTTAACCCCCTGATCGCCCCCCAGGTAACCCTTTCACCCCCTATCACCACTGTCGCTAAGCGATCGTTTTTATGATCGTTGTCTTAGTGTTGGTGATGCCGATAGGTAGCCAGTAATTTTTTTTTAGGTTCGCCGTCAGGTTTTTATATAGCGTCAGGTACCCCCATATATTACCTAATAAAGGTTTTAACCCCCTAATTGCCCCTAGTTAACCCTTTCACCAGTGATCATCATATAAGTGTTACGGGTGACGCTGGTTATTTAGTTTGCTTTTTATAGTGTCAGGGCACCTGCCGTATATAACCCAATAAAGGTTTAACCCCCTGATCGCCCGGCGGGTGATATCAATTAGGTTTTAGCATCAGAGAGGGTCTGCGTCACACCCCAGGCAGCGTCAGGTTAGTACCAGTAGCGCTAACACCCACGCGTTAAGTATACACCCCCCTTAGTGGTATAGTATCTGAACAGATCAATATCTGATCTGATCAGATCTATACTAGCGTCCCCAGCAGTTTAGGGTTCCCAAAAATGCAGTGTTAGCGGGATCAGCCCAGATACCTGCTAGCACCTGCGTTTTGCCCCTCCGTCCAGCCCAGGCCACCCAAGTGCAGTATCGGTCGATCGCTGTCACATACAAAACACAACACACATAACTGCAGCGTTCGCAGAGACAGGCCTGATCCCTGCGACTCCAGTGCTGTAGGAGGTGATTTCACCACCACAGTTAAAAAAAAAAAAGCATATATGCCGAAGCATTGGGGCAGCAGGGGCGGAGGAGCGATTTTGCTCCTAATGCCGCGTACATACGGTCGAAATTCCGACGGAGGCTTGCCCGTGGAAAAGTCTGACCATGTGTACGCGGCATAACTTTTGCGGGAAGATGCCCCCATGCTTTGGCATATATAAATGGTGCATGTATGCCCATCATTAGAAGTGGGTGGATGAAGGGCGGTATTCTAATGGTGGGCATACCCACCGATCAATCTTTTTTTTTTCGTTCAGCCAACAGGCTGCATGAAAAAAAAAGATTACAATACATGTCCAACAAGGACCAGCAATGTACTGGTATGTTGCTGGACTTTGAATGTTTATACCAGAATGATGCCTGCGGGTTTAGGTATCATCTTGGTATCATTCTTTTCAGCCAGCGGCCGGCTTTCATGTAAAAGCAATCCTAGTGGCTAATTAGCCTCTGGACTGCTTTTACAAGCAGTGGGAGGGAATGTCTCCCCCCGGATATAAAAAGCGCCATTGGGAAATTGGGAAAGCATTTTATCACACCAATCTTGGTGTGGTCAGATGCTTTGAGGGCAGAGGAAAGATCTAGGGTCCAATAGACCCCAGTTTTTTCAAAAAAGAGTACCTGTCATTACCTATTGGCATCATAGGGGATATTTACATTCCCTGAGATAACAATAAAAATGATAAAAAAAAAATATGGAAGCAACAGTTTAAAAATAAAATAAAAAAACAAAATTAATAATAATAATAAAAAAAAAGCACCCCTGTCCTGCCCTGCTCTTGCCCAATGGCGAACGCAAGCGTCGGTCTGGCGTCATATGTAAACAGCAATTGCACCATGCATGTGAGGTATCACCACGAAGGTCAGATCGAGGGCAGTAATTTTAGCAGTAGACCTCCTCTGTAAATCTAACGGGGTAACCTGTAAAGGCTTTTAAAGGCTTTTAAAAATGTATGTAGTTTGTCGCCAATGCGCGTTTGTGCGAAATTTTAAAGCATGTCGTGTTTGGTATCTATGTACTCGGCCTAAGATCATCTTTTTTATTTCATCAAACATTTGGGCAATATAGTGTGTTTTAGTGCATTAAAATTAAAAAAAGTGTATTTTTTCCCCAAAAAATGCGTTTGAAAAATCGCTGCGCAAATACTGTGTAGAAAAAAAATGCAACACCCACCATTTTATTCTGTAGGGCCTTTGCTTTAAAAATATATATAATGTTTGGGGGTTCAACATAATTTTCTTGCAAAAAAAATATGTTTTCATGTAAACAAAAAGTGACAAAAAGGGCTTTGTCTTCAAGTGGTTAGAAGAGTGGATGTAAGCTTCCTAATGTTGTGTATAAAATGCCAGAACAGTTCAAAACCCCCCCAAATGACCCCATTTTGGAAAGTAGACACCCCAAGCTATATACTGAGAGGCATGTCGAGTCCATGGAATATTTTATATGTTGACACAAGTTGCGGAAAAAATAATATTTTTTTTTTTTTTGCACAAAGTTGTCACTAAATGATATATTGCTCAAACATGCCATGGGCATATGTGGAATTACACCCCAAAATACATTCTGTTGCTTCTCCTGAGTACGGGGATACCACATGTGTGAGACTTTTTGGGAGCCTAGCCGCGTACGGGACCCCAAAAACCAATCACCGCCTTCAGGCTTTCTAAGGGTGTAAATTTTTGATTTCACTTCTCACTGCCTATCACAGTTTCGGAGGCCATGGAATGCCCAGATGGCACAAAACCCCCCCAAATGACCCCATTTTGGAAAGTAGACACCCCAAGCTATTTGCTGAGAGGTATTGTGAGTATTTTGCAGATCTCGCTTTTTGTCACAAAGTTTTGAAAATTGAAAAAAAAAAGAAAAAAAAATGTTCTTTCTTCATTTTCAAAAACAAATGAGAGCTTTAAAATACTCACCATGCCTCTCAGCAAACAGCTTGGGGTGTCTACTTTCCAAAATGGGGTCATTTGGGGAGGTTTTGTGCTATTTTGGCATTTTATGGCCTTCAAAACTGTGATAGGTATTGAGGAGTCAAATCAAAAATTTGTGCCTAGAAATCCTGAAGGCGGTGATTGGTTTTCGGGGTCCCGTACATGGCTAGGCTCCTAAAAAGTCCCACACATGTGGTATCCCCGTACTCAGGAGAAGCAGCAAAATTTATTTTGGGGTGCAATTCCACATATAACCATGGCATGTGTGAGCAATATATCATTTAGTGACAACTTTTTGTCATTTTTTTTTTTTTGTCATTATTCAATCACTTGGGACAAAAAAAAAATATTCAATGGGCTCAACAGGCCTCTCAGCCATTTCCTTGGGGTGTCTACTTTCTAAAATGGGGTCATTTGGGGGGGTTTTGTGCTATTTTGGCATTTTATGGCCTTCAAAACTGTGATAGGTAGTGAGGGGTGAAATCAAAAATTTGCGCCCTTAGAAATCCTGAAGGCGGTGCTTGGTTTCCGGGGTCCCGTACGTGGCTAGGCTCCTAAAAAGTCCCACACATGTGGTATCCCCGTACTCAGGAGAAGCAGCAGAATGTATTTTGGGGTGCAATTCCACATATAACCATGGTATGTGCGAGCAATATATCATTTAGTGACAACTTTTTGTAATTTTTTTTTTTTATCATTATTCAATCACTTGGGACAAAAAAAAAATATTCAATGGGCTCAACATGCCTCTCAGCAATTTCTTTGGGGTGTCTACTTTCTAAAATGGGGTCATTTGGGGGGGTTTTGTACTGCCCTGCCATTTTAGCACCTCAAGAAATGAGATAGGCAATCATAAATTTAAAGCTGTGTAAATTCCAGAAAATGTACCCTAGTTTGTAAACGCTATAACTTTTGCGCAAACCAATAAATATACACTTATTGACATTTTTTTTACTAAAGACATGTGGCTGAATATATTTTGGCCTAAATGTATGACTAAAATTGAGTTTATTCGATTTTTCTTATAACAAAAAGTAGAAAATATCATTTTTTTTCAAAATTTTCGGTCTTTTTCCGTTTATATCGCAAAAAATTAAAATCGCAGAGGCAATCAAATACCATTAAAAGAAAGCTCTATTTGTGGGAAGAAAAGGACGCAAATTTTGTTTGGGTACAACATTGCATGTCCGCACAATTTACAGTTAAAGCAGCACAGTGCAAAATTCTGAATTCACCTCTGGTCCTCTAGCTACCAAATGGTCCGGGGCTTAAGTGGTTAATATACCCAGGATCGGTTTTTATACCTTTTCTTTGATTTTGTATTAATAAAAATTAACAAATTATATTTTGTATAAACTCTCTCTCATTGATCTAATTCTGCACCGCAAAAATCCCTTTTGTCCTTATCTCCCTTCTATTTAATAATTACCTGGGATGAGGTGCCTATTTCAAAGAGTGTTTCACCAATGATTGGACAATCTGAATATGATATCATATTGCTATGTGTGCAGGCACAATCCTGCTACAGCTTTCTCTGACTTTCTTTTTAAATAAAAAGGTCAGATTCATCTGGTAAGCACATTCATTATCTGTGCACTTTGGGTGTCGTTACCATTAAGTGTGTGGTGAAGGATTTTTTTCACTTAAGCAAGATTAATTACAGAAAGAAAATCTGTTATTGGATTGATTGGAACATTAATATATTCACCATGTTGGGACTTTTTGTTGTGTTTTTTTCTTATGCAACCAATTGGTGATTCATCACGGTTATGGACTCATCATTTTAATATAACAAATGTATAGATTTGTGTATAGCTTTATATCCATTTTATTCTTACACTATTGTATAGCGCCCTCTATCTTTTACATATATCCAATAGAAGTTTACACTTTATTTGCAGGGGAGCAGCTTTATCTAATCACAGTAATTATTTTCATATATCACAAATTAAATTGGCGCGGAATTATTTTTATATTTAACACTCATGTCCTGCATCAAGACTGCCTCCTAGTGGGTGTTAAGGGGACCAGTCACCCATGCAACAAAAGGGGGGAATGTATATCTACATATACTGAGACTTTAAATGAGGTGCACAAGGGGGGATAGTGCACCTCCATCCCTAATCTGAATCCCAAAAATAAAAAAAGTATGGGATTTTGAGTGTCAGGGAAGGCATGGCCGTGCAATAGGAATCGCACGGCAGACACGCACATTCATGGCGCGTCGGTGCGCGTGCCCGCACGCGGGCACGTTCACGCACGCGTGCGCCTGTCACCAACATTGGCGCCAAAGGGGCTATTTAAACTGAGTGCACCAAAGACTCTTTGCTGTTTGGTCTGCAGCTTCTGTGTGTCCTGAAACCCGTTATCTGTGCTGACTTCTGATCCTTGACCCGGCTTGCTCTCACTAACCTTGTCTGCTTGATACCCTGACCTCTGCTTGTTTTGGACTTCTCTTCTGCCTGCTGCTCTGCCTGATCCGCCAGTACGTCTCCGACCCGGCCTTTCTGACTCTGCACATGTTCCTCCAGCCTTCTGCAGTTTTGCTCTGCAAATCGCACCAGTTCCTGCTTTCATCTGCGATCCAGTCTGCCACCGTTCTGGTCTACCCAGCCCTACTGGTTTGCCTGCTGCATCTCCAGCCAAGAGCATCCAGCCACACCGATACTGGACTGATCCTAGGCACTCCTGCGTCACTGTGCTTCCGTGGCTGCTGTCACAACCTCAGGGGCCCACAAGCCGGTGCATTAAGAGAGGCTCTCCTCTACACGTCAGGCTCACAATCCAGGTACGTGATATTGAGTGAGGCAGGCTGAAACACAATATGGGAGTAAAGATTTATAGGCATAAGTGTCAAAATGCGCAACATTGTGCATGAAAAGTAAATGCTCAAAGCATATACAAATACCCTGAAATAATGAGTGTAATGCATTACATACATATAACCATGATGTAAAACGTAATTGCCATAACAGGGAAGCAAGTATACATAGTACATGAGTATGATAGAATACATCTTGTGATGTACAAATAATTGACCATAAAAACAATTATGGAAATGGAGACTGCATCCTCAAAATCTCGACGCGTTTCATCGGTAATCCGACTCATCAGGAGCGGATGCTGGAATATCTGTGAATAATAAAAGATGGTCTAAAAAAAAAAAAATTTATCAGAAAGTTTAGGGTGCCTGCTGGGAAGCCCAGTCCCAAGCACAGCAAGTTGCATCCCTGTATAAATGTCAACTCTGTGTAGCATCCTACTAGATAGATGCTAGGTTAGGGAAATGTAATTGTTAGCTTTACTGTAATCAGTTGAGCTGCTTGTGATTGTTTTGGTCTGTTTTGTTTCTCACTGGTTGCAGGATTGACTGTTTCCCACTGCCTTCTGGAGGGTTATGGTAAGTAGTAAAGTAGTGGGTTGGGAAAGTCAAATCAGCAGCTGAATATTTGGGCAGTCCCAGCCAATCCCTGGGGGAGGGTGGTGACTGGGAGGTAGCATAAATAGTGTGTGACCTTTAACAGAGAAGTTCTTGTCCAGGAGGAGATCCCAGATTGAAGGGCTTCTGCCTTTCTGGACAGTCCAACTGTGGTTTTCTACTTCTCATCAAGATCCCAGCTATGCTAGCTGGGGGGCCTATTCTGCTGAACTTTGCTGGAGCTGACTGAGGGACTTCTTTCTTTTTGGGGATCTGGTCTGGAGAAGTCACATGAGAGGTGTCTGGAAGATATTGGAAGGAGGCATCCAATTATCCAAGAACATTAGTAAGGACAGACCGGGGTGTGAGATTACAGTGACTGTGTGCTGCTGCTGTCCCTCTTACATTAGAGTCAGCCTTACTTAAAGTTGTAGTAAAGTTGGTTAAAAAAATAAATTCACTCTGCAAGGCAGTGTGATAGCACGTTATAAGAGACTTACCTTAAAATGAAGCCCCCCAGCTGCATGCTGTCACCGCTGAAGGCGCTTCCATCTTCACATGGTCTCCCCTCCGGATTAACTGTCTCTGGCTGTCTGACCGGCTGTCTGACCGGCCGTGCTGCGATGAAATTACTCCCACGCATGTGCATGGGAGTCACAGTTTACTACACAGACCTCTGAAGGAATGGCACAGCATGCTGCTGCTCTGTGGAATATTTCCCAAATGGTGCACGTTTAGGAGATATTAATTTTATCTACAGGTAAAACTACAAAAACAAACAGGAATGCACAAGCACCTAGTGCATTACTAAAAATTTGTTGAAGCAATAAAAACTGGTACAAATGGATGCTCACAAAAATGCAACTAGAAAAAGCCATGAAGATGCCATAAAGTGCAGGATGTGTGTACTCCTGGTCAGTACAGCTATGAGGAAGGGGGTGCACTCCCGAAATACATCAGCTTGGCACCACAGTGGGGTGTAATTGGAGTATGCACATCCTGTACATAATGGCATCTTGTGGTTTATTGGTGTGTGAGTATCCATTTTTACCAGTTTTTATTGATTCAATACATTCTTGGTAATGCACTAGGTGCTTGCCCTATCCAGTTTGTTTGTTTTTGTAGTTTCACTTTGGAGTCCCCTGTCCGAGGAGGGCTGCATCTGTCAAGCATTTGGATTTGTTGTCCTATAGTCCTATTGAACTGTGGAGGACCTCTTAGCGTCAGAAGTGATTTATTTTTGTTTTATTTACCTACAGGTGAGATTTATTATAAGTAGGGTTGAGCGAACCCGAACTGTAAAGTTCGGGTCCGTACCGAACTTTAGCTTTTTCCCGAACCCGAACCCGGACTTTGGGCAAAAGTCCGGGTTCGGGTTCGGCAATCTAATGGCGCAGTTAGAAATGCTTCAGGGGCCAGCCAATCACCTTTTGATTAGCTGGTGTGCCCTTAGAAGCCATCATAGCCATGCCTACTAATGGCATGGCTGTGATTGGTCAGTGCAACATGTGACCCAGCTTCTATATAAGCTAGAGGCACACAGCACACACGTCACTCTGCTTCAGAATAGATAGGGAGAGGATCTTGTCTGCTGCTGCTGCTTTTAGGGAGAGATTGAAAAATACATGAGTTAGTCCTGATTCCGGAATCTGAGGGAAAAGATAGAGAGACAGTGTAGTGTAGGGCCAGGTTCCTGTTGGTGCTTTCAGGGAGAGAGATATATTATATAGGAATAGGAGTCCAGATTCAGAGATATAACTCAGCGATCTGCATAGGTTTACCTGTTTGTGTTGCAGTGCAGTCTTTTTACACTGCCATGAGCCCAGTGTCAGAGAAAATCTACCTATTATCTGCAAGCTCAGTGCACCAGCACTGCATATATTACGTTGAGAGATACACCGTTTCCATACTGTGGGTGTATTCTGCTCTTGGAAAAAGATCCATTTAGGGGGGAAAAAAAAGGCACTTTATTGTGCTCTTTTCCAAAAGACCCATTAAGGGCAAAAAAAAAATAAAAAATTTGCATTTTATTTTGCTCGTGCAAAAAAATGACCCGTTTAGGGCAAAAAAAAATAAAAAATTTGCACTTTAGGCTGGGTTCACACTGATACGACACGACATTCATCTGACTTTCATCCTACTTTGCTCTGCGACATCAGTCCTACATTGATCCTACATTGGTCCGACATCCATCCGACATTCATGAACAGGATACTACTTTGATCCGACTTTGTGCTAGTCTGACTTGTCCTTTGACCAATCAAAACAATCCCAGGGTGAGATAAATTCCTTTTACTGCTTCTGTAATCACCATGTCGGATGTCAAATGTTGGATGGTTAGGACAAGGATCCTACTTTGATCCGACTTCAATGATATTCAATGGGCTGAAGTAGGATCAAAGTCGGACCAAAGTAGTACAGGGAGCATTTTCAAAGTCGGACCGACTTGTGTCGGACCAGTTAAGACGGCTCCCATAGGGAAACATTGATTTTCACACGTCATGCGACATGAGCTCCTAATGTCGGAGCGTTTGTCGGACCAGTGTGAACCAGGCCTTAATGTACGCTTGCAAAAAGACCCATTTAGGGCCACAAAAAATATTTTGCAGTGTGTTATACATATGTGGAGGCGTGTGAAATAAACCATTTCTATATATTTGTCTTCTACTGTGCTATACTAAAATAAAACTTTTTTTTTTAATAGCATTTTCTGCAGTTCTGTAGCTGTGCGATTCAGCGGTTACGTACTGTGGGTGTGTTGTGGTCTTCCAAAAAACGCCATTTAGGGCCACAAAAATATTTTGCAGTGTGTTATACATATGTGGAGGTGTGTGAAATAAACAATTTCTATATAGTTTTCTCCTACTGTGCTATACTAAAAAAAACATTTTTTTTGAATAGCATTTTCTGCAGTTCTGTAGCTGTGCGATTCAGCGGTTACGTACTGTGGGTGTGTTGTGGTCTTCCAAAAAACGCCATTTAGGGCCACAAAAAATATTTTGCAGTGTGTTATACATATGTGGAGGTGTGTGAAATAAACAATTTCTATATAGTTTTCTCCTACTGTGCTATACTAAAAAAAAACATTTTTTTTAATAGCATTTTCTGCAGTTCTGTAGCTGTGCGATTCAGCGGCTACGTACTGTGGGTGTGTTGTGGTCTTCCAAAAAACGCCATTGATTGATTTTTTGGAAGACCACAACACACCCACAGTACGTAGCCGCATGTATACCGGTGTTGTGACAAAACCTGTCCGGCCATCGGATTGTGTCTGGCCCATACTGCGAAGGCGCAACGCTTGCGCAGTACAGAGGACAAGGAGATTCACAAAATGAATGGCGATTCACAAAATGAACTGCGCAGTGAGTGCAGGTTCAAGCCCCACCATCCAAGTGGACATACGGTAGCACATAGTAACAGGGCCCCTCATGGGCTCGGTTCGATCGCCACGCTTCGGGCACGGCCTCACTTGGCTCGGCTTAAACCACGGATGGTGTGGCCTTCACCTGAACTCACCACGCAGGCGCCGTTCGTCTTGGGAGATTTTCGAAATCCCCTTGTCCTACATACTGAGCAAGCGCAGTACAGGGTGGACACTATTTGACGGGGGACAGAATTGGACACATCACCTGCCTTACCCAGCCATTGTTGTATTTTTGAACCAGTGTTGGCTACCTCGTCCTCCTCCACTGCCGCTTCCACCTACACAGCCACATCCACCGCCACCTCAACCTCCTACTCCATATGGACCTCGTCCTCCTAGGTCAAGATTATAATTTTTATTTAATTTTTTTGTAGCGCACAGATCCTTTCCCCCTTACCTGCCTTTATGTTGTTGGCTCCTCGCAGGAGGGAGAAAGGCACACCGCACTACCAGCCCGTACCCTCCTATATAAAGAGGTTGAGCGGTGTACTTGACGGGCCGTGTCCACAGCCGGAGTCAAAACTCCTCCAGAGGATGATTCTCACCTCTACTGTAGGTAGAGGCAAGTCCTTTAATTCCCAGTAAAGTCAATGTCCACACCAGCTGAAATTACAACTCTTATTCTCTCATGGCAAAATAAACTCTACTCGGATAGAAAATGTTAGAGCAAAGAAACAGGACAGCTTAAGGTGTGGAGGAGGTCCAGGCACAAACATAGCACATTCACTTCACTGCTTAGGTTTCTCAAACAGTTTTAGGTGCACAGTCTCTGCCACAGACCTTGAGGTTGGTCTCTGCCACAGACCGGGTGTACAAGGCCCCTGCCACGGACCTAGAGATCTTTGGTCTCTGCCACAGACCAGGGTGTATAAGGCCCCTGCCACGGGCCGGGTGAATAAGGCCTCTGATACAGTCAAGATGACCTTGAGCTTCTCCTTCTACGAACCTAGCCCATATCAAGGGGAAGACATCTCTCCAGGGAGTCAACAGACCCTTCCTTCACCGTGACTCCCGCATCGGTCCATCAGAATGATCCTCCCTTCCCTGGAACATGGTCCCCTACACGAGGCGGCACCCTAAGACTCCTCGACCCTTAGCGGACTCCAGACGAAGGCTCTGGACTCCAGGCTTTACTCCCGCACCTAGGCCTCCATACCCAGGGCAGCAGGAACTCCAGGATAGTACCTCACCCCGGGCTAAAGGTACCCGAGATGGAACAGGAACACATGCACCCAGGCCGAAGGCACCTGGGCGTGGACCCCACTGGACATCAGCCCCCAGGCCAAAGGTCTGCCCCTTTTATATGCTCTCCCGGCATGCACAGCAGGTTCCCCGCCCCGCTGTACTACTGCCAAGAGAGGACACAAAAGGCACAGCACTGTATCGGCGGTTCAACCCTAGCCTACCATGGCAGCGCCACCTGTAGGCCGCAGGGAACTGCACACCAATACTGTCCCCCGAGGACAAAATGGTCCATGAATCCTACAGAATTAGGGTGTTTGAGCCTATTTACCACTCAAACACTTCCCTTAAAGTTAGCACCCCGCTACATTTTTATTTCAAAGTATTTTATTTTCCCACTAGCTTATCCATTAAATTGAATAATTTATTCCAGAAAGGGCGTATTCTGGGGCATTCCCACCATATGTGTGGCATCGTGCCGTTGAGTTTCTGAGGTTCTTAATGACTTCCCGTACCTCTTCTGCTGAAAAGGGGGCCTCCAGCATATTTTTTTTATGTTATTTTAAGTTATTTCCCTATCCACATTTGTTTGCAGAGCACTTGCCATGCTCTTAACAACATTTTGCTGCCATTTGCAGCCCTCTAGCCCTTTCCATTACTTTTTTAGAGCCTTTTTAGTCCTTAGAAGTCCGGGTCCCCATTGACTTCAATGGGGTTCGGGTTTGGGTTTGGGTTCGGGTTAAAGTTCGGTCCCGAACCCGAACTTTTTTCCGAAGTTCGGCCGAACCCGTCGAACCCGAACATCCAGATGTCCGCTCAACTCTAATTATAAGCTTACCTGTAGGTAAAAATCTCAGACATTACTTTACTACCACTTTAAAGTAGACATTGTTCATGGTGTCGCAGTGTAGCATAATTTGCTGCTGCAACGACTGTGCTTAGAATCTCTAGAGGAAGATAGGTGTCCTCAAGTTCCTACTTAACATTGCTGGAGTACATGCTCCGTTATATATCCTTTAAATCTATGGAATCCTTTAAATCTAAATATCCTTTAAATCTATGGAATCCATCATTAACGCATTTGTTTGGGGTGCTTCCCATCACAAACTGTCATGGCGAACTCTGAAATGTCCCAAACTTAGGTGGCACTGCCTTACCTGATCTTACCCTGTACTATATCACTTCCAAACTCTCTCACTTCTTCTACTTTAACCAGGAGGATAAGGACAGATATTCCACCCCAGTGTGTTCCCAAGCTCCTCACCCAGTTGTCCACCCCCTCCAAATTATTTTCCGAGGCACCCTCGAGCTGTCCCACATAGGGGTCGCATGTTATTTCACCACTGTAAAATCTGGCAGCTGGCCAAGAACATCACTAAGGCTCCCCTATTCCATGCTTATATGCCCCTTTGGATAGGCAAGGGGTTATTTAACTTTCACATGTGCTAGCTAACGGGGCTGTTAAATCGTTCAAGGTGGGATTTGGAGTTGCTAATCACATGTTTTTTCAGTACCTCCAACTCCGGAACGCGCTTAACTCTTAATTCCAGGACTCCACCCCCAGTTTAGAATCTCTAAATCTCGTGGAGATAATCACTAGCCAAGACCCTAAGAAACTCATCTCAATATAACTACCTCCTGTTGCTCGCGGCCCACCGCTCTAGCCTACCAATTGAAGTCCTGCTGGACAGTGGACGTAGGGGAAGTGGCCAATGAGGAATGGGATGAGGTTTTAGGAGTGTGCAAATCGGTATCCCCCAAGCTATCTGACCGCCTCACACACCTATACATCCTAGATCGGTCCTAACTTATACCCATTCATCTCTCTAGGCACAGGCCGGGCCACAACCTGGCGTGCCTCAAATGCAGAGACCTCAGGGGCACATTTTATCACTTATTATGGTCCTGCCCCTCCATCAAAGGTAATTGGACACAGGTGGTCAAAGTCCTCCATGACCAAATGGATTCCCCTCTGTCCCTAGGCCCATGACAATGCATACTAGGCCTCCTCCCCACATCTGAGGAGGACAAATACCTGAACACCTTTCTACAGTAATCACTTTTCATGGCTAGAATACAAGTTGCTAAAACTTGGATCAAGGAGTCGCCCCCGACCATCCAACAATGGATCGGGGCTATCAACTCTACCCTACAATATATGCATAGGGGCTGTCCTAACAAATACTATAAAATCTGAATCAGATGACTAGAAGAGGCCTCCACCTGTACCGACTCGGAATGACTCCTGATCGCATACAATCACACCTCAGCACTAATAAACCCTCGGCCAACTACACATGGTTCTGTTTATATGCGTCATACCTGTTATTTCTTATGCCGCGTACACACGACCATTTTTAATGACGAGAAAAATTACATTTTTTTAAATGGTCATTAAAAATGATCGTGTGTGGGCTTCAGAGCATTTTTCACGACGTGAAAAACGGCTATGAAAAAATTGGAACATGCTCTAATTTTTCACGTCGTTTTTTACATCGTCGTTTTTCTCGTCATGAAAAACGGGCGTGTGTGGGCTTTAACGACGTGGAGAAAAAATACGCATGCTCAGAATCAAGTATGAGACGTGAGCGCTCGTTCTGGTAAAACTAGCGTTCGTAATGGAGATAGCACATTCGTCACGCTGTAACGGACTGAAAAGCACGAGGCTGAAAAGCGCGAATCGTCGCTCAACAAACTTTACTAACATGAAGGGTGGCGCCATCTGAATGGAACTTCCCCTTTATAGCGCCATTGTACGTGTTGGACGTCACCGCGCTTTACTCGAAGAAAAAAAATCCACGATAGTGTGTAGGCAAGGCAGGCTTTAGAGGAAACACGAAAAATCACGCCGAGAAAAATTCAGTTTTTTTCAATGACATTAAAAACGGTCGTGTGTACGCGGCATAAGAAGAGAGCGTCCTGTACATACAGAAGACACCATGTGCAGTGCTTATATACTTAGAAGGAACAGGCTAATAATAGGAAAGATCTGACTGACAGAGAGATGTGCTTCTCATGCCGCGTACACACGATCATTATTCACGGCGGTTAAAAATCCGCCGTGAATAATGACAGGAAAAACGAGGGAACCGCTTCGGTTCCAAGGGTTCCCTACACACGGTCGTTTTTCCCGTCATTTTTTCTCTTGACGAGAAAAACGACCGTCTGTGGGCTCCGCGGCAATGTCTCCCTATGGGAAAACTGCCGCGGAAAAAAATGATGGAAAAAACGATGATAAAATTTAGAACATGTTCTAATTTTTCTCGTCGTTTTTTCTGCCGTTTTTCTCAACGAGAAAAACGACATAAAGCCCACAGACGATCGTTTTTCTCGGCGAAAAAAAAAATGCAGTTTTTCTCGTCGAGAAAAGCGGTCGTGTGTATGCGGCATCAGTCTTCTGCTTCTTTCACTGTCAAGTCACAGGCTGAGGGATGGATAAGACCTGGAAGTGTATATTCAAGGAAACTCCAGGAAAAATGGGAGGCTCTACATCATTGACTTTCTGTTCCTGCACCATCATTTCTTTGTCACATCCTTCTATCCCCACAAAGAGTTTTTCAGGTTCTTTACTCACCTACCTCTCTGTCCCTTTCCTCGTTTGAGGCACACTGTATTTGTAAATTTTCTCCAGTTTCTTTGAGAATTGCTATAATCTATAAGTCTCTTGGGCCCAAATCAATCTTCCTTGATGATTCCCTGCCTGGCTACCCTACTTTCTGTCTTCTGAAATTCTAACAATCAATCTTGGTGACTTCAACATCCCTGTTAATACTAACATTCCTGCTACTTTTAACCACTTTTCCACTGGGCCTATTCTGGCACTTCTCTCCTTCATGTAAAAATCATATTTTTTGTTGCTAGAAAATTAATCAGAACTCCCAAACATTATATATTTTTTTTAGCAGACACCCTAGGGAATAAAATGGCGGTCATTGCAACTTTTTATATCGCATGGTATTTGCGCAATAATTTTTCAAATGCCTTTTTTTGGGAAAAAAATACGGTTTCATGAATTAAAAAATAACAAAACAGTAAAGTTAGCCCAATTTTTTTGTATAATGTGAAAGATGATGTTACGCCGAGTAAATAGATACCTAACATGTCACGTTTTAAAATTGCACACACCCATGGAATGGCGCCAAACTTCAGTACTTAAAAATCTCCATAGGCGACAATTTAATTTTTTTTACAGGTTACTATTTTCGAGTTACAGATGAGGTATAGTGCTAGAATTGTTGCACACGCTCTAACGCACGTGGCGATACCTCACATGTGGGGTTTGAAGGGCGTTTACATATGTGGGCG